>BLBF01000002.1:65085202-65114271 GCA_015471245.1 Laticauda colubrina | reverse complement strand
AAGAAAGAAAGAAAGAAAGAAAGAAAGAAAGAAAGAAAGAAAGAAAGAAAGAAAGAAAGAAGAAAACTTATATTGACCACCAGTACATTGTACTATCTGGGCAGAGCAGCAGATTCATGTTTAATGCATTAGAAAAACTGCCATTTAAAAAAAAAGATAATTATTAATGAACTAAAAAAGGGCAAAGAATAAAATTAGCATGTAGCACAATATTTTGTCATTTTATAAAGTGATATTTGCAAGGTGACTGTGTCTTTGACACTGATCCCTTATGCACGGTCTGTTGTGACAGGACATCAGCACTGAGCAAGAGCACACACCATCTTGAAGGTTATTGATGAGCCAGGAATAGCAGATCTTCTAAATGCAGCTATTTATAATTCTTGCTTACTTGTAAGAAATGATAAGGACTTTATAGAGGTATGGTGTAGTACCTCTGACACTAGAGTCACTAGCTGAAATACAGGATGACTGCTGTAAAGCCACTTCCAAAATCTCCTTGATTATTTCTTCATCTTCCTAGTCTAAAACTCTAGGAGGAAAATATTCAAAAATGTTTCTAAATTAAGATGCCCAATTGTCAAGAAGCCCATTTTGAGAAATTACAGGAGGATGGGAGGGAAGATTACTCAAGGCCCTGTCATAAGTTAATGGGATAAAGCAGGGGAAAAAAATTAGAACACAGTTTTGAAGCTAGATAATTTTAAGCTTTCCTTTAGGTATCAAAAATTGAACACAACTATGGCAGGGCATCTTTTATCAAATGTAAATCCATAGAAAACTTCAGAAGAGGGCAATAAAAATGATGCGTGGACTTGGTAATATGCCCCATGGCATGTGAAACTAGTTCTGAAAATATAGAAAGGAAGAAAAGTCAATGTGTAGAACAAGAAAGAGTATGGGGACCTCTTTAGGAAGGCACAGAAGATGCAGCCATGCCCTCTAAGAAAATAAGAGTAAAGTCATGTTACTTATAGGGAATCACGAATATAAAGAAGTGAAAGCACTATAAGACCCACTGGCTCATGAAATATGCTGTTTGTCCAGAAAAAGGATTAGGGATATGTCAGAACAACCTTTATGATTTTTAAAGTACTGCTAATAAATATTGAGGAGGGGGATGATAGGAATAGAACTTAGACTTATATACTGCTTCAAAGTACCTTACAGCCCTCTCTAAGCAGTTTGCAGAGTCAGCCTGTTGCCCTCAACAATTCAGGTCTCCTCATTTTACTAAACTCGGAAGGATGGAAGGCTGAGTCAACCTTCAGTCAAACTCCTGGCAGTGAGCAGTGAATTAAGGCTAGGTCCCACTGGCCGATAGATGCAAAACATATGCATAAAGGACACCGCGGATGAGCAAAATTTCGAGGGTGGCTCCATCCGTTGTCATCGCTTCAAAAGTGGTGAAAATATGCATAAACAGAACGGAAAAGAACGGAAAAGAACGGACGTGGGTAGTATGTAGTGGGGATGTTAAACAGATGTTCATAGGAAGCCTAGCAGATGACAATGGATGAAGCGGATGCATCAGGTATGCCTAAAGGAAAGAAAGGGGATGCCACGTGGATGTATATCAGATGCAAACGCATCCTTTCTATTTCCGTGCTACGAACGATGTATAGACATTCCATGTACCCTTTCTTTCCTCCCTCTTTCCATTTTCAGCTGCAGCAGATGTGAGTTGTGAGGATGCCCAGAGGATGCAGAGAGGATACAGTGGACATTTAATGGATGATAAATGGACATAGAACGTTTGTTGCTTGTATGTCGCGGATTTACATCATACACTGCGGAAAGTTCATCCGTTCACAATGTTTTGTGCAGTTCAAAACTTCTTGTGCGGATGAAATTGCAATGGACAGATCCTCAACGGATAGAGCATATGAAACATGTATGCAATGACTACACAACGGATGCATAGTGTTTTCCAACGGATGGCAAGCTTTTTTTAACGTTTTACATCCTCTTTGCATCCATAAGTGCAGTGGGACAGGGCAATACTGTCTGCAATACTGCATTCTAAACATTGCGCCACAATAGCTCTTTGATCGTGCTATAATCAAAACAACACAACCGTATCAGACTCGGTGGATTAAAGCAAAAGAACTGTGAATTGCAGTCCATGAAAAGGAGTTGAAAGGGAAGGAGTATTATATTCAAATCCATATACTATATACTAGCCACACAAATGGTGACAATGGAACATATGGGATTTCTGATGAGTTGCTGACACAAAATGGACACAAGAACAATAGAGCTGGGATCAAGAAAGCTAAGCCCAAAATGAGGTGAGGTTAGCAAAGGATACTAACAATAATTTTTAAAATTTACTTTTCTAAAGTTGTTCAAAAGAAAAGCAAAAGAAAAGAACTGATATATTAGCAGCTCAGTATACATGACAAAAAGGAATGTGATGGCTCAATAAAGATGCTGATCTTATCAGTTGGAAAACTGACAGCTCAGGTTTGAGAGCTAATCACCACAATGATGGGTTAAGCTTCTGTTACTGGCCCCTGCTCCTGCCCCCCTAGCAGTTTGAAAGCATGTAAATACAAGTAGATAAATAGGTCTATTTATTGGTGGAAAGGTAACAGAGTTCCATGTGCCCTTGGCAGATAGTCATGCTGGCCACATAATCACGGAAGTGCCTTCTGACAATGCTGGCTCCCTTAGCTAAGAAATGCAGATGTACATCACCCCTTAGAGTTGGACATGACTGGAAAGGGGAAATCTTTACCTTTACTTAACAAAATACAAAAATATCAGATATTCAATATCAACTTTGGATCTATCTTTTTCAATTAAAAATATGTTTTCTGCTATAAATTTATGAAGATCAGGATGAATTGTCAGATTGAAACTTGAAACTGACAGAAAGATGACAAGGGACTATCACTTAATTTTGAGAAAGCTAATCTTCAGGACCAGATGACTTGTACCTTAAGATAATACGAGAACTAGAAAATATTCTGACCAAAACATTGTTTGAAAAATTATGAAGATGAGGAAAATGCTAGGTGACTGGAGAATAATTTACTTCCCCAAGGCTTGGGAAAGAGATCCAGGAAATAACATTCTGAAATCCAAACCTAAAAGATTCTAGAGTAGATCCTAAAGAGATCTATAAGCATCCTGAAAACAAGGTGGTAATTATGAGAAGTCATATCAATTAAGAATAAATCTTATCTGCCTAACCATATCTCATTTTCATGTAATTTTTTGAATGGCTTGTGGACATGTTATAGCAGTGGTTGCCAACTGGTGGGCCACGGTCCACTGGTGGGCCATGAGAAAATTTTGGTGGGCCACAAAGAAATCTCATCCCCAGAGCACTCTCCCAAAGCAATTAATCCAGGCTGCTCAGGAACACAAGGCTGCATGGCCCACATGGCCTGTGGGAACCCTCCCCACCCACTCACTCCTTATCTGCTAAACTGCTATCTGCTAAACTGCTATTTTTTCTTTTTCCGACCATCATCTGTTCTGCTGTGCCAGAGATTTAGATTAGCTAGGAAGCAGGAAATGATTGGATTTCTTGCTTTCTAGCTAGTCTTTAGATCTTCAGCTCAAAACAGCCGAACCTTCCTTAGGACTGAAGGTTTGCTTGCAAGCAAATTACAGCAAGCAAATTTGAGAGACTGAGCTAGCCGATGGCAGACAGATAGATCACTAAATGATTCTGTGAGCAACTCAATCTGCCTGATTTGGGGTAAAAGTTGCTCTTTTTTTATAAAAAAAAATCAATATTTATATTAATATTTATAATATTTACATACAAGCCATGCCCAGCCAGTCACATGACCGCCAAGCCATGTCCACAAATTAGGCCACACCCACAGAACTGGTTAGTGGTCCCTGGGATCTAAAATTATGAGTTTGGTGGTCCCTGAGGTCCAAAAGGTTGGTGACCCTTGTGTTATAGTGTTAACTTGAATTTAGCAAGGCATTTGACAAAGTACCTCATGACATATCAATTAGCAAGCTACTTTAGAGTAAACTGGATGGTATGGCAATTAAGTGCTTACATAGCTGGCTTGAAAATTGTGCTCTAATTGTTCATTAATTGTTTCTTAGCAAATTAGAAATATCAAGCTGGGTAACAACAAAAAATCGTCCTGACTTCTTTATTCTTCAGTGTTTTTATTAATTAGCTGAATGAAGATGTACAGAGAATGTTTACCTTTCAGATGTGATAAAGTTTGGTAAATAACTAACATCTTAAAAGATAAAAACAAATTTAAAATGATCTTAATGGGTTAAAATGGGTGGAAAGGTACAGAATGAACTTTAAGAAATATGATATAAAATATTTATTTGGAAAATAAAAATCAAATATACAGGTCTAGTATGGAAAATTCCTGATTTAGTCATGGTACTTGTGGAAATAGTAGGAATTGCAAACTGAATATAAGCTAGCAGTATGGAGTGGATGCTAAAAAGGGAAATGCAACTGTAGGTTGCATTGAAAGAAATATAGTTTTCTGAATTATAAAAAATAATTGTCTTCATTTGGCTATTTGGATGAGATCTGTCCAGAACAGCTGAACCTCTTGCATAGCTCTTATCTTCTTCCATGCCTCACTGGGGAATTATTTTTATCGATCATCATACAATCAGCCAGATGTTCAGACTGGGTTTGGCATATTTGTCTACCTTTCGAGTCCTTACCAAGGACTTGTGATAGGCAAATCTGGATGTCTGACAGTGTTACAGATATTGTTGCAGGATGGAAACTGTTCCAAATAAAGCCTCCTTCTGCAATTGACTGATGGAGAATTTGTCAATGCCAATGGTGTTCAAGTGATTTTGGAGCACCACTCAAAATTATTATCTCTTTTATTCATTAAACATGAAACTCAGTCAACTGAAAATTTAAAAATGTATTACAAATAACCAGTGACTGGTGCTAATGGTTGATGCAGATTGCTGCCAGCATCCTAGGTATCAACCAAGTATCTTTTTAAAATATACAATGTTCCAAGTAGCATAGCTTTTTGCAGTTCCACTGGTGTTATTTCAGGAAGCTGCAATTGCTTGATGTGTTTTGTAAAATTCTTGGACATGTAACCAAGTGCCCTGATGACTGCGGGTATCAATGTTACATGTTTCATCCATAACCATGTAGATTCAATGGCCAGGTCGCGATATTTTGTGATTTTTTCCAGTTTCAAATGGTGATCTGTCTGTCTTTGAAAGTCCCACAAGATCTTCACCGTCTCATTTTCAACAACTTTATGTTCCCATGACTTTTCAGATACAAGTAAGTCATATTTTTTACATAGTAACCAGTGGATTAATTTAGCAACTCGGTCATATCTAAAACTTTGTAATCAATTTGTGAGATTTTGCTGCAATTATTATTATTGTTGTTGTTGTTGTTGTTGTTGTACATAAAAATGACAGAATACATAAAAATACACAGCAGACGAGATAACAATGCTGGGTTTCGTATCACAAATCACTAGTTGAACATTTCCTAAATGTTTAGACCTGCATGATGTATCGGTGGATTATGCAAGCAGATCCCAGTAAGGTGGCCTTCTGCAGCTGACCAATGGTGATCTTGTCAGTGCCAATTGTTTTTAAGTGCCTGCCTAGGTCTTTAGGCACAGCACCCAGTGTGCCGAGTACCACTGGAACCACCTTCACTGGTTATGCCAGAGTCTGTTTGATTCTCAAGTCCTGATATCTGGTGACTTTTTCAAGTTGTTTCTCATCGATTCTGCTATCCAGGTATGGCAATGTCGATGATCCACTCTTTTTTCTTCTCTACAATCATGATATCCGGGGTATTGTGTTCCAGAACTTTGTCAGTCTGTATTCAGAAGTCCCACGGTAGTTTTGCATGCTCATTTTTGGCCACTTTTTCAGGCTTACAATTTCACCAGTTCTTTGCTACAGGCAGATAGTAGTTGTGACACAAGTTCCAGTGGACCATCTTAGTGACTGTGTTGTGACATTGTTTGTAGTCAGTCTGAGCTATTGTCTTGCAACAGCTCAGTATGTGATCAATGGTTTGATCCACTTCTTTGCAGAGTCTGCATTTGGGGTCATCAGCAGATTTTTTCTATTCTGGCTTTGATTACATTTGTTCTGATGGCTTGTTCTTGGGCTGCAAGAATCAGGCCTTCTGTTTCTTTCTTCAGTGTTCTGTTGGTCAGCCATAACCAAGTCTTTTCCTTATCTACTTTTCCTTGGATCTTTTCAAGGAACTGTCCATGCAGTGTTTTGTTACACCAGCTGTCAGCCCAAGTTTGCATTGCTGTTCCTCTATATTGATTCTTGGTTTGCTGCACTTTGAGCAGCTTCCTCTTGTTGACCTCCATCAAAGCTGGTTCAACACTATCTTTCATATAATCTGCCAGAGTGTCCTTCTCTTCTTTGACTGTCTGCTCCACTTGCAAAAGTCCTCTGCAATCTGCTTTTCTGGGCAAATATAACCTGTTGACGTCATTACGTGGGTGCAGCGCAGTGTATGGTCATCAGTTTTCTTGTTTTCCTATCCAAGCTGTCCAGCTCTGCCTGTGTCCAGTTTATGATCCTAGCAGTGTATCTGATGACAGGTATGGCCCAGGTATTTATAGCCTTGATGGTGTTACCACCATTCAGTTTGCTTTTTAGAAGTTTTCTGACCCTTAGTGTGTATTCTTTGCTGACCACATTTTTCACTTGCCCGTGCTTGACATTATCCAGCTGCAGTATGCCGAGGTATTTGTAGGCTTCAGGTTGGTGGCATTTGGTGGTTTGTCCATTGGGCATTTCAATTCCATCACTTTCTACAATCTTCCCTTTCTTCAGTGCCACTGTGGCGCATTTGACCAGGCCAAACTCCATGCTGATGTCAGTGCTGAAAATTCAAACTGTGTTGATCAGTGACTGGATTTCAATTTCTGATTTTCCATATAACTTCAGATCATCCATGTACAGCAGGTAAGAGATTTTCTATGAATTTTTAGGAGTTTGATAACCCAGGTTAATTTTATGTAAAATTGTTGACAGGGGGGTCATGGCAATGATGAACAGCAGAGGTGACAAAGAATCACCCTGGAAAATCCCTCTTTTGATGTTGACCAGTCCGTAGCTTTCATTTCCAATAACAGACTGGTCAACATCAAAAGAGGGATTTTCCAGGGTGATTCTTTGTCACCTCTGCTTGTATCACAAATTTCTTTGATTGGTGCTGATGGTTTATTTGGGTTGCTGCCAGCATCCTACCAGTAGGTATCAACCAAGTACCTTCTTAAAATGTATGATGTTCCAAGTAATGCAGTTTTTTGCAATTCTGCTGGTGTTATTGCAGGAAGTTGCAATTTCTTGATGTATTATGAGGATGAGGATGCCTAAACATTGTCAGAATTCTGGAGGATATTTTCCTTTGTGCTTTAAAAGGAAAAACTCCCCCAAGTCTTTGTTTTCAAAAATGACATGTTTGTAAAGTAGTATGAATTAAATATGTGCTGTTTCAAGTTGAATGAGAGAATCTTAAAAGATGTTTTTATTCTCCTATGAGGAACACAGTTTTCTGTAAGCATCTATAGTGTTAAGATGTTCAAAGGAATCCCTTTCCTTTGATTATTTACAGCGTTCTGACAACAGAATTCTTATCTTAGTTAATTTAGATGGCTGATGAGGTCTGCATTTGACTACCTGTTTTGCTACATTAGACAGTTTTATTCCTTCACTATAAATGGAGTAATAAATCCACTTCCAGGTAGTTATTTCACTGGGTTAATAGTAGACAGTCTAAGGTTCAAGTTTTTTGGGGTTTGGGGAAGAAACCACAGAGTCAGGTAGAGTATTCCAGACATTGACCACTCTGTTGCTGAAGTCATATTTCCTGCAATCAATTTTCACAAGAAGAATTCTCCACTCCTCTACTCGTTGCAGAATACCTTATGCCATCAGACTTGAAATTCTAGACCTAGAAAACTGAGAACTACTCCGCTTTCGGTCCGATCTCAGTATAGTATATAAAAATCATACATTGCAATGTCCTAGCAGTCAACGAATAGTTCAGCTTCAACCATAACAACAGAAGAGCAAACAATAGATACAAACTCAAGGTTAATTGCACCAAACTTGATTGCAGGAAATACGACTTCAGCAACAGAGTGGTCAATGTCTGGAATACTCTGCCTGACTCTGTGGTTTTTTTCCCCAAACCTCAAAAACTTTAACCTTAGACTGTCTACTATTAACCTCACCCCTTTCCTAAGAGGTCTGTGCATAAGCACACCTATGTGCCTACCGTCCCTGCCCTATTGTTTCTTTTTCTTTTTCTTATATTTTTTATTTTTGTTATATGTATCCATTTCATGTATTCATAACTATAATGTTTATACTTATACCTATTATCTTGTAAGCAATTGACAAATCAAATAAATAAATAAATAAATGTTTGGCAGGAACAGTAAAAAGATGCAGTTTTTCCCATCCATTTCTAATAGTCGCTTTTCTCTTCCAGATGAATTCAGCAGACAAGGTGGTGGCTATTTATGACACACTGGAAGGAAAAGTTGTTCCTAGAAGCAATGTAGGCATATCTGTCAGAATTGCCAGTATCAATATTTAACTGCACCTTAATGAGCTGTACTATTTTCCTTTGCTACTAAGAACACCAATTTTGAAACTATTGCTGAACTTCTACCTGTATATGAGGAAGGTTTTTCTTTTTTTATCAAGGCTTTTAAAGGATCAAATATGTAATTCCGATGGCTTTTGATTCGTCAAATTGTATCTAATATGATCTCTATATTCTTAATGAATAATACCGGATGACTGGCCAGCATAATTCATTTATTGTCATGTCAGTGATAAACTATTGATTAGCTTCCTCCCATCTGCTGAAGATTACTCAGATGTCAGTTGAAACTCTCTTGATAGTCATCACCTCTGTCTAATTCTCTGGATTCAACTATCAACCAGACCCTTACATATCACAGTTAGGAATCCTCCTCTACAACAGGGGTCTCCAAATTTGGCAACATTAAGACTTGTGGCTGGCTGAGGAATATGGGGAGTTGAAGTCCACAAGTCTTAAAGTTGTGAAGTTTGGAGACCTCTGCTAGAGAAATGGGTCAGTTGGAGCATCTAAAGAGTTCAAGACTCCAGGCTCCTAGAAATTCAAGCAGAAATTTCCACTGTGCCCATATTTAAGGAGGGGAACGGAACAGCACCTGCTAATTATAGATCCCATGAACTTTTTAAAACATAATCAGCCAACTCTATGAATACCATTCAGATTGAAAATTACAGGACAGGATAAAAAAAGAACCTATATACGGTAACAGGCAAGCAGGCTTTTGCCTCAGGCACTTTACCATTGATTAGGTCCCAGTTTCAAACTACTTAACAGAGAAATATAGTCATAAAGCAAAGACCCAATCAAATGTGGTCTTTGTAAATATTAAATCAGCATTTGATTCTATTTCAAGGAAAAGCTTGTAGAAGTTTATGAATACCAACATAAGCAGATTTACTTCTATTTAATCAACATTTATATAGAAATTCTATTATCATATTCAGATGTAATTCATGCTGTGTACTAATCAGTTTATTACTTGTCAGAAAAGTCAGACAGGGTAATATTTGACCACTCCCTAATTATTTAATCTAAACCTAAACTCCACAAGAGGCTACCTGTTTCTTATTTGCACACATTTCAGATTGTATGCACTAGTGTACCCATTCTTCTACATGCTAATGATCTGACTATTATCTCACAAGCCTCAGCTGACTGTAGACTGCATTTTAGAATCTTGGCTGATTAACACAAAACAAAAAATGGCAATTAATTGATGAAAAACTAAAGTATTGGCAAGTTAAAAGTTTCAAATATCTAGGGATAGTCCTACATGCTACTGGTTCTAGGAAAAGCGATAAAGAATACATGAAACAATTAGTGCTTAGGGTCTCAGCAGTAATATTGAGTTTCCTTCACACCCTAGGAAAAGAATATATTGCCACACCATTGAAATTATGGCCCATTTTACCCTAATTACAAATGGTTATGAACAATGCAAAGTAAATTCCTAGGGTCAATTTTCCATGCACCTAAATATTCATCAAAAGCATCGCTAAGGCTGGTGGTAGGGTCACTGAAGTTAGAGGGAAAAGGCAAGCCTGATCATATTTAAGTATTGCTCAAGAACTTTTTCTTTTTTTCCCCCCAGAAGTACTGATATTGCTACTATGGACAAATCAACTTCAATGTTCCTATTCCCTACTACTATGTTTCCCTGAAAAAAAAAAAAAGATGTATCCTGAAAATAAGCCCTAAATTCATTTTACATGTGTGCCCAATATAAGCCCTACACCCTGCCATAATAAAATAAGCCCTAATTAATTAGTATTCAAATAATATCTTCCTTGTCCTTTCTCTTCACCAGCTATTGTCCTTGGAATATAAACAATAGTGATAGCAATAGCACTTAGACTTATGTATCATTTCGCAGTGTTTTATAGCCCTCACTAAGCCCTCAGTTTACAGAGTCAGCATATTGTCCCCAACAATCTGGGTCCTCATTTTACCAACCTCAGAAGAATAGAAGGCTATTCTTCCGGTTTGGGCTTCTTCCATGACAGACCAAAATCTGTGATCGTGCACGGTTTCAATCCGTGCTTGCTGCTGGAGTGCCCCAATTCTTTGGGTTCAGGGCTGACGCCACCCATAGAAGGGGGAGACCACCAGCTGAATCAAGGGGAGTCACATCTCTCCTCATTGGCTGGCCATTACTCCCTTTTCCAAAGGCGGTTGCAGCAGTGGTCAGAAATGGCCACCTCAAAGAGGAATCTGACCGGACAAGATTGAGCAGGAGGGAAGACAAAAGGAAAAGCTTGATAGACTAGGCTAAGCAGAGATAACATCTATGCAAGGTACCATGGATTAAGAGTGTTATTCCTAAAATAAGATTTTTAAAGTGGTGGAGAAGTGAGGGAAAAGGAAAAATGTTTTTTCTTTCTCACATGGACAATTGCAATTGGCCCTGAATGCTAAAAAGAAAAGATTTTTAAGAAAGTTGTGTACTTTTTCTTTGACACTAACAGGCAATTTTAAGCTGAAATTAAAGTGTCAAAGGGAAAATAAAGCCTTCAAAAGGAGGAAAGCAGAAGAAAGAAAGGGTGGGCTTGGAAAGAGAGAGTGCCACCTGGAAATATAAAGAATTAACTGTGAAATTTTAACAAGACTTCCAAAGGATATATTGTAACTGAAACTGTTACAAGATAACAGAGCCCTCAGGAAGAGCAGGGGGAAAAAAAAAAGCAAGAAGAAATAGTTTTGGATTGTTTGGTGATTTTTGGAATTTTGGGTGTTGGATTTTTAGTGGTTTGAATTAAAATTAATCAGGTGGTTGCTTTAAAAGTGCTTAAAATGGCAGTACACCTTGAGGAATTAAAAATGGAACTTTAAAAAATGAAAGAAGAGTCTCAAAAGGGAGGAGGATCCTTTGGCTTTGCATTTTAATTCTTAGAAATTGAGCTTTTGAATGATGAAAAACAACAAGAAATGCTTGAAGAACAAGAAGGGTTGGACAAAGAAGAAGCCATATTTAATGATCAAACAATTCAATATGGGGTAAAATGGAAAAAAAAAGGGGGAAAGGGAGTTAAAAATTCAAGATCTGAGGAAACAACTAAAAAAAAGAATAGTCTGAGTAAGTAAAGTAAGTAGAACATTAGGTAAGTAAGCAGAAGAGGATTACAGAGAGGAGAATCAGAGAGAGAGGGGGACAAAAAGGATAGTGAGAAAAAGAGGGGAAAGATAAAAAGGAAAAGAAGTTATAAGGGACAGAAACAGGAAATAAAGAAATGGGAAGTATACAAGGATTAAAGGTATTAGCCTATTTAAAAGACATAAAGATAATGGTTAAAATATAAATTAAAAGAGAGGATTTTGCAAGAGTACAAGAGTGTTGTTATACTGGAAATAGTAACGAGCTAGAAAATATGAAATATAGGTGATTAAAGTGAAAGACTAAACTTATTGTTATGTATTGGAATGTTTGCTAATAATTAAATGAAATAAAGAGAGAAAAGGAATAAAAGTAAAAGAAGAGGGAATAAGAGGAAGGAATGGAAATACTTTAATTGTTCTTTCTATTAGTTGTCAGGATGAATTTGAATAGAATAACAATTTTATTCATTATTGTTATATAATTTAGAATTTAGTGTGTATTTTTAAGGGAAAGTACCAAGAGGAATTCGGTTGATAAGAGTTATATGATATAAAATAGATATTAGAAACTGAATGTTATAATTATATAATGTATAAATTAAATGTTTAATGAGATTTGAAAGGATAACAATTATAAAATATAAAGGTACACACTCTACTTGGTAATCATAGGAGAAATGCCTGGAAGGGGAGGAAATTGGTTTTTTTTTCTTTTCCCTTTCAGGATGATGATGGAAAAAGAATGTATGAAATTGTAAACAGGACAGACAAAAGAACAAATATGAGGACTAGAAAGATATAGAATTTTTTAAAAAGATATGTAATTGAATTAGAAAGGAATGAGATAATCATAAATAAGGCTGAGGAAAGTAAGGAAACAGAAAAATTATTGAGAAATTGATAAAATAGTGACAAGATATGAAATTGAATACAAAGATGAATATGTAACTGAGATTATGTCTTTATGGAGATAATGCTGCTGGAATCATGCTGCTCTCAAAAAAGATATTTTATTTATATTAGGTTTTGTGAAAACCCAAATAAAACTTTTACCAAAAAAAGAAGGCTGAGTCAATCTTGAGTCAGTGGGACCCAAACTGCCAAACAGCTGGCAACTGGTGATCAGTAGAAGTAGTCTGCAGTAGTGCATTCTAACCATTGCACCACCATGGCTTTTACAAGCCTTTCAGATTATTAAAACCAGATTACTTGATATTGGAAGCAGAATGAACTTAGTTTAACTTTATATCATATGAAGGAGCATTCAGAATACCTTATACTGGAACTAAAGTAGACATTTAACTATGTTTATTTTACCTGCTCAGCACTGACCCTTTTGAGAGCCAGACCTGTTTTGCCTAGAGCAGTTGTCAGTAGTAGATTAGCCAAAATTCTTTTTCCAAGAATAACTGGTCCCTGCAATTCAAATTCAATAAAAACCACCCAACATGTTTTGTTGTACTGTGCATATCATCAAAGTAGCTGTCAATCTCTCCTCTCCCCATTGTTATAATATATGCAGGATGATTAGACAGGTTTTATTTCGCTTTTCCTTAATCAGACAATAGACCTAATGCTATTTAATGTAGCTACATTTTGTGTCACAGCTATTAAAGCATGCAAACAAACTGCTATTGAATTAGATCTGCTGTAACAAAGAATAAATATTTTGTCCAGGGTTTAAATGTTTTGTCATTAGAATTTTTCATATAGTTTTGAATCAGTTTTTATTGTGTTATATCATTGTCATGCAATTGATGCTATTCAACTCTTTCATTATTCTGAAGAGAAGGAGGCTTTGTGGCATTGGAATCAATAGTTTTCAAAGACTTTGGAGATTTTATCAGGCAGAGCTAATTATAAGGAGGAAGCTGCTGAATTTGAAGACTATTAAAGCAACAATCCAACCTTCTTTTGCTAATCAAACTTTCACCTAAATTCATTTAGAACTATCCAAGGGACTAGACACCTAACTTAATTTATAGAAGTTGGAACTTAACCATTCTCTTGAACTTGCTTTGATAATCTAAATTTAATTTCATTGAAACCTAAATTATACCATTTCTAGATTTATACTATTTCTGAATTGGGATCATCAATACTTAATAGGGTATTCCACACAAGATTCCAAATGCTCATATAAAGCATTCGGCTATTTTTCAGTCCTGTTAATTAAAATCACTGAGCTTTTGCCTGTTTGCAAAGTTGAAATGTTAATTATTTTTCTTTCTCATCTAAGTTCCTTATATTTCATTTGGCAGATCTTGCTTTTCTGCCAGCCCCTCTGTTTGATTTTCAGTGCACATCTGCTCAAGGGTGTCCCTGAAGGACAATATTATTCTTATACATAAACATTCTGGGTATTCACTGCCTTAGAGGTATTTACTAGGCTTAGAAGTTATTCTTTGATTTCATTGTAGGAAGAAAGCAGCATTAGTCTATGATAGCCAAAAATCAGAGGGAGTTTGATAGCATCTTTTGGATTAATACATTTTATTTAAAGGCATAGGTTTTTCTGTGCTATAGCCTATTTCATCTGAAGTATGGGACAGCTAAACTGATGTAAGATTTAAACAGGGATATATCTGATGAAGTGTGTAATAGCTCATGAAAGTGTATGTCTTTCACTAAAAATTGTTATTCTGAAAAGGTGCTACCTTCTTCTGATCTTTACATTCATAAAGTGTGAATTGCGCTCAATATCTCACAGCTAATGACCTAGTGCTCTAATATCACAATAGTTCTTGCAACTGAGAGCTAGACAACCAATTGGATAGAATGAATAGTGAAGAATTGCTGTAGAATCAATGATTGATTCATTACAAATCCTTCCCAAACGAGAAAAGGGTATTTATGCAATTAACTTTCAAGGGATACATAAAAAGTACAAACTGATTCCTATGTGTAGGTGAGGCTTAATATAAACAACAAGGATTTGTTTATGCTACCACTGCTAATTATGAGAACTATGGTATGATAATCTAATTAAGTATTTGTAACATTAGAAGACATCAAGTAAGATTATGAAACATCTATTCAATTTCTTTTTAAAAAGCTTCCCAAAATTTTAAAATATATATTGGTTTGACATGTCTGTAATTTACTTTTCTTTTGAAAGTCATAAGTTTCTTTTCTTATGGAGGCAAAACACTACAGCTTCAATCAAAGCTTCAGAAGAGTAGTAAAAACTGACTGCCTGAAGGAAATCCAACATTTACTTATTGCTCTAAAATAAGCAACACGTTTAAACCAAACATTATCCTCTGAATGTTGAACTGATAGTGGTAGTTCCAGTCTCAATGACCTGAATTTCTTCTTCCCTCTCAATGTCTTTACAAAGATCTATACTGAAAATAAAATATTGCTGGGATAGTTAGGTTGGTGCCAAGGGGCGGGATTCTACCAGTTTGCAACTATTTGCTAGAACCGGTTGTTAACATTCTAAGCAGTTCGGACAACCAGTTGTTAGAAGAAATTACTGGCCTAATCCTGTAAGGAAGGCAGGAAGGAGACATTCTGGTGTTGCTTACAGAAACTGCCTTTCCGTTAACCTTTATTACATTCTCGGTAGAACTAGACTTCCTGTCTTCGGAACATCTCTGGAGTTTTTCCCCTCCTTTACTGGTACTTTGCTTGTGTGGAGTTACCATTCAAAGTTACAATGGCACTGAAAAAAGTGACATTTTTCACACTTACAACTGTTGCAGCATCCCTACAGTCATGAGAGGCTAGGCGAGGAGATGCATGCCTTGATGTGAGTGATATTGAGTTGGCCATGCCCAGCCAACAACATAACCAGCAAGCCATGCCCACCAACTTAGCCACGCCCATAGAACCGGTTGTTAAAAAATTTGAATCCCACCCCTGTTGATGCCTCTTTTCAGGTTGGACAGTAGATATTGATTTTCATGTATATTGCTGTTCAGACCTGCTTATGTAAGTGCTTAACAACTCACTTCATTTAAGGTTTATTTATTTGTTTACCAAATTTGTACAGACAACCATCTTACAAGAAGTTACCTTGTGTGACAATTAAAATAAAACCATCAGCTCTTGATCTAGAAGTAGGAATGACAGTAATTTGGAAATAATGAATATCTAATTCTCTTAGGGTCATTATATTCAGAACTAAAATGTTCGCATATAAAAGTTCTCAAGTTTACATAAGTATATCTAAATCCTTCCCCTCATCTTTACAGAATTACAGTGGAAATTACTTTTTTCCCCATATTCCTTTGCAGGTTGATTAACATTATCATTCACGTACAGAGAATTGCTTTTTTAAAATGCAGAGGAAAAAAATGTCTGATATTTTGACTAAATTGTACCAACTTAAAATATTTGCAATTAAAGAAAACATTTCTGCTGCTGGCGTTTACTCAAATCATTATTCATTTTTTAATGCTTCTTTAAGTTTCAATGAAAGGAAAAGAGAGTTCTCAGGTACATTGCCACAGAAATATTACATCATTATAATAGTAAGTTATGTACACCTTCAGTTATTAGTCATCCACATAGCATATATAATATTAGAGTGTTAAAGAAGAGAGATTACAACTGCTTCTTGGAGAATATATTTTGCCGCTTTTGAAAAATAGCCTTGCTAGGAAAATAAAATCACTTTGGAGGTAAAACTTTCAGGGAAGGTGGAAACTTTATGACAAGCCAACCTTTGATTTTCCATCTTATGATGCAATTGAAATGAAATATGGTAAATATTTTGAAATTACTTTCAAAATTTGCATATTTGAGTCACCTTGCTTTCTCAAACAAATATCCAAATGTTAACAAATAGCTGAAGTTGCTACCAGGTTTATATCAAAACTGAGCATAATATAACTGGGACTGTGTCATTAGGTACAGAGTCCACAGTGCTACTTTGGCAGTACTCTATAGGACAATCAAGGAACAGAAACTGTCCCTTAGAATAGGAACTTTCAATTGCCTGATGTTAGAGTAAAATGATATACTATGATCTAAATAGCTTCATGTGAAGATTATTTTCATATGGCTTACCATCTGCACAGACTCCTCCAAAGATCATCAACATGACAATCATTGTCCAGATGTGGGAGCTGTAAACTTCAAGTTCTGAGCCAAATCTGTCCTAATTGCATTGTTGGAAAGTTTGTTTCTAAGCAAAGTACAGAGGTCTTATTTAAAGTGAAATTCATCAGGTCAGGTTAGAAGATGGAAAAAGAATATAAGCCTTTAAAGAGCTGGTAAAAAGATTATTGTCATGTTTTCTATATCACTAACAAAAAGATGTCCTGAAAACTCTTTCTAAATCTCCTCCTCCTGGTCTGCCATGGATGTGGATAAAGCTAAAGTTGTATTTATCTGTTCCACTTTTTGATTCATATTCTCCCTGCTCTCCCAGCAGTGTTGGTCATGGACACAATCTATGTCCCATCACTTATAAAGTGGTTAATGATCAAAAACTGCTATCTTACCAGCTCCTTGTATGTAACTGTGCTGGTAAGCATTCCTTCTCTCTGGGTGCTTGATGCTCCAGTGGCTATCCTGGCTTAGACTATAGTCCCTGTGTCAGCATTCTGAGTAACACACCCAATGAAAGCAGAACTCTAAGGCATGTAGATTCCTCAAATAACATGTTTACATCATATCTGCACAGCCAGTGAAAACCAGCTCTAAAATTTCCTGCAGTTTTCACCTTATTAAAGAGCGAAAATCCCCCCTTCCAGATGTCATCAGTCACATTGTCCAATGAATATAGTTGGCAGGCTGCTCAGTCACTACTCTCTTCCTTCAACAGCCACCTGTTACGATGGCTTGGTTCCCACAGGAAAACTTTTTGTTTGGGTAGTTAGCCAGGCTCTCTACTTCCCCCCCTCCCTTCCCCCTCTCAGGCTTCATGGCAACTATGAGGCAACCCAAGTTGGCTTCAGCTAGGTTCCCTTCAGAGTTGAAACCCTGAAGACCTGGCTTCAACATATGCATTTGTGACTGGCATTCTGGAAAGTGCCAGCCAGTAGCACCCTTATGTAAATAGATTTAGCATTATTTTCAAAGAATGCTAGATCTAGGTTTTTAAAAAGAAAGTGGATTTCAACTAGGTACAATGGCTATGCTTTTCCAAGTCAGTACATTTTTCCACTGTATCTGCATAGCTTTCAGATGACCATTTCCTCCCCACAAGTTTTTATCACTAGAGAGGGAGAGATAATGCTACAATATCATTTTGTTTACCTTATGGACTACTTCCAGGTGGTGCCAGGCACAAGGTCAGAATTATAATCCTTGGTTACTCATTGCCAGTGCTGCAGCAAGCCATAGAATAAGTAGAGATATTAATTATTCGTTCATATTTATGCAAAGAAAATAATTACTGAATTCCATCTCTATATATAGCATTCCTTGTAAGTCTTCCTCCATACCTGTGAATATCAAATGAGCTTAAGAGCCTTGGTGGCACAGTGGTTAGAGTGCAGTACTACAGGCTACTTCTGCTGACTGCTGAATGCCTACAATTTGGGAGTTCAAATCCCACCAGGCTCAAGGTTGACTCAGTCTTTCATCCTTCCGAGGTGGGTAAAATGAGGAGCCAGATTGTTGGAGGCAATAGGCAATAGGTTGTAAAACCGCTTAGAGAGGGCTGTAAAGCATTAAAAAGTGGTATATAAGACTAAGTGCTATTGTTATAAATGTAGAATTCCTTAAAACACAATGAAGTCAATGTTTAAAAAAGCAGTTGTTCTATTCTCTGCTGCCAGTTACACACAGAGAATAGCTTCTGCTATAACCTCAAAAACATGAGGCATATTGCATACTTAAAGCCCCTATCACACTGCACCAAAGGATGGAAAGAGGATGTAAAACAGATAAAAACACTTGCCATCCGTTGGTTAACATAATGCTTCCGTTTTGTACTCACTGCCTCCGTTTTGCTTCCTCTCTATCTGTCCAGCATCCGTCTATTGACGTTTCATCCGCTCAGAGGGTTTTGAGCTGCTCAAAACCTTTGCGCGGAAAATGTATCCAATGCGTCCATTCTGCATCCGCGAGGCATCCGTTAGGTATCTGTTCTGCATCCGTTACGCATCCGCTATATCCGCTAGGCATCTGCTATGCATCCGTGCAACTCGATCCACTCCAGCGGTAAACAGGCGCAGGGAGGAAGCGGAACGGACGCAGAATGGATGGAGAACGGATGGAGAAAGGATGAAAGAGGATGCAGCTCGCAAAGAAAGCATTTAAAATGGAAAAAACATTCGCAGAGGGGGCCTATCTCGGATATTAAAGATGTCTACAGGATGCCTAGAAGATGCAAAGGGACACATAATGGAAAACCTATACTGCCTATAAAAAGGGGGAGCAACTCATCTGGAGCTCACTTTCAGACCAGCAGACCAGCTGTTCAGACCTCTGCAGCCTTCATCTGACTCTCCCTCTTCCACAGCATCCAGTCATGTCCACCATGGATCGTAACAAAGTCCTTTTGGCAGCCACCATCGTTCAGTGCAAAGCCATCTACAGGCTCTGTGAACTCTATTACGAGAAGAAAAAGAGGTGGCCAAGAAGCGACTGGATCCAAAGATGGATCGGGAGAAGAGCAGAGTACGGACTGTACAACAAGCTGATGGTGGAGCTCAGGAACGAAGACACTCGTGCATTCCAAAACTTCATGAGGATGCCTCCAGCCATGTTTGATGAAGTTGTGCAGCGGCAGACACCCAGGTTGACCAAGGCAAACACCAACTTCCGGCCCAGCCTGGATCCTGGGCTCAAGGTGGCACTCACACTGCGCCACCTGGCCTCAGGGACCACCTACAGGAGCATGCAGTATGGCTGGAGGGTGCCACACAACACCATCAGCATTGTGGTCAGAGAAGTGGTGCAGGCCATCATCGAACAATACCTGGAGGAGCTCCTCCAGTGCCCACCACTGAACAAGGCTGGAAGGAAGTTGCAGAGCAGTGGTATCAGAGGTGGAACTTCCCCCACACCGTTGGAGCCATAGATGGGAAGCACGTGGCCTGCAAAGCACCAGCCAAGTTGGGGTCCACTTATTTCAACTACAAGGGCTTCTTCAGCATCGTCCTCTTCGCCGTGGTCGATGCTGACTACAAGTTCATGTACATCGATGCTTCAGGCAATGGGTCAGCTTCAGATGGCCAGGTATACAACGCTAGTGACCTCAAGGAGGGGCTGGAACGCAACCTCATCGTGGGCTTCCCAGATCCAGACCCCCTGCCCAACGACACGCAAGATGTGCCCTACTTCATTGTGGGGGATGACGCCTTCTCCCTCAGAACCTACCTCATGAAGCCCTACACCTCCAGACTCCTCACCCGTGAAGAGAGGATCTTCAACTACAGGCTGTCCAGGGCAAGGCGGATGGTGGAGAACGCCTTTGGCATCCTGGCCAACAGGTTCCAGGTACTTCTCACCACCATGCAGCATCGCCCAGAGACCGTGAGGAGGATCGTGGAAGCTTGCTGCATCCTGCACAATATCATGCACACCCGCTATCCCGTCTTGCAGAACAGGCTCGTGGATCTCCAACAAGGCAATGGGGACATGGAACCTGGTGAATGGTGAATGGAGGCAAGGGCAAAACCTGATAAACACTCAGGATGTGCAAGGCCCCAACAGAGCCTCACGTGAAGGGAAGAAGCAGCGCAACCTCCTGAAACATTGGTGCAACTCCCCAGCTGGAGTGGTGGAGTGGCAAGACAGGATGATAGATGCTTAATGGATGCTTTCTTCAGCCTATCTCATCAAACGGATGAGATTGGGCCATGTATGTTGGGTGGGCCTACAATGAACAGGACGTTTAATAAAGAGTTGTGTTTATGTTGACATGTGTGGATGATTATTACATTATTATTGATAATAAAGGGCCATAGGTGTGGCACCTGGGAGGGTGGACCATACAGTCCCACAATGCTTGCAGTGGAGGTTTATCTATCCCACAGCTATTACCCATTCCAAAGGTATCCCTGCTCATTCCACAGGTATCCCTGCCCATCCCACTGCTATCTTAACCCATCCCACAGATATCCTAACCCATCCCATAGTTATCCCTGCCCATCTGACAGGTATCCCTGCCCATCCCACTGCTATCTTAACCCATCCCACAAGCATGCAAAGGCTTAAATCATTTCTAAAAGTTTCCACCAATACTTTATTTAAAAAAAGAAATGAAGCAAGTGTGTGAATCAAAGATAGACTTTGTTAACAACAAGCTGTAAAAGAAAAATGACCCAAGTCAAGTGTCCAAATAAACTCCACAGGTAGCTAGTCAGCCAGTCTCTGGCACTCCTCTTGGTCACTTGGAGGTGTGCCCAGTCTCAGGGGTGAAGGGTCCAGGTGCTGTGGAGGTGGCTGGTGCTGGAGTACTGGTCTGAAGCCCCACTGGGGTGCCTTGCCCCGAGAGGACAGCAGGTGACCGGGTGTTGAGAAAGCTCTCGGACAGCTGGCTCAGACCCGTGATGTTGAGAGCTCCTTCCTCCATGCCATGTGATGTCAGCCCCAGTACCGATGACAGAAGTACTGAGGCCGGGCTTGGCTGTGGGGTGGAGGAAGGAGCAGTGTAGTGGGGCTGTCTGGTCTGAAGCTGGGTGAGGACTGGCGTTGGTGGCATCAGTGTCGTGGGTGGCATCCTTGGCATCGGTGGCATCAGTGTCGTGGGTGGCATCGGTGGCATCAGTGGAACCGGTGGCAATGGTGTCGTCCGATGACTCTGTGCCTGGACTGGGAAGGCCTGCTGCCTGTCCTGCTGGACCTCCTGGTAGCCGTAGCCCTGATAGGTGAGGGCCTGTGGAAAGCCTTGGAATTGGAGGGACATCACCTGGGATGGAGGAGCAGACCTGCACTGGGTGGGAGCAGGTTTCTCTGGGTCTGGAGGGTTGTGAAACAGCTCAGTGATCCGGTCCTTCACCACCTGGTACTGGAGTTCCATCATGTCCGTGAGGGTCTGGTTGACATAGGTGAGGAAGGGCTTGCAGTTGGAGGATGAGGAGTCGGTGTGGACCAGCTGAGAGAGGAGATCTATGCTGCTCCAGATGGTGTCCCTGATTTCCAGCAGGACAGTGTGGCTCTGCCCCTCCGGTCTGGCTCTCTGCCTTTCTGTGGAGGTGGAGCTGGGGGTGGATGTGAGTAGGGCTGTGGTGGATGTGCCATCTCCTTTCTCTCACAGCACCAGGGAGTCCTCTATGCACTCCACCACGCTTACCACACCTGTCCGCGGTTTCTCCACCGTGGCACGCTCCACAGAAACCTGCCTGGAGACAGGAGCTGACTCTCGGCCGGAAGAGGACTGGCTCTCAGCAGGCTGCCACAGAGAGAGGGTCGTGAGAGGGGCTGCTGGTGCTCCTTGGTGGCGGATTTCACCCTCCAGGAAGCTGCACCTGGCCATGACGTAGGTCTCTCTGTCCGTCAGCTTAACCGTGGCCTGGCCAGATTTCTTCAGGTGCAGCTTCCCGTACCAGGTGTGCATGTGCTTCCACCAGCCAAGGAGCACCTCCGAAGTGTAGCCCAGACTCTCCGCCTTCTCTCTCCAAGCAGCATGCTTCCGCTTGGTTTCCCTGTAGAGACAGTGTCCCTTCCGCCACAGATAGTCATTCTCTCTCAGCCACTCCAGCACCTCATCCTCATGTTCCTCCTCAATGGAGTATTGCCTCCTCTCCCGTCCCCGCATATGCCTCTTCCTCCCTTTGGCAGGACCAGATGGGCCCTCATCAGAGGGGCTCCAAGGTGGTAGGGGCTGCTCCTCCACACCACCAGCAGCAGCAGCACCAGCAGGATCATCATCAGCAGCAGCAGAAACAGCAGCAGCAACAGCAGGATCATCATCAGCAGCAGCAGCAGCAGCAGGATCATCATCATCATCAGCAGCAGCAGCACCAGCAGCAGCAGCAGGACCAGCAGGACCAGGATCAGCAGCAGCAAAGTAAGCACCAGCAGCATCAGCAAGACCAGGAGCACGAGCAAGATTAGGAGCACGAGCAGGACGAGCAGGACGAGCAAGACCAGGAGCACGAGCAGGACGAGCAAGTCCAGGAGAATCAGCAGGACCAGCAGGACCAGCAGGACGAGGAGCAGCTTCAGCAGGGTACGCACCAGCAGAAGCACCACCACCAGGAGCAGCTTCAGCAGAGTAAGCACAAGCAGAAATACCACCGCCAGGAGCAGCTTCAGCAGAGTAAACACGAGCAGAAGCACCACCGCCAGGAGCAACCTCATCAGCTCCTCCAGAAGCAGCAGAACCCCCAGCAGAAGCCCCAGCAGAAGCAAAGTCAGGGACAGGGGGCAGCAGGGTGGCCCTGTCCCTCTTTCCAGGGATGGCGGCATGTTTCTGAGGCTTTCTCTTCTTCCCCATGGTTGTGGGGTTGCTGGCTGGCAGGGAGGCTGGCAGGCACCAAGGCTGGCAGGAAGGCTGGCAAGAAGGCTAGCAGGAAGTCTGGCAGCCAGTCAGGCACCAAGGCTGGCAGGAAGGCTAGCAGGCAGGTACCAAGGCTGGCAGGAAGGCTTGCAGGGAGGCTGGCAGGCAGGCAGGCACCAAGGCTGACAGGCAGGCAGGCACCAAGGCTGGCACCAAGACTGGCTTGCAGGGAGGCTGGAAGGCAGGCTGGCATCAAGACTGGCAGGCAGGCAGACAGCAAGGCTGGCAGGGAGGCTGGCCAGGAGGCTGGGAGGCAGGCTGGCAGGAAGGCTTGCAGCAAGGCTTGCAGGCAGGCATGCAGGCAGGGCAGGCAAGGCAGTCAATGCGTCCGGCAGCAGGTCTTTCCTCCGAATGGTGACCTGCTTCCGAGCTGCTTCCCTTTATATCCGTGGGGCTTACGCAATGCACCCCCCCCGCATGCGCAATTAACGCTCGGCATCCGCTAGGCTTCTGCTCTGCATCCGCTTCATCCGCTGTGCATCCGCTGTGCATCCGCTTCCTCCATTCCGCGTCTGCTTTGCTGAGGTCCCACGGAAGCCTTGCGGATGTGCCATCTGCTCTCATCCGCTTCCATCCGCTAGGCTTCCGTTCTGCATCCGCTTTCCATCCGCTCTGCGTCCTCCCCACGTCCGTTTCTTTCCGTGTTATCCGCTCTGGTTATGCAAATTTTTGCCCCTTTTGAGAGTGGATAACAACGGATGGAACATTTTTCTCGTCCGTTTTGTCCTTTTTACTAACGTTTTGCATCCATTGGGCAGTGTGACAGGGCCTTGAACTTCATGGGCAGAACATATATGCACACAAGTTGCTTTTTAAAAAAAAAAAAAAAACCCAAACATACAAATCACAAGATTAGAAAGGATTGAAGCAGTATCAGCTCAGTTATCATGACAATGCAATTTATGGTGATTTCTGTCTTATTTTTCTTTCTTTTTTTCTTTTTGCCAGCTTAAGAATGGGATGTACAGTGTTTATTGGATGAATTAATTCAATGAAGAATTCAAGGGCTACATATACAACTCAAGAGCTCAAGAGAAAATGAAATTAATTGGAAGAAACACAGGAGCTTAACATAGGCTCCTAATACAGTTGTTTCTAACATAGATATGTGTAGCTAAAAAGAAGTCACTTTATCTACTTGTAAATCATTTTCAGTGTCAGGTTTTAGCACAAAATATGCTATTCCAGCTCTCTGATAATAACACTTAATATTTAGCAAGAAACCTTTTTCACATCTTCATACAAAACAATGTAGTGGTATATTTGGGGTGCAATTGAAACATGTATTCATATAGTTGCTGGTATTCCTTATTGTATGTGCAGATTTTGATGGCATCAATGCAGCTAATTTAACATCTTGACCTTATCACACTATTGAATTATGTGTAGTGTACCATGTGAAAAATGCATTAAAATAATTGTAACTATGTGATTTTAATTCAACCTCTTTCAAAAGTATCAAGACTCAAAGAAAATAAGAAAAAAAAAAGTCCAAGTCTCAATTTGACATCACTTAAACGCCGCTCAACCCAGGTTCAGTCAAAAGTAAAATAAAGCCACAGATTTCTTCTTTGTTCAGGATGTCCTTTCAAGTCTTAATCAATTTATAATGCAAAAGAATTTCTCACCCAACCGATACACGCTCATTTAAATCCCTTTCTTTCCGGAGTTGTCCCGACTTCAGCAGCTTTAGAGGCTGCCTTTCTGCTTCCAGCAAAAGGGCTTCTCCCGGATCAAACCAGAGATTTTGCGATATCTCTGGGATCCTGGGACTGTGACCTTCACAATCCCCGTCTCTACGGGACGGTTTAGGTCCGTTAGAACCGACCAGAGGCAAAAATATCAGCTGAGATCTCAGAGCCCCGAGATCGCAGCTGTAACACCGAGACGTAGCTCCGCCCTCTCCAATTACTGTTGTAAGTCTTGATTGATTAGCTCTTGGGCCATATCAAAGTGCAAAGTTCCAGCAACAAATTGTTACTAAAATTTAATAAGAGTGATTCAAAATTAAATTTGATAAAATACTATTTAAAATGGAACTTGATAAAATAGAATTTAAAATGAAATCTACATAAAATACAATTTAAGATGAAATAATGATAAAATACAATCCAAAATAAAATTGTAATAATGTACAATAATTTAAGATATAGATAAAATATAATAACATTATATTTTGGAGTCATCCTTGCAATCTATCCCAATCAATCCCACATATTCAGATCTCAACTGAATCATTTTGTTTAAATACTGTGCTACTTTAAATGTTATTTTCAGGTTCTAGCCGGACACAAGGTAAGTTATTTTGATATGTGTATCCCAATGGGTCACTTGTCTGATATATAGACCAAGATACCTGTCACTCATCCTCTTATACAGGCAACGGTCAAATAGGATGTGAGCCAGGTCCTCTACCTCTGCCGTTTCGCAAATGCAGAGATGCTCATTGTATGGTATTGCATGAAATGTCCCGTATCTAACCATTGTGTCCAGCTGTTCAAATCTCACTCTTGTGAATATCTCCCTAAGATGTTTTGGGAATTGTGACTTCAAGTAGCTATCTACTTGGAAAGTACATTTGTATTTACTCAACCATTTCAAGTTACCTACTTACTAAGGATAGCTATAACAGTTTGTGCATCTATATCCTTAATTCTTTGTCTATAGATTGTTTGTTTGTTTAGATTGTTCTCCTGCTACACAAGAGGTAGGAAGACCACAGCTTCTTACAAAATTTGATAGTTTAATAATCCAGGAGATTTGTGATTGTAGTTTTATTTGCTCTAGTAGGCATAATTTGGGTAGTCTATCAGTCTCTATTTCATTAACTTTGCACCAGTAGTTATAAGCTCTAATTTTAGATAATGTCTGAATTGTATAAATTCCCAATTCAGCTCTAACTGCTGCAGCAGATATTCTTGGGTCTATACCCAAAATACATCTCAAATGCTGGGACTGTGTTTGTTCTAGGACTGTGGTTGAGTAAAGACCCCAATTTTCTGCTCCATACAAGAGCATTGTGGTAATCTTAGACTGATATACCTTGATTCAGGGACCCTGAATAACTATGTTTTTTTAGTTTGAGCAATAAATTCAAATGGGCTTTTGCTCGAAATGTACTCCATTGACGATAGCAGGCTCAAGATCCAGTCTTGGGAAAAGTTATGCCCAGATATACAAAGGAATTAACCTGTTCAATTGGTTCACCATCCATTGCCACCTATGTCTCTGATGGTTTCTTCCAAACACCATTATTTTTTATTTATATTTACTAATGATTAGAGAGTTATCCTGGCAATAAGAGCTAAATCTTCTTAATAGCCTACATAATCCTACTTGTGTGTATGATAATAAAATCATATCATCAACATAAAGCAAGCTGTTACAGTAACTATTTAAGATCATTGGCATGTGTACCATGCCTGGCAAGTCGTTGGTGTATAAATTAAATAATAATGGGGCCAGGATACACCCTTGCCTTATCCCTTTATTTGTGTAAATCCTGTTAGTCAGGGCCCCGTTAACCCCATACCACACCCTCAAACAGGTACTTGTGTAAAGGGCTTTAATCAAAGCCAGGAATCTGGGTTCTATTTTAAGAGATGTCAATTTACTCCTGACTGGACGTCAGCCTACAATGCATTCTCCAATCTTTGTGACTACTACTAAATAAAGAGTCCATTTTTTTTCCTTTTAAGGAAAATATTAACTCACTCTCCTGAGAACTTCAAGTCATACAGAACTGATATCACAGGAACTGTGCCAATTTTAGTGCCTCATCTGTCAGACTCAATCTGAGAGCTACAAAATTTTGGATCACTTCCTAGAACAAGGCAACAGTACTTTCCATTCCATTAAATGCTAAGCAAACAACGCCTCCTGGACTTGAAGTGATAGACCAATGTGTATTTGTTTGCTATCAGGATACATATTAGGTAAAGCTGGCTTACACTTCATTACTGTTTGCTGTCCTTTCTGTTACTATTTTCCTTCATATTTGAAAGAAAGCCTGACAACTAAAAAGTTGGGATTTGTAAATGGATTAATACTCTGTCTCAGAAGTTAAATGCATTGAAGAATAACTGAAGACATTGGTGACAGCTGGACCTCCCATTGGGACCCAGAGCATGTTGATAATTTAAAAAATCATTTTTTCAGTTCTATTTGGATTGTTTGGATGGTTTTTCACCTCTTTTACCTAGTCACAACTATTTTTCTTTGTTGTAGTTGTTTCTTGTTCCCACTCCTCCCCTCCTCCCTTTTATTTTTCCTTATAGTGGTGAAATTGAAGAATTGAATTGAAGAAAATTATGTGTAGTTATAAATAATGTTATGTTGTTAAGGGGATTATAAAAAAGAATAAGAATGGATAGATAAGAATGGATGGAGAGAAGTCTTATAGTTAATCAACTTCAGCATATTATAGACAATAAATTAGCTACTACAAGAATCATAAAAAATGTCCTTGATATTCAATTGTAGCAGTCAATGGCCAATTTCAAAAGTGCCTCTATAATTTTGAAAAAAATATTATGACCTTACTTGTCATTACAAGAAAAGAGAAGAGAAGAGTGTCCAGAAACCAACAGATTTCTGCAATGATGAGGCTAATCAGATTAGTAAATTTTCAGTCATTTTTAGTCATTCTGGTCCTGGAAGTTTTCTAGTGGATTTTTAAAACACATAAACATTTTCATTAATTATTTATATTAAACGTGTTCTTTAATATATATAGCCTTTGGATTTACTTTTCTCATTTACATATTATTAACATCAGTTACCTATGTAATCATTTAGTACAAATTACCTTATTTTGTGTTATTTTGGTAGGTCTTATTTTGACATCTATGTTCTCCTGTTGTATACTCTCACTTTTAATCTATTTTTTTTAAAAATACCATTCCGTAATTATCATCTTTTAATATTTTTTTCAGTGAGGGCATCGGATAAAAACTAATTTGCCTCTAGTGCAATTGTTGGAAGAAATATCCTTCTGGGTTCAGTTCCAAGTGGGAAAAAAGACACTGGAAACATGGAGGCTGTTAGGAAAGATGATTTAATGGTGGACAGCAGGACCACATGACTTGAAGCTCCAAAGAAGAATGATCACATGCTCCAAGGTGAAGGCAAAAAGAAGGAAGAACTGATATGCTGAGAGTGCCTGGATTTTATAACCTTTGTTGGGATTTGAATTGGAGCTTATATTCTGATTGGTTGTCAAACTCCCATGTGACCATGCAGGGGCAACTCTGTAGGCTGTCCTGAGTTCCAGGCTTGGTTGAGCCTTGCTGGATGAGGATGCACTGAAAGGGCTTGGGCAATTGCTATAGTTTTACCTGGAGATCTTTGTTATGTAAAGTATTCTGGCCCAGGCCTTAATGGCCCACCCATTAACAAAGGTGGGGGTGAGCTTTTGCTTCTGAGGTGAATTTCTGCTATTGAGTTTCTACTCTTTTTAGGGGAAATATTCTGCCTTTTTAATATTTCCTAGGATATTTCAATTTTTTAGTAGAGATGGCAGCAAAAATGGCTGCCAAGCCTGACACACATGATTAAAAAGAACTCAATACACAAGCCTAAGGATAGCAGATGAGATTCTGCCGAAACGTTGCTATAATAAAAACACAAATATTAAAACGTGGGAAAATATCCAAAGAAACCTAAATACCATATAAATACCCACAAAAACGTAAAAAAACAAATACATGTGTATGTGTATACTCACATACTTATATACACTTTGCAAATACTACTACATGTGTGTACAATTGCTTCTGTATAAGATTTTCCTTTCTAGATTCAGAACATTATTTATTCCAATTGTAAAGTATTCACTATAAATTAAAATGAAATCTTCCTTCGGAATTCCTTACCATTATATAACATTTGTGCACAAGCAATGAAATATGAATGAATGAAACAAAAGAAAGAAAGAAAAAAGGAAGGAAGGAAGGAAGGAAGGAAGGAAGGAAGGAAGGAAGGAAG
>BLBF01000002.1:64991769-65085192 GCA_015471245.1 Laticauda colubrina | reverse complement strand
AAGGAAGGAAGGAAGGAAGGAAGGAAGGAAGGAAGGAAGGAAGGAAGCTTTATTCAGTTGTAACTAAAATTTTCATTCAGGAATGGGCGTGAATGTAAGTGCATTAGATACAAAATATTTTTTTTCTTTACCTAAGCAGCATATAAATTTGCCCCCCCCCCCCGGGATTTTTCCTGCATCTTTATTCTTCTAATATATATCACCAGATACATCACTTTAAATTCATTTATATGGAAGAGCCTTTACATGGAATAACAAGATAAATCTTTGGGTTACTTCTTCTGTATTTTAGAAGCCTGCTTAATGTCACAGATTAAAGACTAATTAGGAAAGCTGTCAGTAGCTAAAAAGTGGGGTGATGTAATTTACAGAGCTGTTCTTTATTCTCAAGGTTCTGCGCTGGTCTTGTCACACTTTTTAGATGTGTTATAGATAACCCTTGAACCAAGTTACGCAGAGCTGCAAAATATGCTTGGTTCACACAACTGCCCATATAACAGTATCTGTTTGTGTCAATGAATATAGCAAGCATTAAGAAAAATGTCTCCAGGATTCAATGAGTCCAGGATTCATTAATTCCACTATTACCACTAGAACCTTCCACTATTGGTTCTTCCACTGTTGAAATGCCTTCCACTTTAGACAGGCATGACTCTGATTTGCGATTCTCCTAACTGAAAAATAAGAAGTCCTATTTGTTATACGAAATGCTAACTAATTAGCAAGTTTAATGTAAATGCTCCCTAATATAGGCATTAAGTTCAAGATATCCATGAGAATATAATTATGTGCAGGAAATTAATTACATGCATTCTTTTTCATAGAAAGGTGTTGGAGAGTTAGAGGGGATGATACACAGTATAACATGAAGGACATAAATTGCCATGAATGTTAATGCCTTTTGTGGTTGTGTGGTGCACATACAGGTGAAACTTGAAAAATTAGAATATTGTGCAAAAGTTAATTTACTTCAGTAATGCAACTTAAAAGGTGAAACTAATATATGAGATAGACTCACTACATGCAAAGCAAGATAGTTCAAGCCGTGATGTGTCATAATTGAGATGATTATGGCTTACAGCTCATGAAAACCGCAAATCCACAATGTCAGAAAATTAGAATAGTACATGAGTCAACAAAACAAGGATTGTACAAAGAACAATATCGGACCTCTGAAAAGTATAAGCATGGATATGTTCTCAGTACTTGGTTTGGGCTCCTTTTGCAGCAATTACTGCCTCAATGCGGCATGGCATGAAAGCTATCAGCTCGTGGCACTGCTGAGATGTTATGGAAGACCAGAATGCTTCAATAGCAGCCTTCAGCTTTTCTGCATTGTTCGGTTTCACGTCTCTCATCTTTCTCTTGGCAATGCCCCCTAGATTCTCTAAGGGGTTCAGGTTAGGCAAATTTGCTGGCCAATCAAACACAGTAATCCCATGGTCATTGAACCAGATTTTGGTGCTTTTGGCAGTGTGGGCAGGTGCCAAATCCTGCTGGAAAATGAAGTCAGTATCCCCAGCATCCTGCGGAAGGAATCATGAAGTGCTCCAAAATCTCCTGGTAGAAGGCTGCATTGACCCTGGACTTAATGAAGCACAGTAGACAAACACCAGCAGATGACATGGCTCCCCAAATCAACACAGACTGTAGAAACTTCACACTGGATTTCAAGCATCTTGCAGTGTGTGCCTTTCCATTCTTCCTCCAGACTCTGGGTCCTTGGTTTCCAAATGAGATGCAAAAGTTGCTCTCATCAGAAAAGAGGACTTTGGACCACTGAGCAACAGACCAGTTCTATTTTTCTTTAGCCCAGGTAAGATACTTCTGACGTTGTTTGTTGTTCAGAAGCGGCTTGACAAGAGGAATACGACATTTGAAACCCATTTCCAGGATCCGTCTGTGTATGGTGGCTCTTCATGCATTGACTCCAGCCTCAGTCCACTCCTTGTGAAAGTCCCCAACACTTTTGAATGGCTTTTTCCTGACAATCCTCTCCAGGCTGCAGTCATCCCTGCTGCTTGTGCACCTTTTGCTTCCACATTTTTCCCTTCCACATAACTTTCTATTAATGTGCTTTGATATAGCACTTTGGGAATATCCAACTTTGTTTGCAATTACCTTTTGAGGCTTCCCTCCTTATTGAGGGTGTCAGTGATAGTTTTCTGCATAACTGTCAGGTCAGTAGTCTTTTCCATGATTGTGATTCCTACTGAACCAGACTGAGAGACCATTTAAAGGCTCAAGAACCCTTTGGAGGTGTTATGGCTTAATTATCTGACTAGAGTGGGGTACTTTGAGCCTAGAATATTGAACCTTTTCACAATATTCTAATTTTCTGAGATTGTGGATTTGGGGTTTTCATGAGCTATAAGCCATAATCATCTCATTATGACACATATTGTTAAATTGTTTTTCACCTATTTAAATGGAAAAATAAATATTTAAATATTTAAATAAATAAAGAAGACAATATTGACTTCTTTCCTAAGCAGAAGAGAGGGGAGGCAGAGTATACAATTGGTCCCTTTTAACTGCATTCTACAGAATGGGTGTAACATAGTAGACCTCTTCTGTATGTCCACTAAAAGGTACCAAAAATTTAAGAGAAACTTTTCTGATGACATTGTTATCTAGAAAGGGACAGACCAAAAGATAGCCATGAGATTGTCCAATCCCAAGCCAGTTAGAACTTTAAAGGTCCATTTTCAACTATCAGTAAAGCCCCTGTCACACTGCACCAACGGATGGAAAGAGGATGTAAAATGGAGGAAAACACTTCCCATCCGTTGGTTAACGCGATACTTCCGTTTTGTACTCACTGCATACGTTTTGCTTCCTCTTTATCCGTCCAGCATCCGTCTATTGACGTTTCATCCACTCAGAGGGTTTTGAGCTGCTCAAAACTTTTGCACGGAAAATGTATCCAATTCATCCGTTCTGCATCCGCTAGGCATCCGCTAGGCATCCGTTCTGCATCCGTTACACATCCACTATATCCGCTAGGCATCCGCTACGCATCCGCGCAACTCGATCCACTCCAGCGGTAAACGAACGCAGGGAGGAAGTGGAACGGATGCGGAACGGATGAAAGCAGATGCAGCTCACAAAGAAAGCATTTAAAACAGAAAAAACTTTGCAGAGGGGACCTATCTCGGATATTAAGGATGTCCAGAGGATGCCTAGAGGATGCAAAGGGACACATAGTGGAAAACCTATACTGCCTATAAAAAGGGGGAGCAACTCATCTGGAGCTCACTTTCAGACCAGCAGACTAGCTGTGCAGACCTCTGCAGCCTTCATCTGACTCTTCCTCTTCCACATCATCCAGTCATGTCCACCATGGATCGTAACAAAGTCCTTTTGGCAGCCACTATCGTTCTGCAACAGTGCGAAGCCATCTACAGGCTCTGTGAACTCTATTACGGGAAGAAAAAGAGGTGGCCAAGAAGCGTCTGGGTCCGAAGATGGATCGGGAGAAGAGCGGAGTACGGACTGTACAACAAGCTGATGGTGGAGCTCAGGAACGAAGACACTCGTGCATTCCAAAACTTCATGAGGATGCCTCCAGCCATGTTTGACGAAGTTGTGCAATGGCTGACACCCAGGTTGACCAAGGCAAAAACCAACTTCTGGCCCAGCCTGGAACCTTGGCTCAAGGTGGCACTCACTCTGCGCCACCTGGCCTCAGGGACCATCTACAGGAGCATGCAGTATGGCTGGAGGGTGCCACACAACACCATCAGCATTGTGGTCAGAGAAGTGGTGCAGTCCATCATCGAAGAATACCTGGAGGAGCTCCTTAAGTGCCCCACCACTGATCAAGGCTGGAGGAAACTTGCAGAAGAGTGGTATCAGAGGTGGAACTTTCCCCACACTGTTGGATCCATAGATGGCAAGCACGTGGCCTGCAAAGCTCCAGCCAAGTCGGGGTCCACTTATTTCAACTACAAGGACTTCTTCAGCATCATCCTCTTCGCCATGGTCGATGCTGACTACAAGTTCATGTACATCGATGCTTCAGGCAACGGGTCATGTTCAGATGCCCAGGTATACAACGCCAATGATCTCAAGGAGGGGCTGGAACGCAACCTCATCGTGGGCTTCCCAGATCCAGATCCACTGCCCAATGACACGCAAGATGTGCCCTACTTCATCATGGGGGATGATGCCTTCTCCCTCAGAACCTACCTCATGAAGCCCTACACCTCCAGACTCCTCAGCCGTGAAGAGAGGATCTTCAACTACAGGCTGTCAAGGACAAGGCGGGTGGTGGAGAACACCTTTGGCATCCTGGCCAACAGGTTCCAGGTACTTCTCACCACCATGCAGCATCGCCCAGAGACCGTGAGGAGGATCGTGGAAGCTTGCTGCATCCTGCACAATCTCATGCGCACCCGCTACCCAGTCTTGCAGAACAGGCTCGTGGATCTCCAACAAGGCAATGGGGACATGGAGCCTGGTGAATGGAGGCAAGGGAAAAACCTGATAGACACTGAGGATGTGCAAGGCCCCAACAGAGCCACATATGAAGGGAAGAAGCAGCGCAATCTCCTGAAACACTGGTGCAACTCCCCAGCTGGAGCGGTGGAGTGGCAAGACAGGATGATAGATGCTTAATGGATGCTTCCTTCAGCCTGTCTCATCACACGGATGAGATTGGGCCATGTATGTTGGGTGGGCCTACAATGAACAGGGCATTTAATGAAGAGTTGTGTTTTTTGTTGATCAATGATTACATTAATATTGATAATAAAGGGCCATAGGTGTGGCACCTGGGAGGGTGGACCATACAGTCCCACTATGCTTGCAGTGGAGGTTTATCTATCCCACAGCTATTACCCATTCCAAAGGTATCCCTGCCACCCCACTGCTATCCTTACCCATCCCACAAACATGCAAAGGCTTAAACCATTTCTAAAAGTTTCCACCAAAACTATATTAAAAAAAAAGAAATGAGGCAAGTGTGTGAATCAAAGATAGACTTTATTAACAACAAGCTATAAGAGAAAAATGACCAAGTCAAGTGTCCAAATAAAGTCCACAGGTAGCCAGCCAGCCAGTCTCTGGCACTCCTCTTGGTTGCTCAGTCTCAGGGGTGAAGGGCTGGTGCTGAAGTGCTTGTCTGAAGTGCCATTGGGGTGCAGCATCAGTAGAGTTAGCACCAGCAGAAGCATCACCGCCAGAAGCAGCAGCATCAGCTCCTCCAGAAGCAGCAGAAGCTCCAGCCCCAGAAGAGCGAGCCCGTGCTACAGAAGCCCCAGCAGAAGCACAGTTAGGGCCAGGGGGCGGGATGGTAGCCCTGTCCCTCTTGCCATCTGGCAGCAGATGGCTGAGGCTTTCTGTTCTTCCCCATGGTTGTGGGGTTGCTGGCTGGCAGGGAGGCTGGCAGGAACCAAGGCTGGCAGGAAGGCTAGCAGGAAGGCTGGCAGCCAGTCAGGCACCAAGGCTAGCAGGAAGGCTGGCAGCCAGTCAGGCACCAAGGCTGGCAGGAAGGCTGGCAGGCAGGCAGGAACCAAGGCTGGCAGACAGGCAGGCACCAAGGCTGGCAGGAAGGCTGGCAGGCAGGCAGGAACCAAGGCTGGCAGGAAGGCAGGCAGGCACCAAGGCTGGCAGGCAGGCAGACAGCAAGGCTGGCAGGGAGGCTGGCAGCAAGGCTGGCAGGCAGGCAGGCACCAAGGCTAGCAGGAAGGCTGGCAGGCAGGCAGGAACCAAGGCTGGCAGGCAGACTGTCTTGCAGGGAGGCTGGAAGGCAGGCTGGCAGCAAGGCTGGCAGGCAGGCAGACAGCAAGGGTTGCAGGGAGGCTGGCAGCAAGGCTGGCAGGCAGGTAGACAGCAAGGCTGGCAGGGAGGCTGGCAGCAAGGCAGGCAGGCATGCAGGCAGGGCAGGCAAGGCACTTGATGTGTATGGATGCAGGTCTTTCCTCCGAATGGTGACCTGCTTCCGAGCTGCTTCCCTTTATATCTGTGGGGCTTAGGCAATGCATCCTCCCCGCATGCGCAATTAACTCTCGGCATCCGTTAGGCTTCCGCTGTGCATCCGCTTCATCCATTCCATGTCCGTTCTGCATCCGCTGTATCCGTTCCGCGTCCGCTTTGCTGAAGCCCCCCGGAAGCCTAGCGGATGTGCTATCTGATCCCATCCGCTTCCATCCGCTAGGCTTCCGTGGAGCATCCACTTTCCATCTGCTCTACGTCCTCCCCGTGTCCGTTCCTTTCCGTGTTGTCCGCTCTGGTTATGCAAATTTTTGACCCTTTTGAGAGCGGATAACAACGGATGGAGCATTTTTCTCATCCGTTGTGTCCTTTTTGCTAACATTTTGCATCCGTTGGGCAGTGTGACAGGGCCTTAAGATTTCAATTCTGATATATGTTCTTGATGTTATACATAATTATCAGTATAACTACCACTAGCTTAGTAGGAGCAAAAAATGCCAAATATGTACTTTATTAAGTGCTGCCATGGTGCAGTGGTTAGAATGCAGTACTGCAAGCTACTTCTGCTAATCACCGACTGCCAGTAGTTTGGCAATTTGGGTCTCACCAGCTCAAGGTTGATTCAGTCTTCCATCCTTCCAAGGTCAATAAAATAAGGACCCAGATTATTGGAGATAATATGCTGACTCTGTAAACCACTTAGAGAGGGCTGTGAAGCACTGTAAAGCGATATGTAATTCTAATTGTTATTGCTATTGCTATTCGAATTTATCAATTTTTCTTCTACTGAGTTATTGGATTATTGCTATTGTGTCACATTCTGGTAGCAAGCTGAAATTAGTCTAAAGTGGCCTATATGAATGAGCAATAACAGAAAAGAGCGAAGTTCATAATGTTGAAAGGAAAAGTTGCATTGTATTAAGCATGCATGGGCTGGACATATTACTTGTGTATTCTATATCTTGCATATGAGTACAAAATTATAGTAAGATTCCTTGGAAAAGGTGGTCTGCCAGAAGGTTTTATATTATACCTATTCCTAATTTGTATCAGGAAAACATCATACCCTAATACTTTTTCCTAGCAACTAGCATCTCAAGGATACTGCAGAGAACAGATAGCATTATCCCATCCTAGATGAAGTATTGCTTGTGTCTCTTTGTATAATACTGAGAATAAACGGTGAAGATAAAATGGATTGTAGACTGGCGGCTTTTAAACACCCATCCACACCATGAATGCAATAATAGATTGGTTAAAATGATATGAAAAAGAGGAGAGTGAAGAAGAACTAGGTTAAGTGAACTGACATAGGAAATGGAAAAATACAATTTTGCTGAATTATTGCAGAATCTTTTCAAAACATGAAAAATGCTAAAGCTGAGATTAGAGGCGAAACTAACCATGTAGCTTCTTCTCTGAAAGAACCTGCATTTAAAGAGGCAACTGCTTTATAATCTCAAAAACTTCTCAGCTGTACTGAAAAATTACAAGGAAAAAAATATTTTCAAGACTGAAAAATAATGAGAAGACCATGAAAGGAACTGTTTATTTAGATAATGAAGGGCTATTCTGAGTTAAGAACTTTGATCATAGAGGGCATTGGTACTGTGCCATTGAAATGGATGTAAATTGGAAAGCTACAAAACAAAATCCATATTTCTAAATATTAAAAGCAGTTTCTTTCCTGTTCTTTTATTAGAAACCAGATAGGAAAGTTGTGTAAAAAAAACCTCTAAAGAATTGTTTTTTTCATTATGAATAAAATGTGGCAGAGTTTTACTGTTCATTGGAATAAGAGTCTAAAATTGATATATATTCATTGTAATCATAATGTACTTAGAAACAGAGTGTAAAAAATGGTTGAACATATGCTCAAATAATGGGGGTCAACATGACTCACAGCCTCTAGGGAACATCCAATAGCAATGAAATTCCCCAATCACCAGACTTTTGGATGAGGGAAAACTTGTACATAATCAGATAGATTTTAAATATATTTTAATCCATCACAAGGTCCTATGAGCCAAAAGAAACGTGGATCATGGTATAATATTCTCCAGTTTGTTCTGGATATTAGCTAGGTAAGCTTTGCTGCTCTTCTTATATTAGTGTATTCCTTGTTCTGTTAAACCAAAACAAGATTTCATTCATGCTATTTACTTAAATAATGGTGTCTTCATGCTAGACTTGACTCATGGCAACTACCAAGACAGTTGTCATGAGTCAACTGTCTGCTTCCTTTCCACCATTTTCCAAAAGATGTTTGATATTGATTTCTTACTAGGACTGAAAGTAGCCAATCCAAAATTACCCAGCTGGCTTCAGACCTAAAGTAGGATTGGATCACAGTCTCCCAATTTCTAGCCTGGTGCCTTAACCATTATATCAAAGTGGTACTTGTTATGTGCAGCTTGTATTTCAGCTTTCAAATTATATGGTCTGCGACTGTATTATGATTTAATACTAAATCTTAGCACAGGATGGGAAATGTAGATAAATATGCAAATGATAATTGTCCAAAAAGCTCAAACAAAATATGGCATTGTTTTTCTTGTTTGATTTCCAGGCGGTAGTTCTTTTGCCCTTTATTCATTTTTGCAGGAACATGTTGCTCAGCGTATTCATGGAATTTTACAAAAGCAAATGTGCTGGGAATTTCAGTGCTTTTCTCCAGAAAATCAAAATGATAATTGTGGCACATACTGCAAAAATAATAGCTATTGGTTTTTGGTGATGAAAATTTGCTCTTTCAATGGTATAAAGGTAAAGATTCCCCTGCACATGCATGCTAGTCATTTCTGGTTCTAGGGGCAATGTCATCTCCATTTCTAAGCAAAAGATCCAGTACTGTCCAAAGATGTCTCCATGGTCATGTGGCCAGCATGACTAAATGCCGAAGGCACACAGAGTGCTGTTACCTTCCCACCAAGTGGTCCCTATTTTTCTATTTGCATTTTTTATGTGCTTTCAAACTGCTAAGTTGGCAGAAGCTGGGACAAGTAATGGGAGCTCACTCCATTATGTGGTATTAGAGATTCAAACCGCTGAACTGCCAACCTTCTGATCGACAAGCACAGCAACTTAACCACTGAGCCACTTCGTTCCTATTCAGTGGTATAATCCAATGTATTTAGGAAAGCTCAACATCACACAAGTTTAGCATCCATTTGCATCCATTCTCATGTTACATTTCCTGTCTTTTAAGCCTTTCAGGGCTGCTGACACCAAAGACGAGAGTGTGGTTTATTATCATCTGTATTTTCCAATGTAAATGATATGCACACACAAGATCATGGATCTAGTTTTACCCTTAAATAAATCTGTTTCTTTTCTTCTAGTGTTAAATTTAAATAAGATTGCAATGGCTGGATAAGAAGCACTGTCTAACTTAAAGTCATAATACATGCTTCTAAAATAAACTAGCATTAAAACAACTCAATATGGTAATTAAGATAGAAAAAGGCAGTACTAAGCTGCATAGCCTATCAGATTCCTTGGGGAGAAAAAAATACTGACGTGACTTGAAATGTGTCCAAGGAGTTTAGTTGGTTTCCAATTAGCTGCAAAGTTATGCTATTAAAATTCATAACAAATACCAACCAGCATATTCCTAAACCTGTCATTATTTAAGTCCTAATTTCAGATGGTTCTTTCATTACACTGCATACCCTAAAAGCTAGCACTGACTGTTAATTACATTGTACAATCTTTGCTGTCGGGTGATAAATTGGAAGGACAGCAGACGATAGGGCATATCTGGTTGAACCACAAGGAGGGAGCTCTTAACTGAAAGCAAACAACTGAACAAAGGCAAACATTCAAGAACACTCTGCAATAAAGCAAAGGGCAAATGGTCTTTGCTGTGTAACCTTGCATTTGACACCTGCTGAAAACTCCAGGGCAGGGGTGTAGCTCAAGCAGTCAAAGAGAGTGGAAAAAATAGAAGGAACTGAAGATAAACATGGATCATTTATTTTCTTCACATACTAAACCATGGAAAGGTAGAGAAACAGCCAAGGTGAAGTATTGCTGTTGAGCAGTTTCTGAAAATTATTCAAGTGTGAAGCTTGTGAGTGCTTGAAAGCTTTCAAACCTGTGCATTTACAAGATGTGCATATTGTACCATTTGAAGGACATATAATGTCAGGCAGCATTGCCAAACTGGGTTCTGGGAAAATATGCATCAGGCAATATGAAGTCGATCTTTCTCTTCCATGCAGATAGTTCAATCATAATACACTCTACACTCGGAAGGTTGAGATCCAGTAACATTCTCCTAAATTAGTTGCCTGTATATGACCATTGATATGAAATCCATAGGTTTCTCAGACACTGATACCAGTTGCATTTCCTGCTGTAAAATTGCTGCATAAGTTTTGCTTATGTACCATACAGATTGTTGTATTCTGAAGGCCCTAATGCTAGATATTTATTGCATTCTTAAATATGACATGTACAGAGCCATAGCTGAGTGTCATTTCCCCCAGCTCCATGCTATAAGTATGGAATCAGAAAGTAGCACCCTACCTTTCTGAAGTTATTGTGAGGTTCATCTACTGCCAATATGAAGAGATTTGAAAAAGGGATTTTATTAGTATTTATTTCGCACACAGCACATGTTAGCCAGGGATCACCAAGGTGGCTGCCTGCCTCTGTGAAAGGAATTTTTTCAGGCAGTGTTATCTTTACCCATGGATGCCTGAATGCCAGAAAGCAATCAGGGGAGGCTCCTTTCTTGTCCCTATATGGTTTATTCACTCACAGGAATAGAATTGCTGACCTCAGCAGTATGCAGTCAAACACAACCCTGATATGGCCCTCATGATACCCCTGATATAAGGAATACATAAAAATAAGGTTAATGTGCACAAGGCACACCCAGAAGAAGATGGAAAGACTTCATCCATATCTAATAACAATGGTTGAGGCTGGGAGAAGTGCAGGAACCAAATTTTGTATGGAGGAGGAGGAAGAGGAGGAGGAGGAGAAGGAGGAGGAGGAGGAGGAGGGGGGGGAGGGGGAGGAGGAGGGGGGGGAGGGGGGGGAGGAGGAGGAGGAGGAGGAGGAGGAGGAGGAAGAAAGACTGAAGAGATGCTACCCCTGAATGGGTCATCATAACTGCTGATAATATCAGCTTCTCTCAGCAAACATAAAATTGAAGCTTCCCAGTTATTTGAAATGATGCAGCTTTACAGTAACTTAAGCCCCTGTCCCAGTGCACTTATGGATGCAAAGAGGATGTAAAACGTTAAAAAAAGCTTGCCATCCATTGGAAAACATTATGCATCCATTGTGTACTCAATGCATACGTGTTTCATACACTCTATCCCTCGAGCATCCGTCCACTGAGATTTCATCTGCCCAAGAAGTTTTGAGCTGCACAAAACTTTGTGAACGGATGAACTTTCCACTGCGTACGATGTACATCCGCAACATATACAGGCAACAAACGTTCTATGTCCGTTATCATGCGTTAAATGTCCGCTGTGGCCTCTCTGCATCCTCTGGCCATCCCCTCAACTCACATCCGCTGCAGCTGAAAATGGAAAGAGGTAGGAAATGAAAGGTGCATGGAACGTCTACACAGCGTTAGTAGCATGGAAATAGAAAGGATGTAAGCATATGCATCTCGTATATAAAGGATTAAAACGGGCAAAATGTTTATATCTGGGATGTATCTCAGATATTTTGGATGTCTGCAGTATGTCTACAGTATGTAGAAGGACACCTAGCGGACTACTGACATTTCCTATAAAAAGGGGGAGACAATCATCTGGATCTCAGTATGAGTCCAGCAGCCGTGGTGTACAGACCTCTTCACCCTTGATCTTGGTCTTCCACATCATCAATTGTTCTCCACCATGGATCATGACACAGTCCGTATGGTAGCTGCGATCATTCATCATCAGTTCAGACTGTTTCACCTTTTCAGACCTGTTCAGACTGTTTCACCTTTTATACAGAAGGAGAAGAAGGAGAGGTCCAAGAGCTATGAGGGTCCGAGGATGGATCGTGAGAAGAATGGAGTTTGGACTGTATGACCAGTTGATGGTGGAGCTGAGGAATGAAGACACTCATGCATTCCATCACTTCATGAGGATGCCACCAGCCATGTTTGACGAAATTGTAGAGCATCTGAGACCCAGGTTGACCAAGCCTAGCACCAACTTCCATCCAACCTGGACCCTGGAATGAAGGTGGCACTGACTCTGCGCCACCTGGCCTCTGGAACCACATACAGAAACATGCAGTATGCCTGGAGGGTGCCACACAACACCATCAGCATTGTGGTCAGAGAAGTGGTGCAAGCCATCATCGAAGAATATGTGGAGGAGCTCCTCAAGTGCCCCACCACTGATCAAGGCTGGAGGAAACTTGCAGAAGAGTGGTATCAGAGGTGGAACTTTCCCCACCGTTAGAGCCATAGATGGGAAGCATGTGGCCTGCAAAGCTCCAGTCAACTCAGGGTCCACTTATTTCAATTACAAGGGCTTCTTCAGTATCATCCTCTTTGCCATGGTTGATGCTGACTACAAGTTCATGTACATCGATGCTTCAGGCAACGGCTCATCTTCAGATGCCCAGGTATACAACGCTAGTGACCTCAAGGACGGGCTGGAATGCAACCTCATCATGGGTTTCTCAGATCCAGACCCCCTACCCAATGACACACAAGATGTGCCCTACTTCATCATTGGTGATGACACCTTCTCCCTCAGAACTTACCTCATGAAGCCGTACAGTTCAAGATACCTCACCCATGAAGAGAGGATCTTCAACTACAGGCTGTCCAGGGCAAGGCGGGTGGTGGAGAACGCCTTTGGCATCCTGGCCAACAGGTTCCAGATACTTCTCACCACCATGCAGCATGATCCAGAGAGTGTGAGGAGCATCGTGGAAGCTTGCTGCATCCTGCACAATCTCATGCACACCCGCTACCCAGTGTTGCAGAACAGACTTGTGGACCTTCAACAAGGGAATGGGGACATGGAGCCTGGTGAATGGAGGCAAGGACGTAATGTGATAGACACTGTGGATGTACAAGGCCCCAACAGAGCTTCACATGAAGGGAAGAAGCAGCGCAACCTACTGAGACACTGGTGCAACTCCCCAGCTAGAGCAGTGGAGTGACAAGACAGGATGATAGATGATTGATGGATGCTTCCTTGAGGCTGTCGCATAACACTGATGAGATTATGCCACGTATGTTGAGTGGTCCTACAATGAATAGGGCATTAATAAAGAGCTTTGTTTATTTTAAAATGTGTTGATCAATGAACAAATTGTTATTGATAATAAAGGTCCATATGTGTGGCAGCTGGGATGAGGGATCATACAGTCCCACTATGCTTGCACTGGAGGTTTATCTATCACACAACTATCCTTATCTATCCCACAAGCATGCAAAGGCTTAACCATATGTTAAAAATTTTCACTAACACTTTACTAAGGTAAAAAAATGAACCAAGCTTGTGAAGCAAAGATAACCTTTATTAACTGTCTTAGGTAAACTTTATGACTTTATTAAATAAGCAAAATATACCAAATAAACTGAATTAAGTGTGTAAAGCAAAGATAACTTTTATTAACTTTCTTAGGTAAACTTTATGACTTTATTTAATAAGCAAAATGAACCAAGTAAACTGAACCAAGTGTGTTTAGCAAAGATAACCTTTATTAACTGTCTTAGGTAAACTTTATGACTTTATTAAATAAGCAAAATGAACCAAGTAAAGTGTCTTAAGCAAAGATAAACTGAACAAGTACAACTCAGTCTCTGACACTATTCTCAGTCACTCTGAGTCATGTCCATGGTCTCAGCTGTTAAGCAGGCAAGGACTGTGGAGGTGGCTGTGGCTTGAGTGCTGGTCTGAGGCGCCATTGGGGTGCCTGGCCCTGAGAGTACAACAGGGGGTGGTGTGTTCAGGAAGCTGTCTGAGAGCTGACTCAGTCCCGTGAGGTTGAGAGGCCCCTCATCAAGGACCTGAGATGTCAGGCCCAAGACTGATGACAGATTGTCCGTTGACGGGCTTGGCTGTGGGGTGGAGGAAGGAGGAGTGTAGTGGGGCTGTCTGGTCTGCAGCTGGGTGAGGACTGGAGTCTATGGTGTGCGATGAACCTGGGCCTGGACTGGGAAGGTCTGTTTTTGCTGTGGGAAGTCCTGGTAGTTGTAGCCTTGGTAGGTGAGTGGCTGTTGAAAGCCGTGGAAGGGCTGTGACATTGCCTAGGATGGAGGAGCAGACCTGGACTGGGTAGGAACAGCTTCAGCTGGGCCTTGAGGGTTGTGCAGAAGTGCTGTTATCTTCTCCTTCATCACCTGGTATTGGGCCTCGGGCAGGTCCCTGAGGGTGTGGCTCACATAGGTGATGAAGGTGTGGCAGCCTGAGGATCCTCTGTCCAAGTGGACCAGCTGAGAGAGAAGTTCTGTGCTGGTCTTCATTCTGTCCCTGATCTCCAACAGGACACTGTGGTTCTGGCCCTCCAGTCTGCCTCTTTGCCTGCATGCTGTGGATCTGGGGGTGGGGGTGAGTTGGCCTCTGGTGGCTGCTGCTTCTTCCTCCATTTGTGACAGGGGATCCTCCAAGCCCACCAGCATGGGGAGTGCAGCTGTTGGGGGGGTATCTGCCGTGGGGCCCTCTGAAGACACCTGCCTGGACAGGCTCGCTGGCTCCTAGCTGGAAGAGGACTGGCTGTCTGTGGGCTGTCTGAGGGTGAGGGGTGTCAGAGGGGTTGCTCCTCAGTGGCGGATCTCACCCTCCAGGAAACTGCACTTGGCCGTGACATACATCTCCGGGTCAGTGAGCTTGACAGCGGCCTGCCCGGATTTTTTGAGGTGTAGCTTGCCATACCAGGTGTGCATGTGCTTCCACCATCCCAGGAGTACATCTGCAGTGTACCCCAGGCTCTCTGCCTTGTCTCTCCAAGCTGCCTGCTTCTTCTCGGTGTCACGATAGAGTCTGTGGCCCTTTCTCCAGAGGTACTCGTTCTCCCTCAGCCATTCCAGCACCTCATCCTCATGCTCCTTGAAAATGGTGTACTGTTTCCTCTCTCCCTTCTCCTTCCCTTGCCTCTTCCTCCCTCTGGCAGGGGCTTCAGCAGGTCCTTCAGGGGCTTGAGCAGCAGGGCCTTCAGGGGCTTGAGCAGCAGGGCCTTCAGCAGCAGGGCTTTGATGGCCTTGGGGCTGGTCCACCACAGCAGCAGCAGCAGCAGCAGGTTCAGAATCAGTACCTGGGGGTGGGATGTTGGTTCTGGAACGAATCGGCACGGGCTTCCTCTTTTTCCCTGACTGACGAACCATGGTGTTCCTCCTAGATGTAGTGGCAGCACGTCTTTCCCCTGAATGCTGACTGCATGCGTGCTGCATCCTTTTATATCTGTGGAGCTGACACAATTCATACTCCCTGCATGCGCAGCGAACGCTTTGCATCCGATATACATCCGTGCGGCATCTGCTTTGCTTCCTATAGGCATCCATGATGCATCCACGTCATCTGCTATGCATCCGCCCCTTCTGCTATGCGTCTGCTTCACAATTCTCCCCTGGAACCCCTTCGGAGGTGTCATCTGCTTCCATCCGCTGTCATCCACTAGGCTTCCTATGAACATCCGCTTAACATCCCCGCTATGTACTACCCACATCCATTCTTTTCCATTCTTTTCCGTTCTGTTTATGCAAATTTTCACCACTTTTTGGAGCAGATGACAATGGATGGAGCCACCCCCGAAATTTTGCTCATCCGCTGTGTCCTTTATGCATACATTTTGTGTCCATCGGCCAGTGGGACCTAGCCTTTAGGAACAAAACCTTTTCCAAACAGCTGGCAGTTTCTGAAGTCTGTGAGTCCCTTTCAGAAAGTATCTTTCTTAGTTCACATCCAATGTCCCTTCCCTTGGTGTTTTTCTCTGTGTAACAGATGTCCTGCATTCCAATTCTCAGGATCATCAGTGGGAGTTGCTCATCTACATTCTCTACATTCCTATTCCAAGAATCTATTGCCCATAATAGCATTGTGACAAATAAAGTATAAGATATACTGGCAAACATTATTTAAAAAGTTGTGGTGATGGTCAGAAGAATGCTGATGTTCAAAAACACCATTCTTGGTGACCAACAGGGGCATCTGTCAGGGAAAGGGAAAACAAAATAAAGATGCTGATTGAAGTTCTACCCCTTTTATACAGGCATTTGATGAACAGGCTATTATAATCACTACCATTTATGACACTTTCAAGTTGCAAATTTAAGAAATTGAAACATCAGATTGAGTCAATGAAAATGTGTAAAATACCAAAGAGAAGTGATGAACTTCTAGGCTGGACTTTTACTTCTTTCCAAGCTATGATTTATTTTAAAAAAAGCACTGGTAACCAAGCACTGGTTAAGTAAGCCTCATTTAATGAAGTGGACACATTGTGCCAAAATTATATTTTCTTTTCTTTTTTTAATATTTAAAATAAACTATATTAAAGATTAAAAAGAAATATATATACAATGTACAAAATACATTTAAATGCAAATGAAACCAATATACAAATACAAATATAAACATAAAACATATATATTTCTAATCAGTTAAGATGGTGTGATCATTTATTGAAAACAATTTTACTAATATTCATTTTCTATTTTTGGTATATGCTCTTAATATAACCACTTCGTTTTTCAAATCCTTATATTTTAATTTCCTGGTTTTTCTCCTTAATCCAATTATACCATTTTTCCCAAGCTGTACTATATTTTGAGTCTGCCTTATCTCTAAGTTTTTGTGTCAGTAGGTCCATTTCAGCGCAGTGAAGAACTTTCTGAATTATCATTTTTTTTGGCATTTGATCACCCTTCCAGCATTGTGCCAATGCAATTCTTGCTGCTGTGATTATATGGAGACTTCAGTATTTCATTTCTTTTGCACAGTCTCCTTTCAACATTCCCAACAAAAATATTTAGGCCTTAAATTCTAGTTGTATATTTGCAATTTCTTTTATCCAAATTCTAATTTTTTTCCAGTACTTTTTACTTTTGGGGAAAGGCCACCAAGTGTGAAAGAAGTTATCCCTCATTTGCTTTCATTTCCAACAAGTCAGATTTAAGTTTGGGTACATATTTGTTAACCTTGAAGATGCCAGATACCACCAGTAACACATTTTTTGTATTGGTTTTCTTTATAAATAACAATTTTGTTATTTTATAATTTTTTTTCCAGACTTTTTGCCAATCTACCAGATTAATGTTGTGCCCTACATTTCTTGCCCATGTAATCATTGGGCCTTTAACTATTTCAAATTCTAATAGATAATTATACGTAAAACTATACTTTCATTTAGTTGATATTCCAAACTATAAATTATTATTATTTAAATGTATTATAACAGCCCACTCTAAGAATGCACTTGGCACTTGAAAAACTAAAGCAGTATCAGCTTAGTGCAGAGAGGCAGGAGTGAATGGGAGGAAAAATTCAAGACTACCCTGTCTTGATTCTCTTTAAGGAATCAATTTTCCCCTTTTTAGTGTTCCAGGAATTTGGGTGATTTCTATTTTCTTCTTACACACAGCTAGCACTAACAGGTGTGGGGGGAGGTGTGGGGGTGTATGTGTTATAATAATAGGTGATAGATACAACAATAAGAATTCAGTGAGTTGTATAGAATTCATAATTTCAAATTGGCCATGATTTTTATTCCATGCTTTTGGCAGAGAAAAATACATGGAGTCCATGAAGTCACCAGGACTCATTCTTGACTTAAAAGAGACTTGATTTAAATAATTTATAGACAACTGTATGTTTTAGATTAGTTATTTATGTTTCTACAACAACTTTGCAACATTTCTTTCTGGTGTTGTGACAGATCAATTTTTTAGCAATGTGACAAATTCTAGTTTAGAATTTTAACAGCAACTTGCTGTTAAAAGTACATACTACATCCTCTTCTCATTTTCAAACATCCATGCAAAGGGAACTGAAATTATTATTCCACTTTTAAATTGATCTGTTTCTACAAATACTGAAAATCAAGGGATTCTTGATTTTCAGTATTGTGAATACTTGATTTTCAGCATGTGTAAATATGCTGCTTGCATATTTACACATGCAGACAGCAAATCATAGTCCCTTATTGGAATATCTTATAAGGGTGCTTTGGATTATTATAATAGTGATTTTGAAAAGTTTAAAGTCGGCAATGTTTATGCATCTGAGAACACTGGGATTATTTCTTGCATTGTGTGCCTTACGTCACCAGGAATCATTGGATGGCTATATAAATTTGTTCAATAAATAAATTCCTATTAATATCTTCTTTTACCATATATATACTGGAACCCTGCAAAAATTATTGCCAAGGGAAATAATCCTGCCTACCAATTATTTACTCAGTATTTGAGAAAGCAATTATATTTTTGTTTCAACAAACCTAATTTCAGCAGCCATTATTTAAATAGAAAATAAATATATTTGTTAGATACATACATGTCACTAATTCAGGTATTTGTGGTTCTATGGCCATGTCCTCTTCTCCTGGTTTCTCCATTTGTTCTACCCAGTTTCTGTGAAAAGATAAAAGAAAGTTTATGAAGCCTTCTCTCCATGCAACTTGAGATCTTCATAAATTTGATAAATGGAAATATACTTGTTCAACAGATGGTGAATATACTGCCCTCCAGATCTCATCATTCCATTCTTGGAAACTGGGACAGGAAATAGGATGCAATTTGAGGATATATGTCGCTGAATTAGTTAAATGAAGTATCTTTCACATTATGAATTCCCAAGAAACAATGAAAAGTGGCCAATTCATAAGTTCTGTATCCTAGTGTGTGCCATTCAGTGAGGTTACCCATTTGGATAATGAGGAAATATATGGGTAAAATTTATACAGTTCCAAGTATCTTTCAGAAATATCAAATGGCTGTTTTTCTTCATTCCTATAGAATGGATTGTTCTATATTTGTCATCGGTTCATAAAATCCCATAGAAAAGAATTTTAATGTAAATTTCTAATTTCTATTGTTAATCTTAACTTAACGGTTTTATTAACGGAAGGATCAAGAAGAGCTAAATGTTAAAATCCAGTTAAAACTCACCCACCAAAAATATTACTTCATGTCTCAAATGCTCATCATGCATGGTTGTTCATTTATGTCATTAACCCACAGAGGGAAAATATATTTCACATTAATGAAGCACCTGATAGCATTCACTATTGGCTAAGAAATAGCTCAATTAACAGGGAAAGTAATTATAATGTATATTTTACTGAAGAAAAGAACCTGTTGAAGGTTGCTCAGTGAACAAACAGGAAGATGTAAAAATCTGCACAGCAATGGTTGAAGAGGTTGGTTGATTTGGTTGGGATTATTTGAGTTCTGTCCAGTTTATTTATTTATTAATCAAATATATATAGTATATGTATATCCAAAGTTCTCTTTATTCTTAATTTAATGGTTTATTTTAGTGCTTTTCATGTGTTTTAGCACACTAGGGACATAGCATTTTCTGAACTAAGTTACACAGGAGGCCCATTATTCTTTGTCTCTTTAGATTCTGGAAATATCAAAGTAAAAGTAATATTTCTTTAAGTAACTTCTATTTATGCAATGAAACTGCAACCTCTGTCTTGAGGCTCACTTTAAGATTCATGGAGAAAACTCTTGGCTTAATTTTAAGTCTTCTTGTGTTTTCCCTCACCCAATGCTTTTTGTGAATTCTTGCATCAATCATAACCAAACTGTTTCTTTACAGGTAGTCCTCAACTTATAACCATTTGCTTTACAATAGTACAAATTAATAGCAGTCTTGGAAAGGATATTTTATGGACCATAAAACACTTCCAACTGTTGCGAAATGTTGTATATACACATCTACAGTCACATAATTGAGAGTGAGATCCTTGCAATCTGTTGGTTACATTTCCTGAAAAAATCATTGCCATTTGCAACCTTCTCTGTTAGCTTCCCCAAAAGACAATCAGGAAGCCAGTATAGAAGGTTGCAAGATGCTGCTCCCTGCCAAGAGGACTTCCTCTTCTTCGACATGGAGCTGAAACTGTCCACAAGGCAACTATTACATTCTGTCATTTAATGATTTTGGGAGATCATTTAACAACTGCAACCAGAAATACAGGATTGTAATCAATGAATGAAGAAGTCAGGTGAGTATCAACCTGAGTGAAGCAATGCTTCAAAGCAATGGCCAATTAAGTCATAGACTATTTGCATTATAGAAGCTGAACACTGAGGTAAGTCACTGAATTAGAGAGAAATTGGGCCAGTGTCAGCCCCTGGGTGGTTCACCAGCCGGCCTGGGGCTGCCAATCAGGTGGGGGAGGAGAGCCACCAGCTGGGATTCACATCCATGCCAACTGATGACCACGTCAGCTGAACACTTGTCTACCTCACAGCTTAGTCTTACATGCTGTGGGGAGCTGTGGAGAAGGCATGCATGCTGCAGGGGCCCTGCAGGATGTTGCCACAGTTATGAAGCCAATGGACAGCCAGCTGAGCCGTGGGCTTTGCCAACAGCTGATTCACGGCAGAAATGCTGAGTGGCAGAGCACATGCAGGCTCAGGGAGCATGGTGTCCTAGTCAAAGAGTAGAAGCTGTGTTGCTGCAAGAACACAACAGACACATTGACAGCACATGACAGGTGGAGAGTGAAGAGGAGTGCATTTCAGGGGTGGGGGTTAAACCACAGTAGCACTGACTTTGATTTCTTCATGCTGGGTTTCATGTTTTCAAGATAAAAAGTGCTACACTGAACTGTATTGTCTGTATTTCTTGACTCTGGACACCAGAACATGACAACCAGATCTCAAAGTGGCTTGTTAATCCTGTGGGAATATTTAATAATTAAAGTGATATTTAAAAAGCAAAAGGAACCATCATCAGGAAGCTTTTCTTGGAAAGTTTGCAGAAAGATTTGAAGGACCACCTAGGCAGGAAATCTGGCAGACTCAATGAGAATAAGAGAGAGGCCCACTTACTTAAGCTACAAATAATAAGAAGTCAAGCTTAGACATCAAGGAAGCTGGGACATTGAAATAGTTATAATTTCCAAAGCTGATAAGGAAAAGCAGATATTCAGTTAAAAGACAGCTTTCCACATTATCAGCAGTGAAAAAACCTTTTTCAGAAGAGTGAACTTCTGACACTTTGCCCTTGATGTGCAAGAATCTGTGAAGCCTGTGGATTACAAGAGAGAATTCTGCCCAATGGACAGGGCACTTGCATGCTTATCTTCCTTATAAGCAAGGGGAAGCTGAAGAATCCCACATTAAGTTGTGGGAACTTTTACATTTTAAAAACTACTTCATTTTGATCAAACTGAATCCAAATGCCTGAGAAATTATTAGCTTGGAGCTATTTAGGACAAAGAAAAGGGAACAATTTCTTCACACCCCACTTAGTTAAAGAGGTGGTGTCAGTCATTAACTTGGACAGCTTCAAAAGATAATTGTTAAATTCAAGAACAAAGCTATCAATGGCAGCTAGCTGGGTTTGTTAAACATATTATTCCCAATCATGGGAGTTGCTTCTCTTTAGATATGACAGCTTCTCCTGGAAACAGAAAGCCAATAAGTGGCCATTTCTGATGTCTTTCTTCTGAGCTTTTCCATTGGCATCTGAGATAATAATACAATTGTTTGATTTGCTCCAACACTATTTTCTTACAGAGACATTAGTTTCATGTAATGGTTAAGGATCAGACTAAAGAACATGAGTTCAAGTATACCTTGGCTGCAAAGTTAGCTGGGTGACCTTCAGCCAGTCACTTTGTCTCAGCTCTAGAAAGGAGACAATAACAAACCACTTCTGAAAAACCTTGTCAAGAAAACCTCAGGCTGTCCAGGCAGGCTATGAAAATTGGACATAATTGAATGGCAGAACACAGAGAGAGAAAGAGAGAGACAGACACAGACACACAAACATACATTTTTCCAATCTGCCCTTATTGTTTTTATCTGAAAATTAACAGATACTTTTAATGAAACAGCACCTTTTAAAATGGATATGAACAACACAGGTGAAAAGGCAGACAGTATTTTTTAAATGAAACAATGCAAACATAAATACAGTTTGTACAGTTTGTGCTGTTTTAAAAGAAACCTAGATTCTCTAATCTTCATTAATCCAAAATCTTTACTATTACATTATGTCCACTTTTGAATTCTGAAATATTTAAATCAGCCCCAATTGCATAGATTAACAATTTTCAAACATGAGTTACTCTCAAATATATAGATTTGACATTGGAGTCCCTTAAATTATTCATCATCCCCAAACTCTTGTACTACCATGTTTTTAATCAAAAGTTTTCTCAACCTACCCAAAGAAAAATTAAATGTAAATTCCAGCTCTCCACTGTTCACATCCAAAACCTGCTTATCTTTCTTCCTACTCATGTCTGCTGAACTACATGCTATCATTCGCTGCTTATCATATAGCAAAAGCTCAAATGTAGAGAATCAATGTCAAAGGTTACCCCCCATAAGGCAGTATTATTACCATACTCATGTGTTGTTCCATTTTCTCTACCTCATTTACCCTCAACATGTATATCTGCAGTTACTAAAAGTGTTATGTATGGAACTTGGTAGGCTCCAAGTTTCCTATTCTGATTGGCAGAAAAGGCCGTTCTCGGATTGGCCATTAGAGAACCAATCCGATTGGCCTGCTGGATGGCGGGAACATTTAAAGTGGTGTCATTGGCCACAAGCCGCGAGCAAGCCGCTATATAAAGGGCTGCCGCAGCTTGGGCTCTCGTTCCATTACCATTGCTTACTGAGTTGAATAAAGAGTTTGTTGTTGGAACCCGGTCTCATGCAGCTTCTTTTCAGATGGAACACTGGTGATGAAGGTGGGATCATTGTAGAAGAGTGAGAACAAAGCACGCAGTGATCTAAACCGAGCAAGAGAGATGGCTGGTAACAATGCGCCGCCCACACCATTCAATCCTGATGAGGAGGATTGGGAGTTGTATATCGATCACTTTCTTATGTTTTTGGAGAGCAACGAACTGCAGGAAATATCTGACCAAATGAAGAGGGCTGTCTTCCTTACACACTGAGGACCAGCCGTCTTTAAAATGGTAAAGGCGCTGGCTAAACCACAAGATGTCAAACAGATGACTTGGCCCGAGCTGAACAGAATGCTCAGAGCACATTATGCACCTGTGGTCTCCAGCTTGATAAAAAGACATGAGTTCTACAAGAGAGACCAAAAGGAAGATGAAACCGTCGGAGATTTTGTAGTAGCCTGAGACACATCGGAGGAGCCTGCGAGTTCCAGAACATGGACAAGGCCATGAAGGACCACGTGGTCCTTGGATTGAAGGACACTACACTTCAGAGTAAGCTGCTGAACAGACCAAACATAACAGTGGCCGACGCTATTGCAGAGGCAACTGCTGCCAAAGCAGCAAAGAAGTCAGCAGCCACCATGCACCAAATGAATGCGATTCCAGATCCACCAAACCAAGCCAGAGAGAAGAAAGAAGAGGGAAGCAAGATACAGCCCACAGCAACCGCCCACTATGAAGATCTTGAATCCACAGAGGCACAGACAATTGTGACACATAGAGGGGCATTCAAGTGGAACCATCTCCAGTTTGCCATTAGCGTTGCCCCAGGCATGTTCCAAAGCCTCATGAAGCATCTCTTAAATGGAATCAAGGGAGTCATCCCTTATTTTGACGACATTCTGGTCTCAGCAAAAAACGCCAACCAACTAGAGAGCAGATTAGGGGAAGTTTTAAGAAGATTTAGAGACACAGGCCTCAAGGTAAAGTGAGAGAAATATAATCTAGCCACCAACCACATCGAGTTTCTGGGCTACTTAATAGATGAACAAGGCATACACCCCACCAAAAAAAAGATAAGGGCAATCAAAGACGCACCTAAACCTAGGAACAAAACTGACCTTCAAGCATTCCTAGGTCTCATAAATTTTTACAATGTGTTCCTGCCCCATAAGGCAACCACAGCAGAACCCTTACATCAGCTGCTAGACAAAAAAACTACCTGGAAATGGGGCCACCAGGAACAAGCAGCATTTCAGGGTATCAAAGACCTATTAACATCTAACACCGTTTTAATCCAGTATAGCAATACCTGCCCTTGACGGTCACCTGTGATGCATCGCCTTTTGGAATTGGCGCCATCCTGAGCCACAAGCTATCAGATGGCAGAGAGGCATTGGTCACTTTCTATTCAAAGACGCTTTCCAAGTCAGAACGCAATTACAGCCAACTTGACCAAGAAGCCCTCGCAATCATCACCAGAGTCAAAAGATTCCTTGAGTATCTTCATGGTAGAACTTTTTGATCATCACTGATCACAAGCTCCTGTTAGGAATCCTAGCAGGCAACAAGCCAACCCCAAACATTCTGTCACCTAGAATGATGAGGTGGTCTGAATTCCTCGCTGCCTACTCCTACACACTGATTCACCACCCAGGAAAGACCATAATCCATGCCGACGCCCTGAGCCCTTCTCGCTGCCCATCACAGAAGAGGACCCAGTTCCACCATCTCCACACTTCAACTCGAGACCTGCCCAAACCTGCCGTTAACCGTAGCGGACGTCGCGAAAGCCACCACAAAAGACCCTATGACAGCTCGCATCCTAAATTGGGTAGGTAAGGGCTGGCCGAAAGAAAGCAAAACTGAGACTTTTAAGCCATTTCACACCCGACAGACTGAACTGTCTATCAAGAAGGGTTGCATTTTATGGTGTGACTGGGTGGTGATACCAAACAGACTCCAGCAAGATGTTCTGTGCATGTTGCATGAGGGGCACTCAGGCTTAGTCAAAATGAAAGCCCTGGCCTGGAGTTTCGTCTGGTGGCTAGGGCTGGATAAAGACATTGAACATTGAGTGGCAACATGCCATGACTGTCAAAAATCGAGGCCTACCCCCCCCACAGGCACCAGTTAGGGAATGGGAAACTCCCCGGGGTCCATGGCCTAGACTACATATTGACTTTGCTGGGCCAACAAAAGGCAACACCTTTTTAATAGTTGTGGATGCCTACTCGAACTGGTTAGAAGTCATCCTTATGGCTTCCACAACCACCGAGGCAGTAATGAAACAGCTAGACAAACATTTTGCCACGCATGGACTGCCTGATGTACTGGTGTTGGATAATGGGCCCCAGTTTACAGCGTTAGCATTTGAGCAGTATTTAGCTGCTCAAGGTATCCGACATGCTTTAATGGCACTGGCCCATCTGGCTGCAAACGGCAGGGCAGAACGCATGGTTCAGTATACTAACGAGGGCCTGGATAGAATGGAAAAGGGGGACATGCAAGAAAAACTAAACCGATTACTAACCCTACAGCACATTACCCTGAGCAACACAACCAACAGTAGCCCAGCAGAACTCCTAATGGGTAGGAAATTGCGTTCCTACCTCAACAGACTGCACCCCACTTACACCTGGGATTAAACCCCCTGACTCCTCCAGAAAATACCGTGCATTTGAAATAGGTGACCTGGTCTATGCAAAAAACCTCACCGGGGACTCATTGTGGCTTCTAGCCATTATCACCCAGATTACAGGCCTCCAGTCTTACCGAATACTCCTAGATGATGGACGAGAATGGAAGCAGCACATCGATCAGCTTCGTTCTCGAACACAACCCTCGAACGCAAAAACACATTAGAGCCAAAAATAAATACTGACCAAAAAACAACCAAGGGGGGGGAAATACAAAATAATAAAAAAGGGGGAGACGAACCTCCCATAACAAGACAACAAACAAATCAAAAAGAGCACTCACGGTTAGATGAACCCCAAATGAGAAGTCCAGGAGCAGGAGAATGAAGCGAGGCCTTCCTGGGAGGAGACAGACAGGCCAGCTAGACCAACCCGGATAAACCAGGAGGGAGTGGCGGAGCCATCTCAACTGGCCCGAGAGACTCAGGCAGGAGCGGCAAGGCTGACTCACCCTTGCAGGAGGTTCCATGGAGAAGGAACAGAGACAGCGATCCTATCCTAACTGCTCAAAGACCATGCCGAGACTGAGCTGCGCAGGTCAACCAGGACTCGAAAAAGCCCCACCTACCTGCATGACTACGTGACGCATGTTGGACTGAACCAAGGGGGGAGGGGTGTTATGTATGGAACTTGGTAGGTTCCAAGTTCCCTATTCTGATTGGCTGAAAAGGCCCTTCTCAGTTTGGCCATTAGAGAACCAATCTGATTGGCCCGCTGGATGGCGGGAACATTTAAAGTAGTGTCATTGGCCACAAGCCGCGAGCAAGCCGCTATATAAAGGGCTGCCACAGCTTGGGCTCTCGTTCCATTACCATTGCTTACTGAGTTGAATAAAGAGTTTGTTGTTGGAACCCAGTCTCGCTCAACTTTTTTCCGAATGGAACAAAAAGAGAGGCAAATAAGAAGTTAAAATTATAATTCTGACTATATTTAAAGATCCTTGCATGGGAGGAAATATTTTGCAGTGGTGTTCTTTGGTAAATTTATAATCCCAGCAAACCGGTCCAAATGAGCTGGAAAACTGATTGTTTTCTGTTTAGATGAATGAACCACAGGGAGGTTAACAACTTTGCAACTTGAAATGAAAATAGCCTAAAGAAAGAAAACAGCAGAAGACAATCTTAGAAAATAGGAAAGCTTATTTGTTCTTCAAGATTAAAAGAAGCAGATTTCAATTAAATATCTATTCATTAGTAGTGAATGTAAAATAATGGTAAATGAGTATTTACTGGAATATTAATTAAATACTTAAGGGCTAATTGCAGCAGATTATCAATTAATGGGTCTTTAACAAACTAAATATACATTGGTACATAATATTAATTTAATACTACTTCAGCAGCTTGATTTTGCATTCTTTAATTGGATGTTGTCATAGAATATAGACACTAACTGTTCTGTACTTTACCCTTCTATTCATTTCTTATAAACATATGAACTTTACTATTGGTTCAATTCTCCAGGTTTATTTCTGATTATTGAAATATAGTAAGCTTTTAAGTATTTTGCCAAGCTTCTACATACAATCCTTCTTGAGATAACAAAAAAATAAAAAAGATTAAATATTTAATGTTCATATTTAAATACAAAATATCTCAACCCACCCAATATCTATTCTGGAATATGTCTCCCTGGAATATCCCTTTTTATTAGGAATAAATGTTCTACAAAATAAAGATGGAAATATTTATGATAAAAATATTATGTTGATGTCAAGGAAAATAAGTAAAGCATTTTTATGAATGGTATCTACATGGGGATGGGATGGAGGGATTAATATGGCAGCTGTAACCATACAGTCAAAGGCTTTTTTTACATGTTTTACACATAAACAAGAGGCAGGTTCCTGGAATCACAGCTGCCAATTAACCTTACCTTCCTATGGATACTTCCTATGAATCAGACAATAAGATGCATATAGCACCAAATATATTTGTTGATAATCAAAAAGGGACTCTTTTTGACTGCAGAATTTTTTTTCCACAATACCCTTCTTGTTACCTTATACCATGATTTGTTTGTTATGTTATATGTCTCAAATTCTTCAGATTCTTCAAATATGAGAGCTTAGAAGACTACATTTATAACAGGAACTGCAGCACATTATTTTTTTGTTTTGTTTTGTTTTTGCTATTAAAGACTTTAAGATATTGAATGAAAGGCATTTCAAATTTCTAAGTAATTCATTTATTTGAACTTTCCAGTGCCACTTGGCTATGATACAATGTGGTCCTTAGACTAAAATGGTATGGCTTTGCACTGTCTTTGCAATGACAGCATCTGCTAAAACAGAGACATTATTCTGGTGATTGAATTCATTTATCCTGCATGAACTTCCTTTGGTGTTTAGCTTCTACTCTATTGAAAGTGTTTAAGATGTACAATAATTAAAAAATAATTATAGCAACAGAACTCATGGGGCTGTTTTATGTGCTGCAGTTCCTGTTATAAATGTAGTTTTCTAAGCTCTAATATTTATTTATAGCTACCACAGGAGCTGAGTTAAAGGCGTGCAGCAAAGTGAGACCTTGAGAAAGAGAAGAAAAGCATCAGCATGCTAAAAAGAATCTCAAGGTCTACAAAAGTAGATTTCTTAAAAGACAGCAAAACAGATAATGGCAGGATGAACAAAGCAACAAAATCAAATTACTAATCAGGCTGAGTACTTGGAGGAGGAGTTATTGAAAATTAAAGACATTGTGGCATTTGAATTTTAGGGGCCTGCCAAAGCTGTAATTCTACTAGAGCCATAATGGCGAACCTATAGCATGCATGCCACAGGTGGCACTCAGAGCCATTTGTGCTGACATGTAAGCCACTGGCAAACTTACCTCACTGATTATGCGCATACCTCACAGCTGATTTTCAGACTGTTTGAGGCCTTTTTCGGCCTCCCAGAGGTTTGAGGAAAGCCTTTGCAGGCCAAAAAATAGGCCTATTTCATCATTTCCTGTATTTCCACAAATACCGAAAGTGACAAAATGGGCCCATTTTTCAGCCTGCAAAACCTGCAGAAGCTTTCCTCAAGCCTCTGAGAGTCTGAAAAAGGCCTCGAATGGGCCAAAAAAAGGTGGCAGCATAGGGGGGATTGTGTGCACATGTGCAAGTGGCATTACCTTCTGGATGCTGGCACGTGAGCACGCATTCGCAAGCATTTTGGCACAGAAGCCTAAAAAGATTAGCCACCACTGTACTAGAGTGAGCCAGCCAATGGAATGAACAAAAAGGGAAAAGGTCACTTCTGACCTTGAAAGAGAGTTGTGCTACGACAAGACCTGAAAGTGTCAGGGCTAATAGCCAGGATGATATGGAAAGTTTTGGAGTCCCATTGGTCTGGCTGTATGTAGCAATATACAGATGTTGATAACTAGAACCCAGCAATGGCAAAACTTCTATGCATTCAACCAGGGGTGGAATTCAAATTTTTTAGCAAACAGTTCTGTGAGTGTGGCTTAATTGGTGGGCATGGCTTGGTAGTCATGTGACCAAGTGGACGTGACTTGGTGGTCATATTATTGGCTGGGCGTGGCCAACTCAATATCACTCACATCGAGGCATGCATCTCTTTGCCTGGCCTCTCATGACTGTGGGGATGCTGCAACAGTTGTAAGTGTGAAAAATGGTCATAAGTCACTTTTTTCAGTGCCATTGTAACTTTGAATGGTCATTCCACACAAGCAAAGTACCAGCAAAGGAGGGGAAAAAAACTCCAGAGATGTTCCTGAGATAGGAAGTCTAGTCTTGCCAAGAATGTAATAAGGGTTTATGGAGAGGCAGTTTCTGTAAGCAATACCAGAATGTTTCCTTCCTGCCTTCCTTACAGGATTAGGCCAGTAATTTCTTCTAACAACCGGTTCTCCAAACTGCTTAGAATGTTAACAACCGGTTCTAGCAAATAGGTGTGAACTACCCCTGCATTCAACAGAAGGCCTGAGAAATAAAAATATCAGATATTTCTATCAGAACAACTTTTTTTCTTAATTCTTGACATCATCAGTGTACTCATATAGAATGATATCAGTCTTTGCCAACCAGAAATGTTGCAAGTTCTAATTCCAAAACTGGTGAGTGAGAAATATACTTATTAGTTTAAAGCTTTTGCCCAGCTTTTATACTGCCCATTCAACAGCTGAACTCTGTGGAAATCTGAAATTATGATTATGGTTATGATTATGAAATTATGAATCTACACTGAACTGAAAATTACAATTAATGTAGAGATGAAATCATCCATAGCAATTTTAAATAAAACAAACTAAACAAATAAAATATTTTCACAATAGCAATAATTTCTCCATCTGCAAAAGGCACCAAAAAAAGAGTCTTAGTAAAAAAAAAACTGATAATATCAGAAATTTAGGGAAAAGGGACCACGTCAAATGCATGGATCCACAAATAAATATGGTTCCATGGGTGAAGAAATTCTAGTCCTTCCTTAGTCACAAAGCCAGCTAGATGACCTTGGGCCAGTCACTTTTTCTTAGTCTTAGGTAGGAAGCAATGGCACTTCTGAAAAACCTTGCCTCCTCCCCCAAATTCTCCCTGCATGGGAGAATCAGATTCAGCAGATTTTTTTTTTTTAAAAAAAAGAAATATTGCAAGCAAATTATTGTGACAAAACAAAGAAAAACAGCAGCAGAAGTCAAATGACTACACAAAAAGTTTAACAAGATGTGGGGGGGGAGAGACATATGTACTGTATATACTCACATATAAGCCGACCCTTAAAAAACTGCCCCAAAATGAGGAATTTTGCAAAAACTCACATATAAGCCGACCCCTAAATACCATGGTTTGTTGTTTGGGCTAATAACAAAAGAATATTAATATGCAATGCACTGATATCAAAGCATTTGTGTAGGAAACAATATTAAGTTAATTACCCGGTATGTAAAGAATCTGATGTTATTTAATGGTAATATATGCACTTATCGTAGCAAAAGCTTGCAGAAGAGCATAAATGAAAATAAAAGCCATTATTGTTGTGTTTTACTTTTATTTATTTTCACAAGTTAAACAGTGTCTTCTAATATTCTAATAATCTTCTAATAATTTTCTAATATTGCTCTCATCCATTCCAAAGGTTCTTGCTGCTTCAAGGTTGCTTGTTTCCTCTGCAGCCTTCGCTACTTTTAGTTTAAAAGAAGCAGCATACGACATTCTTTTTCTTTTAACATCAGACATGGGTATATTTTAATGAATTTTACTACTACAAATGATCGCAAACACGAAAGCGGTCATGTGAATGACTAACCAATCAGAGCGTGTTATGATCTGGTGGTAGAAAAAGCAAAATGGAGGCGCCCAGAGTAAAAAAAATGTGCTGTATGTATGTATGACTGTATGGTAATATCAATGATATTGCGTGATCTGAGAAGTGGCATCATGTCATCATGTCGTTTGTGTGAGATCAGATTTATGCGCGTATAAGCCGACCCCCAAATTTGAAAAAATAAATAAATTGCATTTTAGAATCGGCTTAGATGTGAGTATATATGGTAAGAGGTAGAATTTGGACAGGCTTCCTGAAACCATAGAAATAATGTCAGAGAAACTAACGGAGTTGAGATTGTCAATTGCTATAAAACAAAGACATCTTTCCAATATGTGCAAAACAAAAAGAAAATAATTCAGTGTACAGCTGTTCATAGTTGATGATAAAATGGGAACAGATAACTCAAAAAAAGGCAGAGAAATGCAACTAAACAAATCAAACATACATACTTCACTAGACAGTGGAAAATAAAAGATGAAAAGGTTTGGACTGACTTGAGATTGTAGAAATATGTTAGAGAATACCCATTTACCTCAAAAGAATCTAAATCTAAAGGCTCTATTAATTGCATTTTAGAATATTAAAATAATTTTCTGATAGTCTAGCTGAATTTTTAGACCTTATCTTTGAGAAATCTTGATAAAATGCAGGACAGTGGAGAATGGTAAATATCGTCCCTATTTTTAGTAAGGAGGAAAAGAAGAATCCAGGGGAACCATCAGTCTGCAATCAATATATGAGAGATGAATGAGTGAGTGAGTGAGTGAGTGAGTGAGTGAGTGAGTGAGTGAGCTTCTATCTACTTTTATTCAGTACATCTCAATGCAGCATTTCAATTTCTTTAAAAAGAGTAATTGGAAAAATCACCTGAGACCACTAAGTAACAACTAGCACTTACACTCAAGGACAAAGCTTGCCGGATTAGCCTTGCCTCATTTTCTGTAACATCTTTCATATATTGTAGATGCAATGTATGAATTCTGCAAATCATTTGATAAAGAATCCATGGCATATTAACTGATTGGTTTTAATTAATATTAGTGCAAAGTGTAGGATGAATAACATGGTAATTAGATGGCTATATAGTTGGCTCAAAAAGCATACTCAATCAAGTACTCATCTATAATTCCTTATCAAACTGACAGTACGTATTCAAAGACAGGTATTCAGAAAGATAGAGATTTTAGCTCTGAGCTCTGAACTCTCCAATATTGTTATTAATGATCTTAATGAAGAAGTGGAAAAATGATAATTAGATATGCACATTACATAATTTTGGTGGGATAGCTAATAATCTAACAAAATTAAAAATTTGCTACTTTGCATATAAAATGGTGTCCTCTCCCTAGACAACATGCTGTTGTGCGGTAAGGACTAATATAATCTAGGTGAGCATAAGTATCTCATAAACTTTAGAACAGCAGAAACAATAATATGATAGTTTAGAAATTTGAAGAATCTATGTATATCTTCCTATATCCTGAATAATTGGTTGAATATGTTTTGAATTGTTTTTACTTTTATTTTTAATAACTAAGTTAACCATGCTTGGCAACTCTGCCTTTGTTATTACCTTTATTCCCTTTTAAAAAGTAAAGAGGCAAAAAGAATTTAGAAGAAATTGGTTCTTTGTAGAAAGCTGAATACTCAAGAATCCCTAAGAATGAGGGTTGATTTGTAAGCAGAATACAAAATATATTCACCAGTTACAGAACTGCAAATAAAAGTAAAGTGCAGACACAGTTATTTTTATTTGATAGATCTGAATACTGGAAGATTCTAACACAATGCCAACTAATACCAATACGTAGGCTAGGGTGAAAAGTCAAAATAACCTTTGTCTAGACAAAGATAATGACAAAGCACTAACATCCACTATCATACTGTTACCAAGGTCATTTCATGGATATGTCCATGAAATCAGCATTAACAGTTCTCACCTTTAAAAAAAATCACTTTAATTGCAGTGTCAGAAAAGTAATAGATCCTCTTAAAAGAACTCAGAGTGCAAATGTAGATGAATCCACATTATGTATCTGTAAGCATTCATTTGTACACGTAGGAAATCTAGCAATAAACTATATTACTCACAGGATTCGTTGTGAATAGGTATGTTTATTTTAGCTCGTTTTCCTTCAAACAAGACAACAATGGATATACCGGATAAAGTCAGCACTGAGATCATTCGTCTCTTAACGCAATTTATCATGCAGACCCACCCTATGCAGCTAACTAACATCCGCCCTCCCCATTAGTCCTACACACCTCCACCCCACAATTCTAAACACCACTAATTACCAAACAGAATGTGGTTTCAATTCCCAGATTGTGCCGTAACTTCCCCAATAATTGTTTGTGTTTCGTTTTGGGTAATGAGAGGAGTTGGAGTGATAAACCTTCTCCCACTCCATCCTTGTTGCGTGTTCGTGCTGATATAAGATAAGTCGAACTGGGATGGGATCTTCAAAAGAGATGTTTTCCGATCAAGTTGATATATTGTAAATGGCAGGATTGGACTTTCATTTCCTAATCAAGATAATGTGTCGGGATTCACTTCAGGAGATAAACCGGTCAATTCTTTGAAGCCCGACAGTATCTGATATTAACACAGTTGAGAAAGTACAGAAATATTTCACAAGAAGAATTCTCCACTCCTACTCATTAAAGAATATCTTATGCCACCAGACTCAAAATTCTAGACCTAGAAAATCTAGAACTATGCCTCCTTCGGTCCAATCTAAGTAGCATATAAAATCATACATTGCAATGTCCTACCTGCCAATGAATACTCCAGCTTCAACCATAACAACACAAGAGCAAACAATAGGTACAAACTCAAGGTTAATCACACCAAACTTGCTTGCAGGAAATATGACTTCAGCAACAGAGTGGTAAATGTCTGGAATACTCTACCTGACTGTGGTTTCTTCCCCAAACCCCAAAAACTTTAACCTTAGACTGTCTACTATTGACCTCACCCCTTTCCTAAGAGGTCTTTTATTTTACTTTTATGTATCCGTGTATTCATAGCTATGTTTTTACTTATACCTATTATCTTGTAAACAATTGACAAAAATAAATAAATAAAATGAATCTGTTTCTGACATATCACCACAAAATGTCTATGACCATTAGGCACAACCATGAAACTATTAATATCTATCCTCAGAAAGTCAATATCAAATGATGTAGGAAAACATGGTTGGTGAAAGCAATTATAATACCATTTTCATTAAATAGTATATGCACACATACAGTACATGCCTCTAGTGCTTTAATGATGCCATCATTTTAACATCCAATTCAGCACAGAAATTTCCATTCAGCACAGTGTCAATATTAAGTAAGGCTTTGGTTGCTGGCTTCATTCCAAAAAAGAATTAAAAATATTTCAGAATAAACATGCAAAGAATTCCCTTGTGAAATAATGGTCAACTGCTTAGCTGAGTGACGCTAATTTTAAATATGAATTCTACTGTACCATTTCATATTAGCTTTCTCACCATCCATCTTTCCAAACTTCAATTAGTTAAAGGAAATAAAAAAAATAAAGTGTATGGCATCAAAAATTGAATTACATTAAGAAACAATATATTCAACAGTTGAGATGTAACTCAGTTTTGTGATTCAGATGTAATTCTCCTCTGGGATTTAATTGAAACTGAAAAACAGAAAACTGACTTTGGTCCTAAAGCTTGTGTTCTTCTTTCCTTTTATCTTAATCTAGTAAACTGGAATTATATCAGATTGAAGATATGAATTTAACAACATCATCTAGTAAATACTTGGGGGTACTTGGATTCTGAGGTCTGATGAAAATAAATAATTTGCTGCATTATGTTAAGATGTCATCAGATTAGTTTCATTGCTTGCCCTTTTATCCTCCTTTTGGAGGGATATCAATAGAATGAATCCTGCTACACATCCTTTATGGATTTTTCAAAACAGATTTGAATTTTAGTCTAGTTGCATCTCACTAACACAATTAGAAGCAGGTGAAAATATATTTTTCAATCTTGTTCAAGGCATAAAAGAATGCTAACTCTTACCAAATTGGCCCATAGCTCATCATAAAATCTTCACACTAAGAACTGATTTGATCAGAAGTATATGGTAGTAAATCTCTATAATGTCTTATGAATTCTACCAACTTGATCTTCTGCTGCTAAATTTGCAGCAATAGTTGACTAGAAAAGACAATATAATTCTGTGTCATTTTGTTTTGTTTTGTTGAAGTATTAAAGCTGACATAGCAACATCTAATTAGTGGGTTCATCAGAAAAAAAATCATCTCTCATCTGGCAGCCAGACCAGTCCTTCTAGCATAAGTAGTCATGGCCCTCTACACATTGTAGAAGCCTCTTTTCAAGCTCTCTATAACAGGCAGATATACAATAATGGCCCTTTCCAAAGATACTTTCCCTGAACAATGGCTTCCAGTTTCAGTTTCTGAGACCAAAAGGAAAAAAATTGAACAATCAAACACAGACAAGTTTCAAGCAATGATTACATTATACCCGGATTAACCAAGATAAATGTGGATTAAAAGGCACCTGTTTTAAGGTCCGTCTTCATATTTACAGAGAGGACAGTGCTGATCTCTAGGAACTTTTATACTATCATTCCTGTATTTGAAATGGAGCACAGAGATCAGTTACAGACCAATTAGCTTGTTAAGCATAATCATATTTAAATTGTGCACCAAATATTTTTGTTGAAACTATCTGATTGAAAAAAAAAAATGAATGTGAAGAACAGGCTAGGTTTCACAAAAGATGATGGAATAGTTCTTCAACGCTTAGCTATAATATATTCTAATAATATATTCTAATAAATTGAAAGTGCCCCAATCTATTGGTTTCGCCGACTTCAAAAATGTATTTGATTCAATTTCTGATAAACAAGAGACTTTATTAATAAGTTCCATATGAACACCAGAGAGTTCATATGAGAGTTCATTGAGAGTCAGATACAATCCAGTAAGAATATTACTTGCCTCTCTACCAATTTAGAAAGTTGTCAAACACGACTGCATTTGGGATCTTCTACTTCTTAATTTCAGCATTAACAATTTAGCTAAAACTCTAGAAATCATGCACCACTGCCTGCCCAGTCTGATGAACACAAAATATACAGTCCTTTTGTATGGTGATAATGTGATGCTTGTAACATATTCAAACTGACCTTAGAAGGGCCTTGAGCAGTCTTACGTAGTACTGTAGGCGAGAGTATCTTATAAATAAGCTATCAAAAGACAAGGTAATGGTTGCATTATTGGCTTATCTGATTTACATAATTAGCTTATTGACACACACAAAATAGGGCAGGTAAAAGTTTCAAATCCCTGAGAGAGATATTCCATTCCTCTGTTGAAATCTAAAATGGAACATGTAGTGGTAATTCAAAGAAGCTCAACAACACTTCTGAAATTTTTCTGGACTCATGGGTTCATAAGCTGGAACTTGCAACCATAAAAGTATTTCAGATAAAATCCAACTATAGAACAGTTGTATTTGATCAAGCTAAGTCATTAGAGTAGTTTTACATCTGCCTTGTGTTTGGTGGCTGGCTTTCAAATAGAAGAAACAAAAGCTTGCCTAGATATTATCATCTATGGATTGAAAAATGCATTCTTCCTAATGGTTTCTCAAATATTCTCTAAAAGCTTTTGATTGCAAGCAAGTTATATCCTTTTCTCTTGGACTCTTTTGGATCCTTTGTCAAATCTCAGCATCCTTCTTTCTTCAAGATACAAACAGGATAAAGTGGTACTAAGGCAGTAAATCATGTACATAAGCCATCAAAAAGAATTAGGCTCATAAATGGAGGAACGTCAAGAATGGTTTCCAAGGATATCTGCCTAAAGTTTTTTTTTTCCTCTCTTCTCTTTTCTGAAGCATTAAAAAGCATTTATAAAATTTGATGTTTTCCTTAGTTGCCCTACAAGGCAGCTTTCTAAACATCATTTGAAAGGGATACATCTCTACTTTATGGGTTGCAAATAACAGAAAATGTTACTCACTTTCTAATCTACTGTACTTTCTAAAAAAAGTAGCACACAACATATGCTATCGTATTTTCTAGGTCAAGTCAAACGACTTAATGTTTTACTATCTGTTTCAGATAAAAGTGACTCTTTTACACATAATGTTGCAGGAGAAACTATGACTACATGGGGAAAACTGGTGTGAGATAATATTCAAGCAACCTTTGTGAACTGTTTGCTATATTGTTAACTGATTTCAATTTAAGTTTTATCTTGTTTGGTTTGAAATAATCATAAATTGTCTGTGTCCATGTCCGTGTCTGTGTGTTCAAGCTACTTGCTACTATTGGCTAGGGATTATTGTACAGAAATCAGAATTGATGAACATGATCCAGAATTTGGAATAATACATGACCAAAACTAGTAAAATTCAGGTCAAATCATCTAAGCTTCAAAGATCCAAATCTCTACATTCCCTGGCATAAAATAGCTCTTGCAATGAATAATAAATAAGAGTTTATCTGGGCAGCTATCAGCTTTGTATATTGCCATAGTTTAATACATAAACATCCAGCCATATTTTTTTTGTTCGCCCTGCTGAACTGAGTGTATCTGATTCTTCTGATTTGGTTATAGGAATTTACTGGAAATGTGCCAGAGGCAAACTAAACAAGCAATTGCCCAGACTAATTTTCCAACAGATATTGACATAAATTTTTTTGTTTGCAGCTAGTTTGGTCCTGGAAGAACACAAAGAAACCTTATTATATATCAGTGCTAAAAGCATTGTACCAGCTGCCAATTTGTTTCAAGGCAAAATCCAAAGTAATGGTCATTAACTTTAAAGCCCTACATGGCTTAGGTCCAGCTATTTGAGAGAATGCCTCACTCTGTATGACTCTCCTTGCTAACTAAGGTTTGTCTGTAGTTGCCATGAACTCATCTAGTAGCAGCCCAAATCAAATCTTCTCTACTGCTACTCCAATGTTTTGGAATGATTTCCATGTAGAAAATCCTTATGTACAGTTTTTCATATATTGCTTTTAACGGTTAATTTTAACCATCCATTTTACTTCCTTTATTTGGCTTTAATTTAAATTATTATTATTGGTGGTGGTGGTGATTGTGTTGTCAGTCATGTTTAGCCAGTCAGTAGGACTTGGTATTTTGTGATTTTCTCCAGTTCTTTCTTTCTATTCTGTTGTCTCCAGGTACTGTCACATTCACTATCCAGACTTTTTTTGTTTTTCCTGTCAACAATTGTTTTGTTTGGGGTGTATTGTGACATATGCTTTTCTGTTTGAATTTAGTAGTCCCAGAGCACTTTAGCTTCTTTATATTCTATTGCTTTGTCTATATTGTGATCCGACCAATTCTTGCTTGCAGCGAAATGATATTTTTTTCAGATACTCCAGTACACAAGTGTTGCTTCTTGGTCATGCTGTTGTTTGTAGTCATCTGGGCAATCTTCTTGTAACAGCTAACTAGACAGCCCACCTTTTCTTCAGCTTCTTTGCAGAGGCAGCATTTGCTGTCTGTTGCTGTCTTCTCAATCCTGGCTTTGTGTGCATTTGTTTTTAAGGTTTAGTTTTGTACAGTCAGAATTAGCCCTTCTGCCTCTTTCTCCAACTTTCCTATTCATTTTTGGAAAAACAAGCAATTTATTAAACATGGGAAGATAATGTTACCCCTTACATAATTGTATGTGATTTCACATAACAGTATAAAAGGGAGAAGCTAACATCATGACATCACAGACATATTTTACCATTTTGTCAATATAGTGTTAAGAACCACTGTTTTTAGCATCATCACTTGTTATGATTAGATTATGAAATGTATGCAAGTGGTTTTCTGTCATCAATGGTGAACGCCTTCATAAATGATGAGAAGCATTTACTTTTATAATCAATAGGTTGAATGTCCTATTCACCATAGTCTTGTCATGTTGAAGGATTTGGCCCACTGTGTTTAGGGTCTCCAGTATTCATTTAAAATGCAATAAATGGGTAACTTTCACTTGAGCATTAGCAGATGATCCATAATCAGTGAATTGTTATAACCTTTCACTTTCCATCGGAACTAACATCTATCACTAAGTTCCCAAAGTGCTTCCTATGGGAAATCAATAAATGTACTGCTTAGATGATAAATGTTTACAATTTACTCCTTCGTTGTTACCATGCTACATGAAAAACAATCCCTTGAAATGAATTGTACGGTTACACTTAAGGGTCTGAAAACTGATCCCAGTTCTTAAGGGAAAAGAAAGCATTGCAATAAATAGATTCCCTTGTTTCAAAATCTTAACGCACCCTTGGATTGCGGGGGGGGGGGACCCTTGTATTCAAAAATAAATCATACCATTCATATACAGCTGAGCTACTTTCATAGAAACAGGAAAGATGCTAATATGTGCATAAGGATAAGGGGTGGAAAGATAAACAACTTGGCTTTGCAGATTTTATAGGTCTGATTTATGTACCAAACAGAGACAAGTTATTGAGAGTGAATGCATTTGGTTGCTATCTTTTCGCCTACCACAAATCCCAACCCTTCCTTCTCTTCCTGCTTGCTGACTGATGAAATATTTTATGAACTAAATTACCTGATGTCACCCATATTTTATGTGAAGTGGCAGTGGAGACTTTCATATTTTATTTTAAAGGTAGGACAACACCATACACATTTACAATGTGACAAGGAATTATCTTGTCGCATTTTAAATATTTTAACTTTCTGAGTCATTTCACAATGACTAGTGTAAGCATGGTAACATTTTATACTAAAAATAAATGATGGAAATGATAGAAAGTAACTTTAGGCTCTGTAAGTTATTATCACAAACACACCTTCAGAAAATGTGCCTTCTGTCACACAATCACTGCATGCATGTTAATTGGGGGTGTGCTTTTAAATGTTTTTCAGATTACTGTATTGACTTTATAATACTGATAGAAAAACAACCCAAAAGGAGCAAACTCTATCTCAAATTGCAACTGATTTTAGAGGATAAATCATATTTCACTTTGTTAATACATGGCTAATAGCAAGGGCAGAAAAATAAATTTCCGTATGAATTAATTCTAGCACTAGTTATCATTGAGGCTCCTTATTAGGAGCCAAAATCTGTGTCTTTGGCTACTCTGCATGCTTACATGCTTGATTTCAATGCACAAGAAATAATGGGTGAAAAATGGCTTTATCAGAGGATGCAGCAAAAAGGAGAGTATTATGGTGAAATCCAGATGACTGAATGGCAAAAAAGAATTAAAGATCGATCTATCTATCTATCTATCTATCTATCTATCTATCTATCTATCTATCTATCTATCTATCATCTATCTATCTATTTATCTATCTCTATCTCTCTACCTCTAACTCCATCTCTATCACTTTCCCTTCCCACCTCCAGTTAGCTAATGGTAATCTGGCCTGTTGTGGGCCAGATTTGGTAGTCCTAATCCAGATACCTTGACTTCAACATCAAGAATTCCCCAGACATCACTATCATTGTGTCATTATTGCTAAGGATAGACCTTCAAACTCAAAATATTGCAAAGTTAAGTTTGACCAAGGGAAGAAAAATCAGTGTGGAACAATAGTGAAAATGACAGTAGAAACAAATGGGAAGCAAATCTGTCTTTTACCCAAGGAAAGGAGTAGAAAAGAGCAGTAGTAAAATTATGTTTATGAGGCTTTACACTAGTGGGGGGGGGAGAATTTAAAAGAACAACAAAATCAGAAAACAGACAAACATGAACAATTAAAATTATTTCTGTTCTTATTAGTCCTTTGAGATATTTCAGAAAAAAGCACATCCAGAAGCACAGCACTGTAGTTATTATAAAGTTACTCACAATGGGTTAAGGTTATTAACAGAATATTGCATGACTGAAAGTATTTTCCCTCTTCTCTTTTTAGTTTCCAGAAAATAAGGGAGGGTCCCTTCTGAAATGCTTCCATAATCAAGAGCAAGGAAGAAGTTGGACACTTAGTAGGGAGGGCACAGAGATTAATGGGTACTTAATAGATGGTACCTTTTTAATAGCAGCATTTGTGAGAAGGATCTGGATTCTGATTGACTGCAGATTAAGCATTAACTGGCAATGCGGTACAGCTTCCAAAAGAGCCAATTACTCTTTGACTATTTCAACATTAGTACGATGTTGGGATCATGGGAATTAATAGTAATCTGGTCTGTCAAAAGTTATAGTAACTATATGAGGGGTGAATGTGCCTGAACAAGAAGGAGTCAGGAAAAATGTAATATAATGAGAACAGATAATAAGAAAAATGTATGTCTTCAAAAAGGAAGGGTGGCTTGCAAAGCATAAGTAACTAAGATAAGAATCCATTATCTTTACCATTATGTATCTTTAGTTCAATCAGGATTTTCTTATATGATCAGGATAGATATAATATGATATAGTTCTTCCCCCAGAAAACTTTGATGCATCACTTCCTTTCTATTCTATGAAATCTCAAATACATTTTTTTTTCCTTATGATTAACAATATGTAAAATGCTCCAAAACTGTTCCAGTGTAGACTGGTAAAATCCAAGGCTTATCTCTGGATAAATGCTTTCACGGCAGAAAATACCATCAAATGTCAGTTAAGCTTCAAATTGCTTGGTTTAAATTTTGCCGGAAGGAAGGAGGGAAAACCCGAGATTCCTTTATCATCTTTTAAAATCATTGGTAAAGCCTCCTAAGCATCCGAGCTTTGCAGGCAATCCCTGCTCTGGAAGGAAGAAAATGTTTGTGAGTGGGGCTGGGGGGGGAAATGTCACTCTTGTTTTGATAGGGGAGAAGGTATCAGTAAAGAGTCTGAAAAATTAGTCTTGCATCTGTCTGGCTCTCTTTTAATTTGTTAATTTGTTTTAATCTTACCGTGCCTGAAAGAGAAAGAAAAACTATGTAAATAGAATTCTAGGTGATCAGGGAGTTGCCAATGGGTCCTCAGTCTAACTGATCCTCTGCACTGAATACAAAATAAAGTATTAAATGCAGGTAACTCCACACATTCTCATAGAGTTAGCATGTTATGAATCCCATCAATTCAACAGTGTCATTTGCTGAGCCTTTTCTACCATGGCCCCTGCCCTCTGAAATCACAGCATCCTGGAAATTTGTGCCCCCCCCCCCCAACTCCATGGTCTGAGTCAGAGTGGGTGATGGAACTCTTTGTGTGGTGTTTAGTTTCTAATTGTTGTGACTTCTTTGGAGTCCTCTGTTTAGGTTTTGCACCTTTATATTTTCTCTTGTTCTTTTTGTAAATATTTAGAGTCAGCTTGAACATTTGATAAAATAAAGAATGTAAACACAAACTTCATTGAAACAGAAGGGATGCACAATGATGAATAATATTCTTCATGAGGATATAAATTAGATTCTATTCTCAGGTCATTGATTTGGTAAATTGTGATGATGGTTTTAATCTTTATACATTGAAATTGGAAGCTTTATAAATTATAACTATAAATAATAAAATATTAGCAGAAGTAATTACCGTCTCTTCATCCAGTATTGTTGTCTCATTAAGGAGAAGCAGAAGAGTTTTCATTTTTTTTGTCTCAATGTTTTCTGTCTCAATGTTTTCTGAGAATAGATTCTCTGGCTTTAATCCAATGAGTAGCCTTCCCACATTTGAAACTATGGTTGAGCACTCTCTACCAAATTTAATATGGAAAGAGAGGTGCAGAATTTTATCCACACAATTCTAGAGAAAGAAGGAATTTTCCAACAATTTATTAGAGGAAGTCTTTCCCCTTAACAATGATAATAGTATCCTCTGAGCCTTCCCCAGAATGGGAGAAATACCTTCACTATGTTTTTCCTTGTGATTTAATTAAAACCCCTGTCACACTGCACCAACGGATGAAAAGAGGATGTAAAACGGAGAAAAACACTTGCCATCCGTTGGTTAACGTGATGTTTCCGTTCTGTATTCACTGCCTCCGTTTTGCTTCCTCTCTATCCATCCATCATCCGTCTATTGACATTTCATCCGCTCAAAAGGTTTGAGCGGAAAATGTATCCAATGCGTCCGTTCTGCATCCGCTAGGCATACGGGGGAAAGCCGTTCTGCATCTGTCGGCATCTGTTACGCATCCGCTACGCATCCGCTAGGCATCCGCTGCACATCTGCGCAACTCAAATCTGCTCCAGCGGAAAACGGAGACAGGGAGGAAGCGGAACGGACGTGGAATGGATGCGCAGAATTAGTAGCACGGACGGAGAAAGGATGAAAGCGGATGCAGCATGCATACAAAGCATTTAAAACGGAAAAAACGTTCGCAGAGGGGACTTATCTCGGATATTAAGGATGTCTAGAGGATGCCTAGAGGATGAAAAAGAACACATAGGGGGAAACCTATATTGCCTATAAAAAGGGGGAGCAACTCACCTGGATCTCACTTTCAGTCCAGCAGCCCTGCTGTGCAGACCTCTGCAGCCTTCATCTGACTCTTGCTCTTCCACAGCATCCAGTCATGTCCACCTTAGATCGTAACAAACTCCTTTTGGTAGCCACAATCATTCTGCAACAGTGCGAAGCCATCTACAGGCACTGTGAACTCTACTACGGGAAGAAAAGGAGGCGGCCAAGAAACATCTGGGTCCGAAGATGGATCGGGAGAAGAGCAGAGTACAGTACACAACAAGCTGATGGTGGAGCTCAGGAACGAAGACCCTCATGCATTCCAGAACTTCATGAGGATGCCTCCAGCCATGTTTGATGAAGTTGTGCAGCGGCTGACACCCAGGTGACACCAAGCAGTGCACCAACTTCCAGCCCAGCCTGGACCCTGGGCTCAAGGTGGCACTGACTCTGCACCACCTGGCCTCAGGGACCACCTACAGGAGCATGCAGTACGGCTGGAGGGTGCCAAACACCATCAGCATTGTGGTCAGAGAAGTGGTGCAGGCCATCATCGAAGAATACCTGGCGGAGCTCCTCCAGTGCCCCTCCACTGAAGAAGGATGGAAGAAAGTTGCAGAGCAGTGGTATCAGAGGTGGAACTTCCCCCACACCGTTGGAGCCATAGATGGGAAGCACGTGGCCTGCAAAGCACCAGCCAAGTCGGGGTCCACTTATTTCAACTACAAGGGCTTCTTCAGCATCGTCCTATTCGCCATAGTCGATGCTGACTACAAGTTCATGTATGTTGATGCTTCAGGCAATGGGTCAGCTTCAGATGGCCAGGTATACAACGCTAGTGACCTCAAGGAGGGGCTGGAACGCAACCTCATCATGGGCTTCCCAGATCCAGACCCCCTGCCCAATGACACACAAGATGTGCCCTACTTCATCATGGGGGATGACGCCTTCTCCCTCAGAACCTACCTCATAAAGCCCTACACTTCCAGACGCCTCACCCGTGAAGAGAGGATCTTCAACTAGGCTGTCCAGGGCAAGGCGGGTGGTGGAGAATGCCTTTGGCATCCTCAAAAATAGGTTCCAGATACTTCTCACCACCATGCAGCATCGCCCAGCGACCGTGACGAACATCGTGGAAACTTGCTGCATCCTGCACAATCTGATGCGCACCCGCTACCCAGTCTTGCAGAACAGGCTCGTGGACCTCCAACAAGGCAATGGGGACATGGAGCCTGGGGAATGGAGGCAAGGGCAAAACCTGATAGACACTGAGGATGTGCAAGGCCCCAACAGAGCCTCACGTGAAGGGAAGAAGCAGCGCAACCTCCTGAAACACTGGTGCAACTCCCCAGCTGAAGCAGTGGAGTGGCAAGACAGGATGGTAGATGATTAATGGATGCTTCCTTCAGCCTGTCTCATCACACTGATGAGATTGGGCCATGTATGTTGGGTGGGCCTACAATGAACAGGGCATTTAATAAAGAGTTGTGTTTTTGTTGACATGTGTGAATCAATGATTACATTAGTATTGATAATAAAGGGCCATAGGTGTGGCACCTGGGAGGGTGGACCATACAGTCCCACTATGCTTTCACTGGAGGTGTATCTATCCCACAGCTATTACCCATCCCAAAGATATCCCTGCCCACCCCACAGGTATCCCTGCCCATTCCACAGATATTACCCATCCCAAAGGTATCCCTGCCCATCCCACAGGTATCCCTGCCCATCCCACAGCTATTACTCATCCCAAAGGTATCCCTGCCCATCCCACAGCTATTACCCATCCAACAGGTATCCTAACCCATCCCACAGCTATTACCTATCCCAAAGGTATCCCTGCCCACCCCACTGCTATCCTTACCCATCCCACAAGCATGCAAAGGCTTAAACCATTTCTAAAAGTTTTCACCAAAATTTATTTAATAAAATAAATCAGGCAAGTGTGTGAAGCAAAGATAATCTTTATTAATAACAAGCTGTAAAAGAAAAATGACCCGAGTCAAGTGTCCAAATAAAGTCTACAGGTAAGCACCCAGTCTCTGGCACTCTTATCGGTCATTCGGAGGTGTGCCCAGTCTCAAGGGTGAAGGGTCCAGGTGTTGTGGAGGTGGCTGCTGCTGGAGTGCTGGTCTGAAGCCCCACTGGGGTGCCTGGCCCCGAGAGGACAATAGGTGACAGTGTGTTTAGGAAGCTCTCAGACGGCTGGCTCAGCCCCGTGATGTTGAGAGCTCCTTCCTCCATGCCATGAGGTGTCAGTCCCAATACCGACGACAGATGTACTGAGGCCGGGCTTGGCTGTGGGGTGGAGGAAGGAGCAGTGTAGTGGGGCTGTCTGGTCTGCAGCTGTGTGAGGACTGGCGTGGGTGGCATCGGTGGCGTGGGTGGCATCAGTGTCGTTGGTGGCATTGGTGGCATCAGTGGAACCGGTGGAAACGGTAGTGTCCGATGAGACTGTGCCTGGACTGGGAAAGGCTGCTACCTGTGCTGCTGGACCTCCTGGTAGCCGTAGCCCTGGTAGGTGAGGGCCTGTGGAAAGCCTTGGAATGGGAGGGACATCACCTTGGGTGGAGGAGCAGACCTGGACTGGGTGGGAGCAGGTTCCTCTGGGTCTGGAGGGTTGTGAAGCAGCTCGATGATCCGGTCCTTCACCACCTAGTACTGGTGTTCCACCATGTCCGTGAGGGTCTGGTTGACATAGGTGAGGAAGGGCTTGCAGTTGGAGGATGAGGAGTCGGTGTGGACCAGCTGAGAGAGGAGATCTATGCTGCTCCAGATGGTGTCCCTGATCTCCAGCAGGACAGTGTGGCTCTGCCCCTCCTGTCTGGCTCTCTGCCTTTCTGTGGAGGTGGAGCTGGGGGTGGATGCGGGTACGACTGTGGTGGAAGTGCCGTCTCCTTTCTCCCACTGTGCCAGGGAGTCCTCCATGTGCTCCACCACGGTTAAAAGAACTGTCTGCGGGTTATCTGCCGTGGCACGCTCCACAGAAACCTGCCTGAAGACAGGAGCTGACTCTCGGCCGGAAGAGGACTGGCTCTCAGCAGGCTGCCGGAGAGAGAAAATTGTAAGAGGGGCTGCTCCTTGGTGGCAGATCTCACCCTCCAGGAAGCTGCACCTGGCCATCAGGTAGGTCTCTCTGTCTGTCAGCTTGACCATGGCCTGGCCAGATTTCTTGAGGTGCAGCTTCCCCTACCAGGTGTGCATATGTTTCCACCAGCCGAGAAGCACCTCCGATGTGTAGCCCAGGCTCTCCGCCTTCTCTCTCCAAGCAGCCTGCTTCCTTTTTGGTGTCCCTGTAGAGCCTGTGTCCCTTCCGCCATAGATAGTCATTCTCTCTCATCCACTCCAGCACCTCATTCTCGTGTTCCTCCTCTCCTGTTCTCGCATATGCCTCTTCCTCCCTTTGGCAGGACCAGATGGGCCCTCATCAGAGGGGCTTCCAGGTTGTAGGGGCTGCTCCTTCACACCACCAGCAGCAGCAGCACCAGCAGGATCATCAGCAGCAGCAGCAGCACCAGCAGCAGCAGCACCAGCAGCAGCACCAGCACCAGCAGGACCAGGATCATCAGCAGCAGTGAGCACCAGCAGAACCAGGAGCACGAGCAAGACCAGGAGCATGAGCAGGACCAGCAGGACCAACAGGACGAGCAGGAACAGCCGTACAAGGAGCAGCTACAGCAGAATAAGCACCAGCAGAAGCACCACCGCCAGAAGCAGCATCATCAGCTCCTCCAGAAGCAGCATCAGCAGAAGCACCACCACCAGAAGCACCATCATCAGCTCCTCCAGAAGCAGCATCAGCAGAAGCACCACTGCCATAAGCAGCAGCATCAGCTCCTCCAGAAGCAGAAGCAGCAGAAGCACCACCGCCAGAAGCAGCTACAGCAGAGTATACACGAGCAGAAGCACCACCGCCATAAGCAGCAGCATCAGCTCCTCCAGAAGCAGAAGCAGAAGCAGCAGAAGCCCCAGCCACAGAAGAGCGATCCCGTGCTACAGAAGCCCCAGCAGAAACAGAGTGAGGGCCAGGGGGTGGGAGGGTGGCCCTGTCCCTCTTGCCAGGGCTGGCAGCAGATGGCTGAGGCTTTCTCTTCTTCCCCATGGTTGTGGGATTGCTGGCTGGCAGCAAGGCTGGCAGGCAGGCAGGCAGGAAGGCAGGCACCAAGGCTGGCAGGCAGGCTGGCAGGCAGGCTGGCAGGCAGGCTGGCAGGCAGGCTTGCAGGACGGCAGGCACCAAGGCTGGCAGGCAGACTGGCAGGCAGCAAGGCTGGCAGGGAGGCAGACAGCAAGGCTGGCAGGGAGGCTGGCAGGGAGGCTGGCAGGATGGCAGGCAGCAAGGCTGGCAGCAAGGCTGGCAGGGAGGCATGCAGGGCAGGCTGGCAAGTCACTTGATGTGTCTGGAAGTAGGTCTTTCCTCTGAATAGTGACCTGCTTGGGAGCCGCCTCCCTTTATATCCGCGGGGCTGACGTAATGCATCCTCCCCACATGCGCAGTGAACGCTAGGCATCCGCTAGGCTTCCGCTAGGCATCCGCTATGCTTCCGCTCTTCATCTGCTTTATCCGCTAGGCTTCCGCTGTGCATCCGCTTCATCCGCTCGGCGTCCGTTCTGCATCCGCTGTATCCGTTCTGCGTCCACTTTGCTCAGCCCCCCCGGAAGCCTAGCGGATGCGCCATCCGCTTCCATCCTCTAGGCTTCCGTTCCGCATCCGCTTTCCATGAACCCTGCATCCTCCTCCCGTCCGTTCCTTTCTGTGTTATTCGCTCTGGTTATGCAAATTTTTCCCCTTTTGAGAGCGGATAACAACGGATGGAACATTTTTCTCATCCGCTGTGTCCTTTTTACTAACGTTTTGCATCCGTCGGCCAGTGTGACAGGTCCTTAAGAAATAAAAAGCTCGGGAGTTAGTGCTGGAAAAGTGACTAGACACTGCAAATTATGACACATGCATGTGCACATCCCTTGACCAAATTATATCTAAATAAATGCAAAAACACCACACTCCAGTCTTAAGAATTTTTCCTCCTCATTTGACCTTTCTAATTTTCTTTCATCAAACTGAATAAGAGCAGGTAAAAAGAAATACAGAATATCCGCTGGCAAGTAATTTAAAACAACTGAATGGAACATGTCATAGCATTAAGACAAACTAATTTAAGATATTACTGACTAGGGTGGGTATGAATACCAATGGCTACCTGTGGATTCATTGAATTGACCATTTTGATTTCCCCTCCCTCTTCCTTTCTACACTGAAAAAAAGTGAAATGGAAGGATTTTCCTGAGGAGGATTCCTTTTGAATTTGAATTTATTTGAATCATGAGAGACCAAGAAGACTGCAGGCTGTGATAGGAAACAAGGACATCACTTAGGTACCACAAAACTAAGGGCAGGAATACAAATAACATATGCAACTGCCAAGCTTCCTTGCAAGATCGTAGGCAAAGCAAATAAAGCCATCTACGAAATATAATCAGAATAAAATAAAAAATTGGAAAAGGAAACTTCTGCTTTTCTCCCTCTTCTATTGGTCTTAGCAACAGCTCCACTTTTGAATCATTGGTTCATTAGCAAAAGGAAATTGTCAGCATTCTCTGCATGGTAAAAAGAAAATAAGCCTAATTCATTTAATGCACAAGAATCTCAAATAATAAATGAATCAGGGTTTACTTTTATTTTTCCCAGTCTTTCCCAGTCCTTTCCTGATGTGCTCAGAAATGTTCATACTACACAAAGAATTTACAAGAATATAAAGAAATCTTCATATGTGAACAACACCAAAATTAGAAAAAGCTGAGCTCTTTTATAGGTTGAGCAAATCCTATATTAGTCCTTCCCTTTTGTGATGCTTTCTGTACAGGATTCCTCTAAAAACTCAAAAGGAAAATTGTTCTTTCATACTTTGAGAAAATGGGAACTTTAAAGAAGCACTGATTCTTTCTGATTTCATCAATTAATAACCATTTTCTGCCTTTGATATTAGCATTTACCTGACAAATACCAAATATATGTCTGATATCTGGTGCCATCTGGTCAGGATGTATCCCTTCATGTACATTTTGCAATATTCCCATTTTAAAATGAAGTTCCTGTGTGAACAAACCAATGTATGTCATTCACAAGTAAACTAGGGAGTAACTATAAAAGCAAACAGTTGTCACTCATTAACTGGGATGACATCAAGAAACTAACCATAATCCAAGCCCTAGAACCTTCTGGAGTTTAAACTCAGTAGTTTTTTATGCTAGCATTTTATGCTAAGCAGCAAAATTACTACATGATACTTTACATGCTGAAATGATATATATCTATTTATACTGGAATGAAGATGAACATTATTGCCACAACTGGTTCACTGACTGTCAAGATGTTGAAGAAAAGAAACAGCCCTCGTGAAGAGATTGACAGCTCTATAAATTTGATTAATAAATAAATATTTAATTATTTACAATGAGAAGAATTGGTTTGTTTAATTTTGTAATAAAATTACCTCATGTTCTTTATTAAACACACTTAGTTTTGATTTCAAGGACTGGAGGTTTTCTCCATTCAGAAGAAAGTACTAAGCCAAACTTGTTTCAGTTCTTCTGAAAATATCACGAAATTAAATATGACTAATTTTAGTCTACCTGATCTGTACTCAGGTACTGCTTAAAACAAATAGTCTCAGTTTACAGAATGTAGAACACACTGCATAACTAATTTATGAAACTTAATAGCAGAAAATGTGATGGCCTTTAGAAAATTAGAAAAAATCCATAGGGGGAAAGATCTATCAAAGTTACTGAAAATGATGGATGGACAAAACCTCCATATTCAGCTATGCTACAGAATGCCAAATGCAGGAAGCAACTTCAAGGAGCAGCTTAAGAGCTTCCTGGAAACATCAAGTTGATCAGTATGGAAAACAGGCCTAATTAGTTTGTGTTTGCTTCTTTGTGTGTGTTTGTGGGTGTGTTTGTGGGTGGGTGTAGATGTGTGCAGGGGTGGGATTCTACCAATTCACACCTATTCTCTAGAACTGGTTGTTAACATTCTAAGCAGTTCGGAGAACCCGTTGTTAGAAGAAATTACTGGCCTAATCCTGTAAGGAAGGCAGGAAGGAAACATTCTGGTGTTGCTTACAGAAACTGCCTCTCCATTAACCCTTATTACATTCTTGGCAGGACCAGACTTCCTGTCTCAGGACTGTCTCTGGAGTTTTTTCCCTCCTTTGCTGGTACTTTGCTTGTGTGGAGTAACCATTCAAAGTTCCAATGGCACTGAAAAAAGTGACTTATGACCATTTTTCACACTTACAACTGTTGCAGCATCCCCACAGTCATGAGAGGCCAGACGAGGAGATGCATGCCTCGATGTAAGTGATATTGAGTTGGCCACGGCCAGCCAATAACATGACCACCATGCCACACCCACCAATTAAGCCACATCCACAGAACCGGTCGTTAAAAAATTTGAATCCCACCCCTTGATGTGTGGATTGTAGGATAGGCTTTTAAGGAAATCCCATTAGTTTCTTTTCTTTCTTGCAATTGGAATAAAGTTTGTTACTTTGTTATAGCCCAAAGAACAACTTTTCAAGAATAAAAGTTACCACACTTTTCAATACAAGAAATAATTAAACATTTATCATCATGTTAAAAATGGATGTTGCTCAAAGCAACCATGTCCTTCAATACTTCTTAACCAAGTTCAGTGATGAATTCCAATTGATTCCAATTATTATCCCTTTATCAATTTATATTATCAGACTTCATGAATTGGGATTCACAAAGCCAGTTCCTGCTGTTTTTGGATGGCTACAATTTCTGTGTTTAGCAAAACTGCAAGATGCAGTGCCTGGAAGGAAATATCTTAATTTTTTCACCCCGGAATAATTACGGGTTTTGTGCTTTTCCATCTAACCAAGCAAAGGAATTTTTTCTAATGATGAAGAACCAATTTCAAAAAGGTGGTGGGACGAGAATTAAACATTGTGAGAAATTATAAATACGATAACAAACCAAATTCCACTCCAGTTTGTTCTCTTCTCACCTTGTCAGAAAACTAAAGTTTCTCTCTGTCCTATGCCTGAATGCTTGTTGCTAAGCAGATTAAAAGCAGCAAAGCTAGTATCTTGGAAAGAACCCATTTCTGGTCTTCCAATTCTACCAGCTTTTCCATTAGGTTTATTGCAACTTTCTCTTTTTATAATCCCTAGGTATGCTTCTCAGAATTCTCAGAATAAGCTGTTAGAATACTACAATTTCAGTATATTGGAGAATACCAAGTTGGAGAAGGCTGATTTAATGCGTGCTTCTAATGTTGAATGATAAAAGTGTTCAGTTTCGTATTTATTTTTGAAATGCTGTGTATTGATCTAACAGGTCTGCTTTATTGGTTTGAGACAACCAAAGTAAACATTTTGCTTAGTTCTTGACCCTGGCTTGGTGAGCGTGACAGAGGAAGGACACTATAAAATCCCGGTTCCCTCCTACTTGGGAGGTGGAGAATAGATGGGGGCAGGGCCAATCAGAGGTGGTGTTTGTCGGTTCTCTGAACTATTCCGATTCCTTCCCCACCCCACTAACCTGCTTTCCAGCTCCGTTCTCCTGTGCAGGGCAACAAAAGAAAACCCAGCCGATCAACTGGGACTCAGGAGGCAGAGAATAGATGAGGGTAGGGCCAGTCAGAGTTGGTGTTTGTCGGTTCTCCGAGCTACTCAAAATTTCTGCTACCAGTTCTTTAGAACTGGTCAGAACCTGCTGAACACCACCTCTGAATTGGGATGTTGTCTCTAATGGGAATGTTATCTCTATTGCAGAATTTTCAATACATTTCCAAATTACAGTTTCCAGGATTCTCTGGTATGGGTGGCCAGCAAAAAGAATTATCCCAACACATTATTTGTAGACTACAGTTAGTCCTTGACTTATAACAGTTCATTTAAGTGACTGTTCAATGTTACCATGGCACTTGAAAATGTGACTTATGATCTTTTTTTTTTCACAATTACAACCCTTGCAGCTTCCCTATGATCACATGATCCAAATTCAGATGCTTGGCAACTGATTCATATTTATGACCATTGCTTTGTCCCAAGGTCATGTGATCACATTATTGTGACTTTCTGACAAGCAAAGGCCATAAAGAAGCAAAATTCACTTAGCAAATAGGTTACTAACTACAGTAATTCACTTAACAACTGTGGCAAGAAAAGGCATAAAATGGGGCAAAACTCACTTAACAAATGTCCCACAAAAGCAGAAATTTTGGGGCCAATTGTGGTCATAAATTGAGGACTACCTGTATTTAAGCAGAAGAATACAGGATGATAGCAGTCAAGAAGGAAACATGATGCTACCTGTATTGTTACATACACAATTATGCATAATTGTAACATTAAATTTGCTTTCCTATCCAATCTTCAGTTATCTTATTATTACTTTGCTATTGGTCTTCGTCTTCCTTGACCCTTCATCTGGATTTGGGAATTTAATCCACAACAATATTTCAGTATCCTTGCTTTGCTATAGTCTTTCTAAAAGATTGACAACCTTACCTCATCCTTCTCTTTTGAATCAAAACATGTCCATTGTTCCTCTTTCAAGGATGAACAGGAATCTTCTTAAAGGTCTGCATTAGCAATTAAATGCATTATCTGAATAGACAACTTGAATTCTTAGCTTTTTCCAATTTTGATTAAAATTGTTTCCATGGTGAGGAGCTCTCTGTGTTCTGAAAAAAACAACTGATGGATAGGATGACAAGTAGCTTTGGGTGCTATCACATTGACCTTTGAACAGAAAATGCTACCATTTTTCCAGTGCTGAAATTTAATTTTATAATCCTGATGCTGAATGTATTTGGATACAAAGATTCTAGTATTTACCCGCTACACTTCACCACGGCTGTAAAACAAAAGATAATGTATGCTGTCAAGAGAATGAAATAATGCCAATAGGTAATAGAATTTGAAATGTTTACAAACTTATAAATAAAAACTGCTCCATTAACATGAATGAATATAATCAAATGTCTGCATGTTAATTGCTACATGCATAATATTGCACAACATATCTGTTTTTAGTATATTTTGCTGCAGATTTTATGGGCTACAAAAGCAGCCATCATTCATAGGTATTAATTTCTGCAGTGTAAAATGAACATCCTTTCGTATCTTTTCATTAAGAGTTCAACATTCCATTTTATAAGCACTTACTGATGGGGAACGAGTCTCCTTTTTAACCAGCTGGCAATGAATAGCAAGCAAGACACAATGTAATCAGATGGCACAATGCTATACCAAGTGTAAAACTTCACAATAACAAAGAAAAACCTATGTTTTCCTTGACAGAATATTAGACAGTATTTACATTAGGGGGTTTAGGGGTTTTCTTTAAGATAACATTTTGAGATACTTTTCTCCTGACATTCAGCAGGTCCCTACTCTAATGGCTGACTTTTCCCACAAGTCATGATGGACAGTGGGGTTATGAAACTGGAGTCCAGGAAAGCTTTGTTAAGTATTTGTGTATGTGCTGTGTTTGAGGCGTGTTCCATTCTGTAATGCCTTTATGCCTTTTATTCTTTTAAGTTTGTTTATCCAGAGTTATGCTAAATGAGGTGAGCAGTTATATCAATATTTTAAATACATATTTTTTTGAAAAAAGTATCCTGCTAAATTGATCAACAGAAAAAAGCAAAAAATCCACACAGCCTTAGAGGATCAATCTAATTTCAATGCTTTTCAGCATTGCAATACAGAAGGGGAAAAAGAAACAGGCATAGGAGTTATAACTCCAAAAACTTTAATCAAGTTGCTTGAGGATCTTCTTTATTGATCCTTTGTTAAAAAAAATATTCATAAGCAAATATTGACAAATGGCACACAACAGCAAATAAATGTTGAAAAACCGGTGCAGATATTTCCTTTCCAGTTATATACTGTATATTCAAATAACCAAAGTCCACAAGCCTTGTATTTCTTCATACATTCCAGCCTTGTATTTCTTCATACATTCATTTTCTTTCATGGAATTCATTTGCTTTAGTAAAAAAAAAAAAAATTAAAGGAAAACCAGACATTAGTTGTTTGTTCATTAGTTGCTAGGGCAATATAGAGAGAAAATATTTTTTTACTTAATGTGTGGCCACTCTGGACAAATAAGCTGAGAAAAAAAAGTTTCAGGAGCCCCATCAACATTAAGTATATCTGCAATGATGACTATAAGGAAAAGATATATACTATTCATATGAGTATAAAAGGGGAGCCATGTGTATTACACAATTTTAAAGTAACATGCCATGGCAGTTAATTTAAATAGCATCACTATAATTGATGGTATTTACTACTTAGTAGAATATTTCTAAGCCACCTGTTATTCTATGCATCTCTGACAATGTTTAACAGAATGTGTGCATATGAGAGTGTGTGCTGTGTAGGTGTGTGTTTCTACACAATTAATGATCATGAGGGAGGGGGAATGGTGTTGTTATGCATAAGACACATATTCACAAGCAGAATGGAACAGTGTATAATTGCATTGCTGATCAATTCAGATTTTGAGATAACAAACTTTCATCAATGTGTTACAAAAAATAATGAACTATTATTAGCCTATTGTTAATTTTTTAAACTTCTGTTTTGAGGGTTACATTTCAGATTTGCTGCTGAAACAACTATGTAGCTCTTAATTATGGTACTCTAATGAGATCATGTTTGTTTTGAATGCATTGTACTGACAGTTACTCTGCTCTAAAGCTACATTGAAGGAACTTGTCGTATTAAAGAAAGACGGTCTTGTTAATGACCTGGGTATATAGCAGACAGAGGTCCTGCTTGACAATTATGATCTAGTGGCATGTGATCCTCGAGAGAGTTATATTTGTTAATGATTCATTGTATAATGATCCAAGAAAGAGCATTCATAATGCATATATGTCCGTATGGAATTATCTCCTTGGTCTGATATGACTGGTCAAGTGACCTCACTCGAATTGGAAAGATTTTGTTTGATTGATTGATTTTCAGCTTTTTGGATAGTTTTAAAAAGAGCAGGGGTGGGAGAAAGGAGCAAGTATTCCCTTTTCTACCAGTGGTAGGATTCAATTTTTTTACTACCGGTTCTGTGGGCATGGCTTGGTGGGCATGGCAGGGGAAGGATACTGTAATATCTCTAGTCATAGGTGGTATTTGCCGGTTCTCTGAACTCCTCAAAATTTCTGCTACCGCGTCTGCTACCGGTTACTGGTAAGAACCTGCTGAATACCACCTTGGTTTTCCACACTTTAAGCTACTTGTTCAATTAACTGGAAATTAACTGGAGTCCTGAAATTCAGCAATTTAAATTTTGCGAGTGTTATGCAGGAATTAACAAACAAGAGAGAATTATCAACCACAGTCTGGGGCCCTAGAATTGCCAGCTTTGGGTTTAAATGATGCAACCTTGGTCTGAGTTAAGCTGTTTTATTAGGTTTAGGGTTTTAAACGTTATGTTAAAGATTTACTGAATTATTCAAATTTTTAGCAGCAACTATTTTAAAATTAAATGACATTAACTATTTTATTAATTGAATTGCATCTCCAGTTTAGGCTTTTTAAAAAAAAAAAAAAGCCCAAGAAATTGCAGTATATAACATTTATAAACAAACAATTAAATGAAGCATTGTAGCACTCAGTTGTGAGCAATTAATTCTGTTGTGCTTTTTATTTAAACACCAATTAAAGCTGTTACTATTCAAGCAAGTTTTTAATGGAGGCTGATTTTTACTTTCTTACTGTGAATGTATGCACTGAAACCATTCAGGTTTCTCCAAACAATGCTTCTCTTGCTCATAAAATTGGGGTTGTTAAATGAGCCTTTCTTCCCTGTTGACTTTGCTTGTCAGAAGATGACAAAAGGGAATTGCATGACCCCCCCCCCCCGAAATGGGACACTGCAACCATCATAAATGTGAGCTAGTTGTCAATCAACCGAATGTAAATCGCATGACCATGGGGATCAGGGGTGGGATTCGACAGGATTAACTACCGGTCTGGAATTTACAAGCTTCCCTGAACACTGTGAGCTGCGCGCATCATCAGCATGTTGTGTGCAGAGATCCAGCCTTTGAAACAGCCATCTTTTCCTGCTTTTTAAACTGCAGCTGTGCCTTGTTCGGCAGCTGAAGTTGAAAAATCAGGAAATAAAGATCAGGTAAGGTGGGCGGGTGGGCAAAAACATCAGCAAACATAGAACTGCTGCTCTTCAGAGCTACCGGTTCTGCAGAGGTGGACAGAACTGGTAGAAACCCACCCCTGATGGGGATGGTGCAATTATACTAAGTGTGAAAAATGGTCCTTTAAAAAGTCCCTTTTTTTAGTAATGTAACTTCAAATGGTCACTAAGTGAACTGTTGTAAGTGGAGGACTATCTCTACTTATTTCTATTTCTGCCCTGTTTTTACCTTTGGTCTGTTTTCCTTGGTTTCAAGTATCCATAATAATTGCCATTTCTACTATACTTCAAAACTTCTTCCACTGTTAGCATGTCACCCTTAATTATTTAACTGACTTTAGATTACAATCTGTGTTCTGTTACATTGTCACTTGAAATGAATGGCAATAATATTATGAATAATATTATGAAACATCATGAATAGAATTCTGGGAACTCTTTTCAATACCCTAAAAGTAGTAACCTAACATGGTGAGGGCATGCAAAATGGACACCATTTTCTGAGTTCATTTTCAGGAATATTTCCAATTAGAGAAATAAGATAGCACAGGCAATTTGCTATATTAATAGCAAGCAATTGCCATTCTTGTGTGCTATTTTTATAACTTTACCTGAGATTCCTTTACAATGGAAAATGCCTGAACTGACCGATAAAAAATTAAAACAGTGTGTAATTAAGTCCCATGTATTTATGAAAGTAATGCTATGATAGAAAAAAAGAGATGTAATTTTCAGTTTGAAATGTTAAAAGAGACAAGCAGGTTTTTTTTAATGTTAATCAATTTGGATACATTGAATATCATATTACAAAACTGAGCTGACATCTATTTTGAGAAGTGCCAGATTGCCCACATATGCTGCACTTCCAAAAGTTCTATGTAATAAATTTAATGAATGTTTATTTGTTGTTCTGCTGTAATTTTGAGAGAACAAGGCAGCAATTTAGGTGAAGTTACCTTGAAAATCATGTGGAAGAACTTTAAGTTAGAGTATATACTTATATGCAAAGGTTCCAGTATTCATGCTTAGCATTTCCAAGTATGGCTGAAACAAATCTTGACCTTAAAAAATTAAACAGCTATTGTTAACATTATAAACAGTGCTAACATCAAGTGACTACTGGTCCAATAAAGTATAAATGCTTTCTGGCTCTGTTTCAATTCTCTCTCAAAATATTAGTCATGTTTTACACATATTTGAATGAAACTCTCATCTGATTCATAACAATTGGTGAAGTGGAATTTATTTTCGTGCTGTTGGCTCAGTTTATGATTCCTGATGACTATCTGAACAAATCCCTGCCTGGAAAAGTCCCTAGTTCCTGCAGTTTTCTTGGCAAGGTTTTTTGGGAAGTGGTTTGTCATTGCCTCTTCCTAGGACTGACAGTTACTGAGTCGGGTCCAGAATGGGACAACTTGTCATGGTCAAATCACCATGGCCTACTTGCAACAGGAAAATTCACCATGGCCAACTTGCCACAGGACAACTCATTGCAGGACAATTCAACAATTCCATTTAATTATTTAAAATAGTTAAAATATTTTTTTTTTGTTATTCACATTTTATTTTGTCCCTCTTTTGGCATCCTTTCTTTAATGATTCTATTCTACTATTTCTTCAATATTAGTGTAACTCTTGTCTTGTGGTGAGTTGTCCTGTGACGAGTTGGCTACAATGTGATGAGGTGTCATAGATCCTCAGGGTCTCCTAACTGGGTTTGTGCCTAAAGTGGGATTAGAAATCACAGTCTTCCAGTTTCTAGTCTGATGCCTTGATCATATACCATGCTAGCTAAGAATTAGTTTCTATATTACATATATATTGAGTGTGATCCCCAACATGCCATTAAAATCCAAGTATGATCCTCAATCCAAACAAGGGTTGTTGTTGTTGTTTTACCTCTGGCTTAAGAAAATGCTGGTTAGCCAGTTAAATACAATCTTTTGTATGCAGTAGAGACCTTCCAGAGCAACGCTTCTCATCTTTGACAAGTATTCTGGAGCTCAACTCCAAGTGTCTTAAAAGTTGCCAGGGCTGAGAAACACTGTGCTAAAGCATATAGCATATTGCATACAAAGCTACATAGCAAGGCTGTGCACAGCATTGATTGTTGAACCTTGTATCACTTATGAAGCAGAATTCCTACCTCCTCACTGTGCCCATCTAAAAATATAACAGCCTGAATCCAGTCCAGATAAATAAAGTAGGATTATCTGAAATGAGTTGAAATAAACGAGATCAATTATGTCTTCAGTTCTTCACATTTGGATTCTGCTAGCATGCACAGGGGTTGAAAGTGGGCAAGACTGCATATTCATAAACGAGTAAAAGCGGAGGTGGTTTTTAGTGTGCTCATATTTTATCTAAACCAAATTAATGTAACATTTATAGTTTCAACAATGATTTTATATTTTTTTAACCGAAGGTGTACCAAAGGTTGCCAACGTAAGTTTATGACCCAAATGTAAAAATGTATTCATAAAAAAATTAAATGTATGCAGTACATTGTTATACATGCACAAAAAGAATAGCCAACTGAAAATGTTTGCATTCCACTGAGCAACATCAAATGTATAATTACATAAACAATTCCATGTGTTCTTACAGTTTGTATCAACATATTTCCAACCAAAGGAAAGCAATACAAAAGAAATGGAAACATTAAACTGAGCCAGAGAAATTCAACAACTTCCATGCTATTTTTGTGTCTGCATCTTAAAATATATCATGCTGCACTTTGCCTCAGTTTGCCAAACTACTGAAGAAGACTTCATTATCACTCGGACTTCAGGTTTTATAAACTCAGTAAGTGAAGTACTTTGGTTTCTAAAAGGGAAAAAGTGTCTCTCAGTATGCTGTGGCTTCTTAAAGCAGTTGCAGATTGCATTGCTGTCTTCTGCGAGCTGTAGCATGATCCCTAGAAACAACAGATCAAATTGAAACTAATAATGACTGGTGTTACCTGTATATATCCATTCATTCCAAAGCCACTTTGGTGACCAAATGGATCTCTGGAATTAAAAAGCAAGAAGTGAGCAATGAGCAGAAGAAAGAGGGCAGTTCAGTCTGAAGAAATATAAAGTATAAGAAAGAAACTCAAAATAACCACACTTTGATTTAATTTAAAGACTGGGCAGAGACAACTTCTGAGAGGCTTTCAAGAGTTTTATATCCTACCTTACAACACAAAAGAACATGCGTGTGATCTTTGCGACTTCTATTTCTTCATCTTTCCTGTCTTAGAGGATTAATAACTTTTCTGCTTCTAATTCAACCCTCTACAAGAATTTTTAAGGAATTAGGGGGATCTTGTCAAATTCAGTAGAGTGTGAGTCCTGTTGTTTCCTGAGTCACACGAGGCATTCTACAGCATACTGTTTTAGTTTAATGATATATGCCACCTCTAGAAGAGATTGACTGATGGTGCCATTTCTGGTCATTGTAAAAAAATTTTTTTAAAAGAAGTATTCAGAAAGATGGTATTCCCTAAGCTTTGGTACCTTAGGCAGGTGCCTACTCAAAGTTAGTCTAAAGCCAATCTTGGTGACATAAGAAGATGCTCACTAAAAATGGCTAGGCTCAGGTCTCAAACTTGGTTCAATTCTGGAGAGCGTCTTGGTTTGTAGCAGTTATCTATAACATTAAAATAATGCAGACTTGAACACCTGCTTTAAAATGGCATGAGTTCTCATGAAGACTGCAGGCTTTGGATGAAAAGTCACAATCCTCTCTTTCTATGTTTATTTCTGAAATTAATCATTGGACATTATCCATATATTTAGAGCTTTTTTGTGCATGTAATGCACGTGTAACATTACTTCCATGCATTTGTTCAGGCAGTAAAATCAGACTGAAGAGAAACCAACACTTGTGTTTTGCAGTTAGATTTTCCTTCTGAAAGAAAACGGCATTTTCTTTAAACAAATATTAATTTATACTGCAACAGAAATAAGGGGGAAATTCCTGCCTTCCTGCTAATAAATGGATATGTACATTTTTAAAATAAGCTTGGAGACTATTATATGATGACAGATTTTGATGGGAAATGGACTATTATTTTTAACAAGAAAAAAGTTTATGCTTGGCAATAAATCCTTGTGATTTTTCATGCTGATAAATTCTAAAGCAATTAACTTTTATATATAAATCCAAGAAACACTATAGTGTAATATAGTATTTTCACTGAATACAACATATTTTAGAAATAATTGTACTAAAATTTGTGTCCAACAATGTTCACAGAAGTATTAAATAATTTTGCAGTGATAATTATGCAAGGATAACAAATGTTGCTATAAACTGGGATGTCTGTCTATTAACCATCCCTTCTGCTCCCCCCACCTAATAACCTGTCAATCCAAACTATAGTATATCTCAAAGAGACATCAGGAATCTTCTAGAAAGCTGAGGCAAAAACAAATTGCTGCATGCATCTCAAGAAAATGAGCCAAGTAGTCTATGTATCAAGGAGAGGGATAATTAATATTCAGGATCCTTAGATAATCCTAAAAGCAAAAGGCAATTTTTCTGGGTCCATGAAGAGGAGAGGTCTTTAAAAAGGCCAGAATGAAATAAAGCATTATGAATGATTTAGCATTTTGGAGTATCTCATGAAAGCTGTATCTGAAAAATGTATTTTTTTTTTATAAAATGCCAAGACAGAAAGAAAGTTTGCTGGTTGATTGACAGATCCCTGTTCAAAGCCAAGGGCATAGTCATCGGGGCCATTCTTAACATATAGTGCTTTATGGCAGAAATACTGAATTATACATTCTCCACTACCAGCAAATGTCATCATTTTTGGAGAAAACCAAACCAAACCTGCACATTGCTTCGTTTTTAGTAGCATTCTATACAGGAACATACTTTTACTAAGTCAGATCTCTATATGTTTATTCTTTTTGTAGTTACTGTAAAATAGAAAGGATTCACTTTTTAAAAGAGCTCATTTCCCCTCCATCTATAGAGCCCCTTTTCTTATGTGTCAAAAAAATGGGCAAGCAATTTGCCACAAAAAAGGGCAACTATGCCCCCAAATGTCACCATTTTTTTAAAAAAAACTGAATTAGGAAAAAATTAAAACCTGTTCAGGAAGAACATCAGACAATATAACTGCCTCATTTGCACTATCTGCTGTGGTTTAGTGAAGCATCCAAGCTAAGACCACAAAGTTATGGTATATTTGTATCAGCCAAAATACCAGATCCAAATTAAGATCCACAGCTACATAAATTCGTACTGAAGTACGTGATCCATAGTCCTCATTCCAACAGGAACTCAGTGTGTTGGTAAAATAGTACATGCAGTAACAAATACACCCACCATGGTGATGATTCATAACCTATCTACAGGAATGAATTTTCAGAAACAGGAGGTCATAAAGCAGTATAACAGAGTCAAATTATAACTTCTCAATGGGTGGTACCTGATAATGTACCTGTTGAAGGTGTTCAATTGTCATCTCAATGTAGAAATATGCTCATCTGTCAAATCCATCAAATATGTTACTAAGTATACCATGAAGGGGACTGATCAGGCAACTTTTGTATTGAACATAGAAGCCAAAAATCATACAGTGTTTGACCTACAGATATATTGGGCCTCTGAAGCTGTTGATATTACCTGCACTTCAAATTCATGAAAGGAAATCAGCCATCTTTTGCCTTTAAGTGCACCTTCTATAATAGCATCAAGTAATATTTCCAGATAATGCTGCTATGCAACTGAATAACGATATGGCAAGAACCACTACAACAGAATTCATTCATCTTTGCAAGCATGTTCCATTTGCAAAATCATTGTATTAGATTCTATGCTTGTAGAGGTAGAAAAGAAGGATGAGTGGGAAAAGAGTGGAAAAGTTGTCCAAAATTTTTGAACCCAATGTTCTGGGTCAGGTGTATAACATTTCTTGACTTCTACTACTTGAGCATGCATTGTCTTCATATAAAGGAGCCAGTATGTTTCAAATCATTGAATACACTTCATGGACTTATCTGTTTCTGTCATTCTATAGAGAGAAGAATGTTACAAGCTGATTATCATTGGCAACACTTTTGAAGATGTTGAAAGAACAAGACTGAAAAATATCATGGTCAATAAGAAACAATGAACAAGCTCTTCTGTGTTTTCCAAAAAAAACCTTGAGAAATTGAGGAAAACCCTTGAAGAATATAACTTGCAAAATCTGACAGTGCAATTAATCAAAATGATGGCAATCATAGGAGGCCCATGTCCTCTTCCTCAGACACAGTTTTCAATAGTATGCTTTACTGTCACTGTACATAAAGTGCAAGGACAAAACATAGAGAATGTGTTGATTTATCTGAAGATATTGGTATTTCAACATGGTCATCTGTATGTCACTTTAAGCTGTGGAAAAAGAAGTGAAAATGTTAGAATATTCTTAAAGAATGGCAGACCAACCACAAATGTACATCCTTTGTTGAATGAAAACCATCTATATTTGTCTTCCTACACACACACACACACACACACACGTGTGTGTGTGTGTGTGTGTTCTTCAATAAAAATTTTTCTTCTTTCATTTTAAAACCAAAACACTAGCAATCCACTGTTGGTCATTCTGTTTCTTTTTTTAGGTAAGGAGATATTTATGAAAGGATGATCCAATCGGCTGCATGTTGTCTAGTCTACTCCAAAATTTCACTGAGTTCACAGCATATTGCTTCCAGCAAAGTTTGTATATGATTGATGACCGTCCTTACATAAAATAGAATTTCAGATTTTCAACTCAATTCAAAGGAACTTAAAAGTATTTTCACTTTCTTTGAAGCTTTAACTTTCTTTAAGCTTATACCCAGAAATAGTCCTGCAGAGCTTAATAGTTGATTAATCTAGAATTATCAGAAGATGGTATTTTGGTTTTTTTCCTTTTAAATAATTCCTTCCCTAAGTGTTCCTCAGTACATTTTCAAAGAATGGCAAGAATAAAGTCAGATATATAAGTTGAAAACAATACTCATTGTTTCTGAGATGATATTGTCAACTATGGAATCCATCGCTGCCATATAGTTGGAGAAAGTGGGAGGGGGATGATATTAATTGAGTAGCTCTTAGTAGACAAAATATATTATTTTGATAGTTCAAGGTTACAGAGTGTGGCACAGAAAGAATTAGAACCTACTTTGGGATTGGTTCATGTGATGTGGTGATGAGGGAAAAGGGGATGGTTTGTAGATTGGGATTTTGTGGGGAAGCCAGGAATATTTAGTTCCGGAATTCCCCAGAAGGTGCCAAGTGCTGTTCTAATAAAAGTACTTTGAGATGATGTGTGTCTTGGAGTTTCTGACAGGAATGGATTTTCCCTGGAACTCTGATAGATATACTTTATCTAATAGATACCTAAAACTTCATCAGTTAAATAAAATAGTCACATAAGTTATATAATTTCTGTTTAAATGTCATCACTTCCATGTCAACAGTATCAGACTATTCTCAAACTATTCATCTACTTTTATTTTGAAATGGGTTTTCTTTTCTCATTTTGAAATGCTGCAATAATGTGATTGTTGATAGAGAAAATATTCCTCTCAATTATACTTGAAGGTTTGAGCAGACAATGGGAAACATTCCAGGTTTTTATCACAGAGTAAGTAAAATAATCACTGAAATCACATAGGAAACAGAATAGGTTATTATGGAGATGGAGAACTCTATGTTCAATCATTTTTCTTATATTCAAGAAATCCTGAAATGGCTATTGTTTAATGTAGCACACTTGGGTTTTGTAAAGTTGAAAATCTAAAATAGCTGTTGCCATTGTGAATATTATAAACTTACCATCTATTAATCTATTAGTGCCATGACATTTTTAGATCTGTGAAAGAAATGGGCTATCTGGCAGCTTTAAGAAAATCCTGAAAAGTAAGAAAACACTGATAGAGAAGCATATTTGGGAAACAAGAAAAGACTACTCTACCATCTTCTTCAGAAATATGAGTTTTTAATGGGAAATACAGTACCCCTTATTTGGCAATAGAAATTGCCAAATGTATTTTGAAACAAAATGAATGAACCAAGCAGTGGGTGAAAAAAAGTCAAAATGGAGGCCAGTTCCATGTGATCACACCCACTTTAAATGGTCTGTAGATGTTATCTTGATTTTTTGAATTTCCTGTGTCACCTCTAAAAGAAGGGTTGTCATCAGCCTGCTGTCCACCTCAATAGATAGGCAAGAAATTCTTCAGATTATTTTGTAGTATGCATAATTTCTCTCCATGATTCTATTCAAGTTTTTTTCCTAGCAGATGTATAATATTTCATTAAAGGAAAATGCAATCACAACGTAAAATGTGTGGAAAATTGCCACCTCATTAGCCAATAAACTCTGAATTCCTTTGCTATGGACATTGCTTTTGAAAAAGTTTTTTTAAAAAATTTTTCATTTAATTTATATTGCCACCTATTTGCCCATGATAACTCAAGGCTGCTTACACAATGTAAAACCATATTTTAAAAATAAAAATAAAAAACAATAAAAACTAACAAAAAAGAATCAAATAAATTAACAAAGTACAATAGAACAAAATCTGGAAAAAATGAAAAAAAATAAAAAGTCACTCCCCAACTCCCACCCCCTGTCCTGACAACAGCAGATCACACTAGCCATTTGATGGTCTCCATCCCACTCTAGGTTCCCCAGGCCTGATGGCAAAACCAAGTCTTCAGTGCCTTTTGAAAGAGTACTAGAGAGGAGGCCATTCTAATCTCTGGGGGAATGATATTCCAGAGGGAGGGAGCCACCATGGAGAAGGTCTTTCTTCTGGGTCCCACCAGGTGTATCTCCCTCAGGGATGAGACCCACAACATTCCCTGCCTCCCCTTTCTAAGGGTCGGGTAGATGTGACCGGCAAGAGATGTTCCCTCAGATAACCTGGTCCCAAGCCATGGAGGGCTTTAAAGGTGACAACCAGCACCTTGAATTGCACCCAGAAGCAAATCAGTAACCAATGCAGCTCCTGCAGGAGAGGTGACACAGGTACACACTGGGGTGTGCACAAAACCATGCATTTTGGAGTTTCCAGATGCTCTTCAAGGGCAGCCCCATGCAGAACATGTTGCAATAATCAAGACGGGAAGTGACCAGGGCATGAGTGACTGTGAGAAGAGATCATTGGTCCCAGAAAGGGCATAACTGGTGCACAATCCACAGTTGTGATAAGGCCCTCCTGACCATGACTGCCACCTGCTCTTTGAGCAGAAGTTGTGAGTCCAGGAAAACTAGATTATACACAGGGTCTGTTTGGAGTAGTGCCACCCCATCCAAGATCAAAGGTGGCAATTCTCCCTAAGCCAACAGATCCTAAACCCAGAGCTACTCAGTCTTGCAAGGGTTTAGTTTCAACCCATTGCTCCCCATACAGCCCCTAACAGCCTCCAGGTACTGCAAGAGAGAGGACACAGCAACACTTAACTCACCACAGGCCAAGACATACAGCTGAATATCATCAGCATATCGGTGATGGATGATCTCACCCAGTGGCTTCATATAAATGTTCAACAGGAGCAGAGAGGTACCAAGCCCTGCGGAAGCCCATAAAGCAGTGGGCAAGGGCTGTATCTCTCCCCTCCTATCAACACTGACTGAGAGTGGCCACTGAGGAAGGAAGTGAACCAAGACAGCACAAGTCCTCCCACTCCCATCGCCCAAAGCCGCCCAGGAGAATCCCAAGTCAATGGTATCAAAAGCTGCCAAGTGATCAAGTCGAACAAGGATGGATGCACTACCCCCATCCCACTCCCGCCAGAAATCATCCAAGTGAAAGTACGGCCAATGCTGTTTCCATCCCAAATCCAGGCCTGAATCCTGACTTGTAGGGATTGAGTTAATCCGTTTCATCCAGAAACCTCTGGAGCTGCTGCATGACCACGTTCTCAACAACCTTCCCCCAAAAGGGAAGATTGCTGGGTGGAGTCCAGCAATGGCTTCTTAAGAAGAGGATGGACCACAGCCTCCTTAAAGTGCTGGGGCACCATCCCCTCCTGTAGAGAAGCATTAATCACCACCAGAGTCTACCCACCTGTCACCTCCTGGAAAGCTTTCACAACCCAGGAGCAACATGGGTCTAAGACATAGGTACTTCTACAAATACTTTCTAGGATCCTGTCCACTTCATCAGGAGCAACAGGTTCAAACCTTTCCCAGATAACAGGGCAAGAACCTGCCTCAGGAGCTTCCACCAGACCAGCAACCCCACCAGCATCTAACTGGGAACAAATCAGGCGATTTTGTCTTCCAAAAAAATCTGCAAATTCCTCAGCGCACCCCTTCAGGTAGACCTCAATCTCCTCCTTCCCTAAGAGGAACCAGCTCACCTTAAAAAGGGTCACATCTGCAGATGCAATTAGTGTGGAGAAGTATTTACACTTTGCCAGACGAATCGTCACAAGGTAGGTCTTAGTAGCAGCTCTTACCTGTGTTCGATCGAGTTCATCTCCTGTCTTCCGCCAGTGATGCTCTAGATGTCTCCTCATGCATTTCATCCCTCTCAGTTCCTCTGTATACCATATTCCTCTGTATACCATACTGTATACTCAGTTCCTCTGTCTATGGATGAGAAGAGGTTGTAAGGGTGCAATCCTATCCAGAGCCTCAGTCACCTTTCTATTCCAAACAGTGACCTAGAGCTCAGCTGGACTGCATAATAGATCTGCAGTTATAACACCCAGCTCCTTCAGGAACCCATCTGGGTCCATTAATTGATGAAGGTGGACCAATCTCATAGGTTCTGTCTTCCTGCAGGGGGCAGGGGGGCAGCTTTTGAGAAACTCATTGCCATCAGACTGTGATCTGACCATGACAAGGGGACCAAAGACAGGTCCAACAATTCCAGGTCACATAGACATTGTTCCAACAAGAATACCAAATCGGGAATGTGACCGCTCTTTGGGTTCTTGATAATCTAGGACAGGGCCTTGAAAATCATGGTTTCCATGAAATGTCAGGCTACCTCCACCCCTGCTCCCAAGATGGCAGGTTGAAATCCCCAGAACTATAAGCCTGAGGAATTCCACCACTAGCCCTGATCTCACCCAGTCTCTCTCTCTTCATTTTTATACTGTAACATTCAGCATAATGCCCTTCACTGTTTATATTAAGGCTTATTATTGGTAGATGTGTAAATATTGCACTTAAGCAAAAAGTTGTCCTTTAAAAAAATAAATGTCCAAGTAATGTAAATTACTTTAGTGTATTGTGAACATAATATATTGTGAAATATACTATAGGCAGCAGTGGTGGGATTCAAATTTTTTTACTACCAGTTTTGTGGGCGAGGCTTGGTGGGCATGGCAGGGGAAGGATACTGTAAAATCTCCATTCAGAGATTTGCCAGTATTTGCCAGTTTTCCAAACTACTCAAAATTTCTGCTACTGGTTCTCCAGAACAGGTCAGAACCTACTGAATACAACCTCTGATAGGCAGAAACATTTAAGTTTTGCTTTTACCATGTGTATGAATTGACAGATAAGCTTCAGAAAATGCCATGGTTTCAACTTCATTCTTCTTTTCCTTTACATCTTCCCAGTTGTGCATATTGAACTAAAAGAAAAGGATATGCAGTATGTGGTGTTATCAAAGAGTCTACCGAGTTATTATCTAGCCAATATTTATGGAAAAGAAGTTGCAAAAAATATACAAAAAATGCATTGTGTAGCTCAGCTTCTAAGATGTTCACAACTAAGAACATGAATTAATATTCTGTTTTATTGCTCCCTCCATGAAAATTCTCTTTTGATAATATGGTGGGATGGTTTAACTAAGAAGAAAATTTCTCCAACAGTACCTTAACTTGAAGACATTCATTTTTTAAAAAAATCTCCTTTATCTTCCTCTGTCAGCCTTTAGCATTTTGCTTCACTTGGGCATATTCTTCACAAATCCTCAGGACTGCTGGGTGTTCAGTGTTTTTAAAATGTTTTGCTTTTTCTGAAGACATTTTATTACCAGACCAAATAACAGCATCAATGCTACAGGGGAGTAAAGTTTGTTGAAGGTTTATTTACGGGAGTTTATCCTACCAGGCTCTTATTGTTTCTTCCTTGATTACTTTTTTTTTTAATAAAGTTTTATTTGGATTTTCACATGCAAAATACAAGTTTTTGTATTTCAAAAATACATCTTTTTTGTATTTCAAAAATACATCTTTTTTTAAAATAGCATGGTCCCGGGTTGAATTTCTTTATACAGACACAAAACTCAATTTCATGCTCCTTTTTGTATTCTATTCTATATCTTATACTATTTTACATTTTCTATATAGTTTTTCCCCTTTTAATTTTCTCAATTTTATTTTGATTATCTCATCTCAATTCAAATCATTATACTTATACTTTTGTGTGTTCTGTTTCAATTTCATATTGTCTTTTCTCATTAAACAAATTTTCTCCTGTAGTTACTAATTGGAGGATGACACCTTTATATCTTTTAATTACATCCATTCAACTCTTATTTAAACTTCAATATATACCTTAAGTTTATGACCTTCAATATAATACATAATACATAACTTCCAATCAAATTCTGCTTGGTACATTCTTATAATACACACTATATTGGTAAAAAAAAAGAAAGAAAGATTGTAAATATATGCAATTATAAACCCTCATTCCATTCCAGTTCAGTTCTATCATTAATAATCATCAAAATCTTAACATATTTAACACTTCTTTTCAATTAAATATCATACTTCCTTAAAAACACATATAATCTCCATAATTATTATTTTGCTTCACATATGTTTTATAAATCATTAAATATACCTTTTGTTACATTTATTTATTGACAAACATTCCCCTGAATTACGATAGCTATTTTATCAGACATTTTAATCATACATTGTTTCATATTTTCTAAAATTATTTCTGCTTCTAATATAACCATACTGTCTTGTGTACCTTTGCAGAATCCCTTTTTCCATTATGTTTTCACCCATTATCTCTAAATAGGCCCTGTATCTCTATATTTTCTTCTATCCTTTATAACTTCTTTTCCTTTCTTTCTTCCCTCTTATCTTCTCCGTCCCCTTGTCTCTCTAGTTCTAATTCTCTCTTCTGCATTTCCCTCTTCTGTTACTTTCTGATTTTATACTTATTTTTCACTCTATTTTTTTTTTGAGTTGTTTTTCCCAACCTTAAACTTTCCATTCTCTTTCCCCCACCCCCTTTCCTTTTTTTCCCCATCTAAGATTACTTGTTCATTAAAGATGGCTTCTTCTTTGTCGCAGTCTTCTTGTTCTGCAGGCATTTCTTCCTGTTTCTCAAAGTTCCATATCTCCATTTCTAAAACTGAAATACGAAGCCAAAAGAACCTCTCCCTTCTTGTGCATCTTTTTTGTACTTTTTAAGTTCCATTTCCAGTTCTTCTAAAAGTGGAGCCATTTTAAACATTTTTAAGCAACCACCCGATTGATTTTAGTCATTCAAAACAATAACCAAGAATCCAGAAATCTTCAAGTAATCCAGATAGTCCTGAGTTATATCTTCTTATTTCTTTCTCGACCTGGGGTTTTTGTTGCAATATTTCAGTTAGAATGTATCTTTTGGAAGTCTTGTTGAGATTTTGCTGTAAATTCTTTTTTAATTCCAGGTAGTCTCCTCCTTTCCAGTTCCTACCCTTTTATTCTTTTTCTCTCCTTTCCTGTTTTCAAAAGCTTTTAATTATCTAGAAATCTTTATTATCCCTTTGACTTTTTATTTTCAACATTAAATGCCTATTGATGTCAAAGTGGATTTTTTTCCAATTTCTTGCTTAAGTCTCTTAGCTGTCAGTATAGGAAAAGGAGAAAACCAAATCTTTTCCCTTTTCTCTCTCCTTTGCAGCTTAAAAATCTTCTTAGGGAACAATGTTATTGTTTTTTAACGGTTTCAATTCCAGGGCAATTTATTTGTTGCTTTTGCTGTTTGACCCGGTCAACTAAAACTTTCTCTTCTTATCTTCTCCTGCACATTCTTTTCCGGTCGAGTTCTTCTTTGCAGTGGCCATTTTTTTTGTTTATTTTTTTTATTTTTATTTTTTATTTTATTTTTTTAATTTTTATTGGTTTTTAAAGCAAACATAAACAAACAAAACATAAAAACTTCATGCCATCTTCCATATATATATACATACAGTGTGCCGGTTGGTTTACAAACTGTTTTGTGCTTCCATTTTTTTGTCTTCAATTACAATTACATTGTATATGATCTCATATTTTCAATCAAATATTAAATACATTAATATCATTATTAATCAATCATTTGACTGTACTTTTATTCATTCATGCTTTACAAAATAATCATATTTTACTTAATTTGTTTTTTGACAGTTCATATTATCTCCCAAATCTATCCTAAAATCATTTTGTAGATATAATAAGAAAAAATACATCTTTATATATTTAGTATTTTCTAAAAGTCTACATATTTCATTACTATATTTTATTGTCTAACCATTGATAGAATAGATCCCAAATTTTATAAAATTGTTTATCATCTTGTTCTCTAATTTCAAATGTCAATCTACTCATTTCAGCACATTCCAATATTTTTTTAATGATTTCCTCCTGTGATGGTATTTTATCATTTTTCCAGTTTTTAGCGAATACAATCCTAGCCACTGTTAATACATTTACAATCAAGTATTTCAAGTCTTTACTATATATTTCAGGTAAAATTCCCAATAAAAATATTTCTGGTTTCAAATATATCTGGTGGCCACTGCTACAACCGCCTTTGGGAAAGGGAGTAATGGCCAGCTGGGGAGGAGAGATGTGGCTCTCCTCAACCCTGCTGCCAGTCTCCTCCCTCTTCACCACCTCTATGGGATGGCTTAGCCCTGAAACCAGCCAGCTCAGGGTGCTTCAGCAGCGAGCACGGACCGAAGCCTCGCAGAGACGAGGTTTCGGTCTGTCGCTGAAGAAGCTCAAACCGGAAGTCCCTTCCTTGATTACTTTTTGGGGGGATATGGTTTTATATAAAATGAATAATTGAAATATGGTTTGTTCTTTTTACCTGGTGGTGGTTGCTGCTTATCTAGGTACTGGTTTATAGGTGTACAAAGAAGAATGTTTAGGTCTGTTTGTCTTTTTCCTTGACCTCAGAGCTCCTTCCTTTAATGTATGGTTTGCAATAGAGTTTAGCTCAATGTGTCTCTTAAAAGCTGGATTATTCAGAGTACCATGCTTCTAGAATTATCTTTCTTTTATGTGTATAATTTTATTAAAAGCTTTGAAAGTGAAAGTAGAAGCTAATACAAACTATACTTCTGCATTTTTGGATCTGGCTTAGTCTAAGGTAAAACTGTAATTCAACCTGTGTGTGTTAGAATTAAATAATTTTCATAGTGTCTCTTGAATGTCAGTTGATGTGTTCATGTTTCTCAACTGTTCTGCCTGTCTGGGTTTCACAGCTTTGTAATTGTTGGTTGCATGAATAAACAAATTTGATGATATTGCATGAATATCCATTATAATGGCAACGTGCTATGTAAGTAAACTCTGCTTTTTGGAATTCTGGATTATTGCAAAATAGTGTTCCTCATCTGATGAATGCTTATATAGCTTCTTTTGAATATTGTTGGAATGTTGCTGAGTATTTGATTGGTGTAGATTATTTGAGGATACATTTGGGCATGTAACTTGCCATTGCTTTCTCTGAAATATGAAACTTAATCTGATGGGTCTGATTCCATTGGTTTTTTTAACATAACATACAAAGTTTTGTATAGAACAAAAATATAAAAACTAACAAATATAAATAGTCAGAAAGAGGGATAGCTAGAGAGAAAGAATGAAGAGAAAAATAAAAGTTTGAAGTGCAGCAAATAAAATATGTAGGAAACAAGTATAAAAAGAAAATGAGTTCCAACCTCTTTTACAAAAGATATAAATAAAGCTTAAATTCAACATTTATGTTGGATATTATAGTATCTATTTTTAAAATGTCATTCCAGAGAAGGCATTTTTGATGAATGTTCTTTACTTAAAGCAGTTTATCATAATGAATGTACTGTCCACATAACAAATACATATTTTGGGTTGCATCTGTAGGCATATTGTTATTTCCAGACATTGCATCATTGTGTCTGCCAAGAATGTGAGATCATTCTCACAGTCCATAGAAAGGATAACTCTATCATACAGTAATATCACTTCTAAAACTAGCTACAGGTTACTACAGGACTAGGCCTCATGGAAAAACTATAAACCAATAAAATCATCCTAAGCAAGCCCAAAAATCCAGTGACCAAAAAGGCAAAATAGAAGTCATCTACCATATACACAAAGATTACAACACCATTACATGAGGCAAACAAGCAGAAAATTGAGAGGACACATCTATAAATATCAAATGGTAGCCAAGTGACTGGTCTTTTGCATCCCAGATTTCCAGTTATGTAAATGCTGCATTGGCATAAATATTGATATGTATACCATTGGAGCATAAAGCAGATTTGTGCTGTAATATTCAGTTTCTGATAACTATTCTGGAAATGTTTGAACAAACTGTTTGAGCAACAGTAAATGACTTCTTCCTTTGTAAAAACTTTTTTCTTTCAATTTCTCTGGTCTATCTCACTTCTCAGGATAATTTGTGAGATGTGATTTTCAGGTCCATCAAAGAAACATCGGGGAGAGATTAATTTTTTTCCATTTTTCTGCCATGACATTTTTGTCAATAGTTGCACTCACTTCCATTATGATGAAATGTTTTGAGAGACTGGTAAAGGACTATATGATTTCATCCCTTTCCCCTACATTTGACTCATTAGAGTTGCCAATCAGAAGAACTCCTCTTTAGATGTTGCACTTTCCTGTGTGCTTCATCTTAGCTTGGCACTCCTGGGGAGAAGAATACTCATGTGGGAATGCTGTTTGTTTATTTTACTTCATCATTCAACACAATCATTTGGTTAACTAACTGAGCCTATTAGGTTTTAATACCATTTATGTAATTGGATACTTTATTTCCTTATTGATAGGATTCAGTTTATGCAAGTTGGTTGAAAAGTTTCCAAGTCCATCTCTTTGAGCAGAGGTGTCAGCCTTCAAGATCTTCTACTATTGCCTTGCATCTTTTGGCTGTCATAAGAAATGGGAGGGGGGGAAGGAGGGGATGAGTCTGGGAAGTGAGCTGGAGGTGTTACATTTTTCTGTTGTGTAAATGAGGGGGGGGAAGCATACATCAGAGTTAGGTTTCTATTTCTCACTTAGCTTTCTTTTCTCTGCGCAACTGCAATCCATTATCAAAGTATGCCAAGGTCAACGGACAGAGGCTTCATCATCACCTGAAGATGCCCACATGATCATATTCACAATTTCTAATTGGAAGTTTCATCTGAACTATTGGGGGTGGGAACATTTCCATCACTTTGTATATGTGATTTATGCACCTAATTTCTCAGATTCAGAATTCTTTGGTTGCTACCACTTCACTTTCAGTAAAAGATAACTTTTCTCTAACTTGAAGAGTCTAAGTATTTCTTTCTTGGATTTTGAATGGAGCACCGGCTGACAAGAGGTTCCCCACAGGGCTGTGTCTTGAGTCAGCTACTGTTCATCTTGATGACCCATGACTGCTGTGCCAAATCTGCTATGGATCATATTGTGAAGCATGCGGATAAAACAGCAGTGGTGGTCTTATCTAGGATGAAGATGTTTATAGAGAAGAGGTGAAGGGTCTGATGCAATAAAAGTAACCTGGTTCTAAATGTTGATAAAACAAAAGAGATAAGTGTAGATATTAGAAAGAGTCAGTATAGTCATATTCCTCTCAGTATCAAGGATGCAGCTGTAGAGGTGGTCAACAATATTAAGTATCTGGGGGTGCAGATAACTAACGATATGAACTTGTCTCTCCACACATATTCCTTAAGGAAGCATGCAAACCACTGTCTGAATTTCCTGCATCAGATGAGGAGAGCACATCTTTCTCCTTCTATCCTAGACACTTTTTACAGAAGCACAATTGAGAACATTTTAACAAACTGCATCCCTATTTGGTTTAATGGCAGCAGTGCCTCCATACAGAGAGTGGTAAGGACAGTTGAGAAGTTTATAGGAAGCTCGCTTCCTGTTATTCAGGATACTGCTTATAAGCACTGTGCTTAAAGCTCAAACCATTGTTAGAGACCCCACACAGGCATTTTACAGTCTGTTTCTGTTGCTACCCTCTGGGAGGAGGTTTCAAAATATTTCAAGCAGGACTATCAGATTCTGTAACAGCTTTGTTCCCTATGCCATTCCCCTGGTAAACTCGTAAGATTCATTTTTCTCTCCTTGTATATTTATACATCCAAACTAGACTATGTTGCTTCTCTGTGCTCGATAATATGCGTGAGTGTGTGCATAATTTTGTATTTATTCTGTCATGGTTATGTAGTACATATTGAAGGTGGTAAACCTTTAAGAGCTGTATGCAATAAAATTTCATTTTCATGTATGCTGAAATATACATGAAATACATTCAAAGTGACAATGAAGTATTCTGTTCTGTTTTATTCTATTCTATTCTATTCTATTCTAATAATGCACCTCATTTTCTGAAAAGTATTGAGTAAAGGCTTTGGATAAAAAAGGATACTCTGCTTTATTTTCAACTCACTGTCTCAAGAGAAAGGGAATCATGGTAGCATTCTGTCTTTGTCATTGCTGAATGTCTTACAACTGCCCTGTCAGCTTTCACCTGAGATTTACCTCAACTGATATATCTGTGTCATTCTGGTGTGCAGTTTGAACAGCCATCAATATCTTTGATACTCCTAAACATCTTGTTTCATCTTTTGCTTGCTTTACATTAGTCCCAGGTGTTGGCAGTTATCCTGGATCAACAACAAATGTCCCAGATGGCTCACTATCTCTGCCTTCCAAAAGTATGTTCTGTGCATAGGAATTCACTGACTAGTACTGAATCTAGCTCTCTCTTCCCACTATCAGTATTCCTCCATTTCTCTTCCTGCTAGGCTGACACCACCTGTTAATCCATATGTGTTGTTTCTCTGCCAGAGATTGCATCTTTCACTGAACTTCTTTTCACTTTCACTGATAATGAAGCTGGCTATTACCATCATTAAAGAAGGCCACCCAGAATGTTGAAATACATGCAATTTGCCAACCTTATGACTGCAAATCTTGATACAATATAAGCAAATACTTTCTGACCCACTTTCTCCTAATCATAAAAAGCATGAGCTCCTTAGCAGATTAATAAATAGTGTAGTCATAAGCACTATGCGAGTGCCATGTTTTACAGGAATTTTTATTAAAATCCTGATTTTCAGTTCTGCAACAGTGCTTTCACCAGTATTTCTCCTGAGACAATAAAATCATGTCTATGAATCCTAATAAGGACTCTCACCTCTAAGGTAAATCTCAAAGAATGTATCCAACACAACTAAAGAATAATTTCTTGATGATGTCTGTATGGGGAAAACATGTTAATGCTGTAGCATTTTAATTAAAAGGTCTTTGGAGATTCAATGAATGCCAATTTTATTCTCATGGCAAGTGAGTCATAAAGAAATATATATTGTCCAGCTAATGAAGGAATGAACTCCAGTATCACTTCTGAGAAATTGTATGTCCAAGATCCTAGCGAAGAAATGAATCGCTGTTAAGAAACTTGATATATTTATGGAGACTGAAACTAGGTTATGTAATGTCTTCAGAAAAGCCAGATAACCACAGCCAATCAGTGTAGTCCAAGGTATGGTGTCATCTGTGGTGTCTTCCATGATGAAAACACTGATGACCCTTCAGTGTCTGCAACTTATCTGGAGCATGTTTAATTCTTGGATTTCCCACATCCAACTTGTTAAAACAGGATTCTGATTTCATCTTTCACTGCTCAATGAAAACTTGTCACTAATATGATGTGAAACAGTTTCCACATTCATGGCCTGTTTGTGCTCTAGATTCAGAATGAACTTAGAAATTTGATAAATGCGTATCTAACTTATGTGATAATTTAGAACAAAATAATGCCTTTTCATTAAGTTTCTAGAACATGTTGAATAAAGCTGTTAACCTTTATTGTGTATATGTATACATGTATGCATCCACACATACAGTACATATACCTGTGTCAATTTATTATCAAAGTTATTATTGCTGTGTACCCTTCCCCCCCCCCCCCATTTTATACTGGATAACTTACAGATAAGAGAAGTTGATTGCTACATGTCCAGCAAAAGGAACATCACATTTTACTAAGTTCAAAAAGATCTAACAGTATAATTTTAATTATGGGAATGTGTTATTCAGACTGTCCATTTAAAGAAGTATTTCTAAGGATGGTTCGATTCATATAGTAGTTTACTGTCGGTATGTTCATATGACAAACTTCTGCCATACTGTTTATTGTTTGCTTCTGTTATTGTTTTTATTGTTGTGGGTGGCTGTTGTTTCTGTTTTATTACTCTTAGTTATCCAGGTCATTGCAGTAAGGTGGCTGGCTATTATATGGGTACTTGTTGCATCTCCTCATTTCTTTACAACAATCATCTTTCCTTACTCTTTGTCTTTTCGTGGAAAGTTAACACTATTGTTCAACATGTTCTGCAATGAAACAGATAGTATTTTGCCCTAAATTATCACATAAATTAGAGATGCATATATCAAATTTCTAAGTTCATGCGGTATTTAGAGCAGAAATAGGCCATAAATTTAGCTAATATAACAGTCTGTTTTTGACAGTTTCCAGGACATTATTAACTCAATGCAGAAATGTATTAAGTCTTTTCTGTGCTACTTCAGAATGCCAAAATCTCAGTGCTTGCCACATATAAAGCTGCTAGGGAAAGTAATAATCCCTGTTCTCTGAAAACCTTTTACATCTTGAATCTACCAGGTAACACACAACAAGAATGTGGCAACAAGATTCCAGAGAACATGATCATCAGAAATTCAACAGCAGCAATTCAAGTTTAAGTACTCCCTTAGTAGTATAATTCCACAAGCATAAAAAATAAAGCTGTGTCATAAAGATTTAATTAAATTACTAAAACATAATTAAAAATAGAGCCAAAGAAATAAGCTATTTCTAAAGTAGTTCTACAGCTTAACGGTCTCCAGAAAAGCCAGAGAACCACAGTCAATCAGTATAGTCCCAAGTGAGACAATTTGACCACTTCCAGACTGTGTGGACCACAATTCCCGTTATCCTTTTCCATGCTGAAAGTCAACAGAACCTGAAGTCCCAAGTCTTTGGGAGATACTAGGCTGCACATATATTCCTTTGGTATATAACACAGGGTTAGATTAATTTGTCATTACACAGCTTCCTTGGTTATTTTAATAAGGCTTGAGTGGACAAAGATATCCAAATACTTGAAAACCATAAAACTGTCAAGTTTTGATAGTTCACAAAAGGCAGTCCAACTTCAAGTGCCCCTATTCTGTTTTTGTTTTCTCCCTGAAAGTGTCTTTAATTTCATCAGAAGTTAAAAGGTTTACTCGAGTTTTTTTAATGTCTTTTACAAATTCCTACCAACGTTTTCCTGATTATAAATCCTGTTATTCACTTATTCTTTGATAACTTATATTTAATACTCATTGATTTTTTAACAGTACCTCCCAAAAGAGAACACATTAAATAAAGTTTTCTTAATCTATCTCAAATATACTGTTTTTCTGCAGACACATTATATGTTAAATCCATTTAGCAATTCCAGTGAAAAGTTGTTCTCTACCTAGATTACAAGAAGTGATGGGTTGGAAAAGGAACAAACACTTGTAATGAATTATAACGAATCCCCACTTAAGACTTTCTCCAAATGTTACATCAGCCAAATGCAAATAGTGTGAAATGAAGACAGGCGCTATATCACATTGGAGACTTAGTTAAATAAATGAAAAACTCAGTGGGTCTGGATTAAGTGTGTTAGCAAATCACTTAGTGTTGAGAAAAATCAAAATGAAGAGCAACAGTCATCACAGAAGCAAGCTAATTAGATAGCTAACCTTGCAAATCACAATTACTTTTGTTTCTTAGAGCAAACATTTTTAAAATTAGGAGGATTAGAGAGAGAGATCTGCTTTGGATTTGTACTCCATGTGTATGAGCACAGGGACACTATATGATAAATCAAAGATGATTTAATAGCTTTCTCATGTTTGAGCTCTTTGGAATTAGAGGACAAGAAGTGCTATTTATTAAAACAATTCTTTGGGGTGGGAAAAGTGATACATGTTATAGCTTCATAGGGTCTTGATGATATTATCAATGGGCACACACTAGTGTTCAGAACTCAAATACAGCTAATAAAAGAAACTGTTTCAATTTCATATATTATCCTATTGGGTGAAAGAAATCTCACTAGCTGCGCCTCTGAATGGAAATTCCTGTTTTATCCTCCAGACTTTCTTATCTTCCTTTCCAAATAACAGCATTATTTTCTTCTAAATAAAAGCTTGGTTTGTGTTATCTGGGTCAAATTCCCATTCAACCCCACAGTCCTCCTAAGGGTGCTGCATTTGTTGTCTTATAATGTTTAATGTAAGCACGGACCAATTAAACACAATGATAAAATACTTGATGAAATATTATAAAGCTTTTAAGCTTTACCCAAACTGGGTTTATTTATTGAGATAAGCTTTGTTTGGCTTTAGAATGGGTGATGTCCTTTTTCTTCCTACTCAAAATACTCCTCAAATGCTGTGGTTGTGTTTGCTCTAATAATAGAACATGCTTTAAACTCCATATTTAAAAGTATGGTGTATATTGGAATATCTTTGATTTATATACTTTAATAAATGGGCTTATCTAGTTAATAATGATTTATTAATTTTAATTTACTAATAATTCACAGCCTCATTCTGAACAAGCTCCTTTAATGATCAGGGAACCAAGATCTTGGAAAAGACTACTCCTTAATAAGGAAAGGTATTAATTTGCCCTATTAACTCTGTGGCTGGGATGTCTTTTTGTGAAGACCACACAACCTTTGACTTTAATTTATTAATAATCAAAGAATTATTATGACAGTGGTAGCCAGGCCTTAACAATTTACACAATCCAATTTGCAAATTGCCAAAAATTGTCAGTACGTAGCAAAGGTTTGCAATAGGTGTTGAGCACCATAAGTTTATATGATCCTTTATTAATCCTGGTAAACTATTGTAATGTTTATAATGTATAGATTAAATATTAGTGAGATAAGCATCTATCCCACTTGCTTCTTTGTAAGCATTGATCTTACTTGTCACTTTATCCAGCTCAAACTGTACTCAAGCAGGTACTTGTGTAAAGAGTTTTTGTCAATGCAAGTATTCTCAGTTCTATATTGGAGATAATTAGTAATATTTTGAATGAAACAAATAAATTTCCTCTTCCAACATTTTTTATTACTTACTTCTACAAGATTCCCCTCCCCACTTATCTGAAAAAAAACCCACATTATTTTTCTTCCTAAAGAGGCTATTTTCAAGGTAAAAATTCACTCACTGCACGATTGTAGCAAAGTACCTTCACACAGATGACATATGGACTGAAAACAGTAATGCAATATGACAACTCTCCAGTAAAGTCAGCATAAAATACAATTCCTCTAGAATAAACAATGAGATGCAGAAATAACAAAGTGTTCAGAGATACATGGATTGCATGTTGTTACTTAACAAATGCATCTCTTTATATCTGGTTTGTAATGCTTTCTTGTGATATCTTTACTCATGTACTTTGAGAGGGGGAGAAGAGAGAGGGAGATTTTCTTAGTTTGATCACTCACTCATGTTCTATTGCACTGCAATTTGAATCAAGCTAAACTTACATTTGCCAGTGCTACCCAGAGAATAAATATTCCTTTTCTAACACATTATCATTTCCTAGCAAATCTTTCAACTTTGTTTTATTATACATTAACAATGCTTTCCCCCCTACCAATCAAAATAATGGTAATCTCTTTATAATTTGTCAAAAGTGTGCCTGTATCAGCATGTTTAAAGGAAGGCTAGGAATCACAATTCAAAAAGAAAGGAAAATAATGATTAAATGTAACAAGCAAAAATTTCCTATTGTGGCATTTGTAATTATTTCAGCAGCACACACTATTCATTTGTACACTTTTATAGAATTAGTTAGAAATACAGCATAATCCATTCCATGCATATGAATATGGCTTTTATTCCTTTGGCAATTAATATTTCCTCTTAACACCTGTTCTCTACATTGGAAAAACAAGATCAAGTCTAACTAGGTAGGAAACCTGATGCCAATCTCATCTATAACAACTACCCAGGGTAGGAGCCAAAGGAAATAGGCAAGTGTGAGAGCCAGTGACATTCCTATGCAATGGCAACTTGTAACACCCTATCCTGGTAATTTTTATATTGGGAGATACATATGAAGAGAATTTGAACCCAGAGAAACAAATAGGCATGCCAAACAGTATGAAAATTAAGGAAGCCACCAGAGCAGATCTGGATCAAAGGTTTTGACCAGTTCTGGAGAACTGGCAGTGGAAATTTTGAGTAGTTTGGAGAACCGACAAATACTATCTCTGATTATAGATTTTACAGTATCCTTCCCTTGCCACACCCACCAAGCCACGCCCACAGTTCCGGTAGTAGAAAAATTTGAATCCCACCACTGGTCTGGATATTAGCTATTATAGATAAGAAGTGTGATATAGCAGGTCACCTAATGGTTGCCAAAATGTAACTCAAAAAGGAATGTGTGACGGATACCACTGGCAAAAGATAAGGACAAGCTGTCCAGGTTTCTGTCAATGTACCCCTAATTCATGCATGAAGTTATGATTTATATGGCACTCCTGTCTTCCCCAACACTATTACCTGATAGTTTGTTGTGAGCATGGTAGTATGACTATGTGCATGTGTACTTAATGCTTAATCAACTGTAATTAATGTGATTTTTGGAGATGAGCAGAGACTCTCTGTGTGGTTTATGTTGCCTTGAGCACCTTATTACTGTATAATTGACTGAACTCCTGTATCTTCACCAAAAGTGTGTGAATGTATCCAATAATACATCCCATCTACCTCCAACTAACACGATGCACCACTTCCTAGCCCTGCGTGGGTTCCTAGATTATAAAGCCAGTGGTCTGTGTATGTGCCTCAGCAGAGAGTTTGAGAAAGAAAAAGAACAAAAGAACACTGAGGGAGTCATTAGTTTGGAGCCTGAGAATTCCACAGCCAGAACTGAACTTGAACCTGCCAATCCATATTCCACTACCAAGGCTTCTGATATCATATCTGTACTAGAACTACCCAGTCTCCATATATGAATGACTCAATGGTATTCAATTTGAAGGGAAGTAGCTAGATATAACTGAGTTTTCAGACTCAATTATATTTGAGTAGATATTGAGGGTATCAGAATAAAGAAGATTCCATATCTGAAACATCTGGATGGCCATTAGATGGTAGCAGAGAATTATTTGCTATGTCTAGGAGACCATCCAGAGTATTGCAACTCAAATAAAAAGGATTCTATTTGAGAATGCTAGATACTAAATTAGATGCATTGGGCTGAGTTGCATTTATTATCTATAATGTTTTATTCCTTATAATGGGGATAAAACCCATATTATAGAAGATATAATATTTATCCTTTATAATGTTTTAGCCCATTGTTTGGAGGATGTTACATGCTTTGCCTTCCATGCTTTTATCAGATGGTAGGAATTATCAGTGTGTGACCTTAAATAGAAGAGCTTATGCTTTATTATATGCTTTCTAACAAAGTAACTGTTGCTAATTTACAAGTGTCAAGATGAGCATGTCAGAAACAGCCACCCATTGACTGATTTACCATATGTAAACTTTCCCACTCAACTGCAAACATTAAGATTCTTCTCCTCTCATCCACAACTCACAGTCAGTCTTGCTATTTTCAACCTGCACCACATGTCAATTTCTCCCACCAGTTTACTATCATTGCTTGTCTCTCTCCCACTAACCATGTGTATTTTTCCTTCTCTCATGTGCTATGAGCATTTTTGCAAAACCTTTATCTTCCACCCAAAAATCTTTTCCCACCGCGTGATTTTTAATCTCAGCTCCCCTACTCTGCATTTCATTTTCAATGCTATGAAAACGTTATAAAAACAGAAATGTAGATTTTTCTTTACACACGTGTCTGTGGCACAGATCTCCTTCAACAAACTTATTTGGGCAACATGACAACATGGACCCAAATTCTCTTCTGCTATTTGGGTGGTTTTCAAATAGTCTGTGTCTGGTTACTGCCAGAGAATTTTCCTCTTTGTATTTTCAGTCAGTATTGGCTGAAGTAGTTCCAGGCTGGGCAGCTTCAGGATGGCAGAAATGTTTGGGCAATGTGGAGAATATTGAAGGGCTAAAACAAACATTAATGAAATGTTTATCAGATGCTTCATTCTAGGACTTATTTTTTTGTTCATGTTTTTTGCTCTTCCAGTCAACAACTCTGAAATTCTCAGATGCATGCAAACCAGCGCCTTCTTTCCTTAGCTTCCTACATTAGTCAAGGACTATAAGTTGCTGGGATTCCTAATGAAGGACAAAATTAGATTCTTAAAATAGTTCTGGGTGCTTTACAATTATAGCACAGTTATATATGACACAAAGACATATAATGATGGCATAAGACTGTCATGGAGTTCGACATCCTTTGAGGTTATTGCAAAAAATCTTATAATGGTTTTCTTTTTACCGATTTTGCAGTGTTTTATGTTTTTTCATTTGAATTGACTATCAATTAAAATGATGTAACTGTACTGATATAGATTTAGCCAGTGTGATTTGCAGTTAACAGGAACATATTTTTCTAGACAAACAGCCGAATAAAATATCTAGACAATAGTTCTTTGCTTCGCCTTTTCTACATAAATTATTTTACATTTTCATTCCTCCCAAATAATCAGCTTTTGTTCTGATTGTTGTTATTATTATTATTATTATTAAAACAAGGGTTTGAAAGGTGTAGAAGAATGTCACCCACTGATTTAGCTAGGCATTTATCCAAATAGCAGCATGTGCAAAGTTTATATCTGCCTAGACTATGACCAAATAATATATATCTTGGTTAATATGAAGGATGTTTAATTATCAACCAGGGATTCTGTGCAATTGGAAAGAAACAATTTGGACTTTGTGCGAAATCTATTTTTATATTCTATATTTAAACTTCCAAAATGAAAAATTTCAAATATTTGTCTACTTTTCCTTCCTGGCAAGCATTGGGAGAACTCTCACCATAAGCTGACATTATTATGTGCTTCTGAAATGTGCATATGCATGTCAAAAGGCTTCCTGTCATTTTAATAATATGATGTTATGCAGATATGATTTTTCCCCACTTCATTTATTATTGTAGGTAGCCCTTGACTTACAACTATTTGTTTAGTGAACATTTGAAGTTAAAACGGCACTGCAAAAAAGTGACTTATAGCCAGAGTAATATGATCACCTTTTGTGACCTTCTGACAAGCAACGTTAGTCACTTTCAGTGGATAACAAAGTTACTTCAATGATTTACTTAACAGCAAAGGCAAGAAAGGTAAAGTAGAGCAAAACTCACTTAACAACTATATTGTTGAGCAACAGAAATTGTGATCATAAATTAAGGACTACCTGCATTCACTTCCTGATGAAGCATCCTTGAAACTCAATGGTCTGCAGTGGTTTTTTTAATTTTAATTCACATAATACAATAAGTATTTCTGTGGATTTTTATTTCTCTTCCCCTTTCACATATTCAACTTGATTACGACTGCTTTTTCCCCCAATGGTTTGTCTCCACAGTTTTGGATTGACCTATCACAGGTCTGTTTTGCACAGAATCCCTGACATAACTCAAACCTGATTTGCCAGTAATTAATATGATTTGCTGTCAACATACCCTACCTTTGTAACCATAACCTATCAGAAAAAGCCAATGTTCAACTTATATATATTGAAACTACAGTCCAAATATACAGACAAGGAAATCAAGCTGCTTGAACATAGAGGTAGTGACTTGTGAATAAATGTGTACCCATGTACAAAAACACTCTCTGTATAAGTGTTTGTACAAAATTCACCTGTGAATGCAATTTTTTTAAAGGAAGCTGCTAACTGCTTTGCTTTTAAATGGCATTCACTGATAATTATTTTACAATGTTTTCTTAGTTGGGTACTGTGCAACTGACTGAGACAGAAAAGAAATAAAGGCAGGCATATGCTTTGGTTCTGAGTGACTTGAGATTAGAGGTAAATGGGGTGGGGTGTTTCCAAAAAACAAACAGGACTAAGCAGTACAAACAAATGGATGTCATTTACATTTTTCATTAACCATATTCATAGTTAATGTGATTATTTTCCATTTAGGTATTTCGTGAAATCCCTTTCTGCATTAGGCCCGGTCCCACTGCACTTATGGATGCAAAGAGGATGTAAAACATAAAAAAAAAGCTTCCCATCCATTGGAAAACGCTATGCATCAGTTGTGTACTCACTGCATACGTGTTTCATACGCTCTATCCATTGAGCATCCGTCGACTTTTTTGAGCTTCACAAAACTTTGTGAATGGATGAACTTTCCGCCATGTAAAATGTACATCCGCAACATATATGGGCAACAAACGTTCTATGTCCATTATCATCTGTTAAACATCCACTGTATCCTCTCTGCATCCTCTGGACATCCTCACAACTCACATCCGCTGCAGCTGAAAATGGAAAGAGGGAGGAAACGAAAGGTACATGGAACGTCTACACAGTGTTAGTAGCACAGAAATAGAAGGGGATGTAAAGTATATAAAGTATTCAAAAAGGACAAAATGTTTGTATCTGGGATGTATCTCGTATATTTAGGATGTCTGCAGTATGTCTAGAGTATGTACAAGGCTTCATAGTGGACAACTGATATTTTCTATAAAAAGGGGGAGAAAATCATCTGGATCGCTGGGATGGTGGACCATACAGTCCCACTATAGTTGCACTGGAGGTTTATCTATCCCACAACTATCCTTATCTATCCCACAAGCATGCAAAGGCTTAACCATTTTTTCAAAGTTTTCACCAACACTTTATTAATTAAAAAAAATGAACCAAGTGTCTTAAGCAAAGATAACCTTTATTAATTTTCTTAGGTAAACTTTATGACTTTATTAAATAAGAAAAATGAACCAAGTAAATTGTATTAAGTGTCTTAAGTAAAGATAACCTTCATTAACTTTCTTCAGTAAACTTTATGAATTTATTAAATAAGCAAAATGAACCAAGTAAACTGTGTTAAGTGTCTTAAGCAAAGATAAACTTTCTTAGGTAAACTTTATGACTGTATTAAATAAGCATAATGAACCAAGTGTCTTAAGCAAAGATAAACTTAGCAAGTAAACAACTCAATCTCTGACACTATTCTCAGTCACTCTGAGTCATGTCCATGGTCTCAGCTGTTAAGAGGGCAGGGACTGTGGAGGTGGCTGTGGCTGTGGCTTGAGTGCTGGTCTGAGGCACCATTGGGGTGCTTGGCCCCAAGGGTACAACAAGTGGTGGTGTGTTCAGGAAGCTATCCGAAAGTTGACTCAGTCCCGTGAGGTTGAGAGGCCCTTCATCAAGGACCTGAGATGTCAGGCCCAAGACTGATGACAGATTGTCCGTTGACGGGCTTGGCTGTGGGGTGGAGGAAGGTTTGGGAGGAGTGTAGTGGGGCTGTCTGGTCTGCAGCTGGGTGAGGACTGGAGTCTGTGGTGTCTAATGAACCTGGCCTGGACTGGGAAGTTCTGCTTCTTCTGTGGGAAGTCCTGGTAGTTGTAGTCTTGGTAGGTGAGGGGCTGTTGAAAGCCGTGGAAGGGCTGTGACATCGCCTGGGGTGGAGCAGCAGACCTGGACTGGGTAGGAGCAGCTTCAGCTGGGCCTTGAGGGTTGTGCAGAAGTGCTGTGATCTTCTGCTTCATCACCTGGTATTGGGGCTCAGGCAGGACCCTCAGGGTGTGGCTCACCTAGGTGATGAAGGTGTTCCGGCCCGAAGATGCTCTGTCCAAGTGGACCAGCTGAGAGAGAAGTTCTGTGCTGGTCTTCATTGTGTCCCTGATTTCCAACAGCACACTGTGGTCCTGGCCCTCCAGTCTGCCTCTCTGCCTGCATCCTGTGGAGCTGGAGGTGGGGGTGGGGTTGGGTTGGCCTCTGGTGGCTGCTGCTTCTTCCTCCATTTGTGACAGCAGGGCATCATCCTCCATGGGATCCTCCAAGTCCGCCGGCATGGGGAGTGCAGCTGTCAGAGGAGTCTCTGCTGTGGGGCCCTCTGAAGACACCTGCCTGGACAGTGTAGCTGGCTCCTGGCTGGAAGAGGACTGGCTGTCTGTGGGCTGTCTGAGGGTGAGGGGTGTCAGAGGGGCTGCTCCTCAGTGGCAGATCTCACCCTCCAGGAAACTGCACTTGGCCATGATGTACATCTCCCAGTCAGTGAGCCTCACAGGGCCTTCAGGGGCTTCAGCAGCAGGGCCTTCAGCAGCAGGGCTTTGAGGGCCTTGGGGCTGGTCCACCACAGCAGCACCTGCAGCTTCAGAGTCAGTGCCAGGAGGTGAGATGGTGGTTCTGACCTTCTTCACCTTGCCAGGGCTTGAATGAGTAGGCACGGGCTTCCTCTTCTTGCCTGACTAATGAACCATGGTGTTCCTGCAAGATGTATGTGGCAGCACGTCTTTCCCCTGTATGCTGACTGCATGCATGCTGCATCCTTTTATATCCATGGAGCTGATGCAATTCATACTCCCCGCATGCGCAGTGAACGCTTTGCATCCGATATACATCCTCGCGGCATCCCCTTTGTTTCCTATAGGCATCCTTGATGCATCCACTTCATCTGCTATGCATCCACCCCTTCTGCTATGTGTCCATTTCAAAATTCTCCTCCAGAACCCCTTCAGAGGTGACATCTGCTTCCATCCGCTTTCATCCACTAGGCTTCCAATGAACATCCGTTTAATATCCCCGCTACATACTTCCCATGTCCGTTCTTTTCCTTTCTTTTCCATTCTGTTTATGCAAATTTTTGCCACTTTTTGGAGCAGATGACAAAGGATGGGGCCACCCCCAAAATTTTGCTCATCTGCTGTGTCCTTTACGCATACATTTTGCGTCCATCAGCCAGTGGGACCGGGCCTTTAAAATTTGCTAAAAATGTTTCATGATTTTTGGGACCACATCTAAAACTCTGAGGGACTACAATTTACAACTCTGGCTGGAGCTCCAGCATCTTTACATCTATTCATTGGGAATCCAATCTCGTTTTATTTATTTTTAACCAAGAAGGTGATTTATGAAGAATGCTTACACTGCCTACAGAGACAGTGATAATGAGAACAATCAACCAATGGAACAGCTTGTCCTCGGAAGTTGTGGGAGTGCCATCACTTGAGACTTTCAAGAGGACATTGGACTACCATTTGTCAGAAATGGTATAGGGTCTCCTGCTTGGGTGGTGGGGGGTTGGACTAGATGACCTACAAGGTCCCTTCTGATAGTCCCATCAGATAGTCAACTCTGATTTTCTCTTAACCCACAAATATTAAAACAATTACAGAGACTCTAAAAGTAATAGTTATTTTCAGAATTGCTTATATACCATATCTATGTTTGCCAATTACAGTTTGTTTGATGGAGTCCAACTGTACTGCAGTCTTAAGAGTTCTTTGCAGAATTAGTAAGACTGATCTGATAAATATTGTTCATGTGATGGCAATAGTGTGACTTCCTTTTCAATGAAGAATTTTTTTTTTTATAACAGGACATCTTTTATACTTCAAAAATTTTCTTTTTAAAAATCCCTTAAAATATCCTTTGGGTTTTTACCACCTTCTATCATTAATAAGAGACAATTTCTTTTGAACTAAAAGAGTCAACATAATTAAAAACAACCTTAACTATAAGTCACAAATGTAACATTCATGTTTCTCATTTCTTTCTCTTGTTTATGACTCATGTTAGGCTTGCTTTAAATTTTCAACTCTCAGAAACATTGTGAAAAGTTTCAGAAATTGAAGGCCAGCATCATTATAATGTTAGTTCCCTAGGCATTAAGAAAGGCTATTAAAGAATTTAAGTCATATGTCAGAAGCTATTCTGTAGCCTAATAGATCTCCCTGTTAGGACATATTTCCTCATTTTCTTTGTTTTAGCATTCAAAATCAATATTCCAATTAAATCAATGGAACACCAGGGAGAAGCAAATTCTAATGCCAAAACTGGGGATGATTCACAACTGTAAAGTAGTTAACTGAAATGTTTTAAATGTATGTATGTTTGTGTCAACACAGAGAAACATACATATAAATATGTACATAGACACACAACACACTATAACCATTAACATCCTGATGATACAAAAATATGGCACATTTAAAATAAAACCCTGGGCCTGTTTAAGGACAGATTTAACTGCAGAAATCAGGCTGTAGCTGAAACTCCAAGTCAGTAAATCTTATTTCCACTTAAAGTTATATGGATGAATTGGTTTACAAATGATGGTGTTCCTTTTCATTGTCAGAGCCAATACTAATGTAAACTAGTATTCTGATCTATTCAATTTCCATCTGAGAAACAGGCTTAATTATGACTTGCTACAACAAAATTATGATGACAAAGCAAACACAAAAAATAAAATGATAGAAAAAAATAAGTCAGTGAACTTCAGTACCCATTAATCTCATTCAGGCAATTGTTAATAGAACTCCGGCATGGAAACAAACTTACATTACATTTTTCAAATGTAAGTGCTACTTTGCTTTGGGATTTCAAACTATTGCTTTGGGATTGAGTAACTATTAATTCTTCACTACCTTCTAATGACCATCTGAATTTTTTCAGCATTGATATGGTAGCCCTGCTTGTAAATATCATACACAGGAGATGGATATATTCAACATTTTAGGGAGAAAGAAAAATATTATGATGAAACAAAGAAAAATGTCAAAAGATAGGAAGGAAATAAATAAACTTCAGGTTTCATAATGGTAGGAAACTGCACCACTAGCCAATGATGAGAATGATTTGTTAGTTATATATCCTGCTATTCCTCCAACTGCTCAAGTCATCTTACAATGGGACACTTATTTATTATATCCCTACAACAACCACCTGTGAAGTAACAATCTATGTTGAGAAAGAGTGACTGGCCCATTGAGTTTCCTTTGCTGGAAGTTGGTTTCAATCTTTTCCTAATCTTATTCTAATATCTTAACCAATATACTAATTGGTTTATTGAACATTAGAGATATATAAAGGTTATTTGCTTTTCAATGGCCACAGGCTATTTACCACACCCATATATAATTTATAAACCTGGTACAGGATCTGTACATAGGCATGGGAAAGCAAGATATGGAGGAGAACATGACCAAAGAGCTGAGTCTAGTGGTCACTTGGCTATTCTTTTCCTAATGGTAAGATAAAAACGATTGCCTAGGGCTAATACTGTTCAGATACATTGTACAGTGCTAAACCTGACCTTTATTTTTCAGTCCATGTCATACCATGTCAATTTTGAAAACACATTCACAATATATTGGCAGAATTACTATTTGTTTAGATAGGAATCAGACCTCAGCCTGGCTTCTTGAAATCTCTGCTATTTAACTTCCAACATATTTTTTTGAATAGGTCAATCAATTATACATACAGATGGTCAGTTATTTATGACTGTAATTGAGCCTCGAATTACAATCATAAATCATTGAAGATGTAAATTGAAGCATCATATGAAAAGTCCCATTTTTCAACATTCTTTCAAGTGATTATTAAGTAAACACCATGGTCGCTAAGCAAATCCATTTTCTCTCAATGGATCTTTTTGGGTAGAAACCAGCAAAAAGCATCATGAATTGTGGTCATGAGACAATTGGATTCTGCCAATAGCCCTAAGGGGAGTCAGTTGTCAAGTGCCCAAACTGCAGTCACATGGCTGCAGGGGACAGAGTGGAGCAGCTGTCATAACTTTGGAAACAGGACATCCAATTTCTCCAATGATCATCCAGCTGCTGATAGGAAGACCTGAAAAGCAGAATGTGATTCAGTCATTAGTACATTGGAACAAATGTACTGCTCCAAGTAAGAAAATATATGTATGTATTGTCCCATTTCAATTATTATGCAATATGCAGATTACTTAACTTCTCTTTTTCTCCACAACTTATCTAAGAATACCACTTGTTTGTAATGTAAGGTAAGAAAATGATACAGATTATGCATTTACTAGGATATTATAAAGTGTAATCTTAGTTATAACACTGATTCAACTCACTTAAAAAAAAAAAAAACGATATAAACTGACTTCCAGTATTACCATCTTGGGGTATCTTTGGCTAAGCACCAAATTGCAAACAGTCAGAAAAATGATAAAATAAATAGGGTGACCAATATTTTCCATCTATCATTTAATAAATCTACTAATGGGCAAAGTAGAATATCAGTCATAAATATGAACGCAGGTAACTACTGTATTTTTTTTCAAGATTACTTTAACTCTTACCTCTCAATCCTGATGTACTTTTTTTTTTGAGAAAATTGTTTACTGTGACCAGTAGAAATTACTTCCAAGAAAATATGTATAAATTGTTATTTCCTAATGACTGATGAAAACTCATTGGAAAACTTAGTGACAGTAGTGAAGCTCAAATACATTTTTTCATATAGGAGTTTGCCTTTGTTTGCTTTGTCTGTACAAATACCTTCAATTTCTGCATGATAATACCAAGAACAATATATTACTTCCAAGCTTGTACAATAAATTATATTGCTGTTTAATGTGATGTTAATAGTAACATGCACATTTAACATGCAAAAGCAGTGACAAGATTTATTTGTAGTTACTAAATAAAACAAAGGCTTTTTTACCTGTCAATTTCATAAGTTCATCCAACAGTGCAAAACTGACTGTCAGGTTATGACAAAATGATAACAGGATTGTGGCATGATAACAATTTGCAAACATTTCAAGCACCAATAAAATGATCAAATTTAATTGGCATGAGCTATGTACTTAGAATCATTGCAATGGTGCTGTAATAAAAATTTGAATGAATAACTAATGCGTTGCACATGAGCTACTTGGCTGGTGTATTACTTGCACTTTCTTCATGTTGAGGACCTGATATTCTTCAACATAAAATGTGAGGAATCTATTTCGCATCCCTTCACAGTTTGGAGTCTGGAGAAGCTGCCGTTTTTCTGTCAAAATCGTTGCATTTTGTGTTATAAGTCCTTGTCCTTTTCAAAAGGCATTTTGAATTTCAAAAGGCAACTGGAATTTGTTTTTCCTTGAAAATTTTTCTCTTCTCATCCAAGAAGCTTCTTCAGCTCAGTCCAGTAACCTTTTGAAAAAGCACCTTTGGGACAATCGTGACCTGGATGGCTGAGGATCTCCATAGACATTTGGGAGTCTTTGTGTATACATTCCATATGTAGCCAGGGTGAGAAGGTCATTTTGTGACACAACCAGGTTGTGGTTATATGACAATATTGTGATTATTCAGTGGTTATCACTATTCTTCCTGGATGGCTGTTCTTTAAATTTGGCTATTGCTATAGGAATGCAGAGAGTATCATGTAGCAAAACATCAATTTACATTCCAATTCAGTTGAAGATATCTTTGCTAGACAATAGGATTGCCCTGTTTAATGATCAGTGTCTTAAAGAACTTTCTCTTTGGAGAAAGCACTGTTCCAGCACTTCTGAAAATATATGACTTAGGGGGAAATATGTTTGTAATAATTATAAATGTAATAGAGAGAGTGGATAGTGAGATGCATTTTCCCCTCTTTCTTTTCTCACTAGCATTTTAGATTAACCGGTTCAAATGATTACAAGTATATTAAAGGACAGATCAAGTAAAGTGTGATTTCACAGAACATTTTATTAATGGAGTTTGCTCACCTAGAAGTTTGGGATGGCTGGGTTACTTCAGTGATTTTAAAAATTAGACATATTTGTGGAAGACAGATGTGTCATTGACTATTAGGCATAATAGGTAAACACCCCAAGTTTAAAGGAATGAAGGATATTAAGAACATGCAGCAGGGAAAGATTGTGAGTTTCTCATTGGCCTCATAACTTTCACCAAGCCCATATTGATTGTGGTGGGAACTAAGCTGCTGGTTGATATCAGTGCCAGAAACATAGGGCAATGTTTATTAATAAACTTGTAGGTTCTCTTCCTTGCAGGTATATCTTCAGCTGTGAAGCACATATTTAATGTATCTTTTCCTTGGCTCACAATTCTATGACTTACAACTCCCTCTATATGCCAAAAATATTGGAACAAGGAGAGAAACAGGATGTGAAAGACATAATATCAGTCTATTTGTCATCTCCATTCATCTTCTATTCATAAACAATTTTTCATTTTAAGCCACCTGAAATTCTAGACCTTATTAAAATGAGATTGCTTCTGCTAGTTTGATGTTGAATACATTTAGTTGGAATCAGCATTTTACCAATAAAATCATGTTGTTTGGGATTAAATGTGAGAATGTGTGTTAAAAATGATAAATGTATATTTTTTTAAAAAAAAAAGATGTCATAGCTTTATGTGTAATTACTAGCAGTCTACTCTTGGCTATAAATACATTACCAATGACATACAGTGGATGAATAGATTACAGGCACAATGATTATTGGGACCAGCAATTGTATTGCTGAGCAATTCAGTTGTAAAATATTATGTCACATGACTGCACAAATTTACAAGGCCAGTTGCAGAACTTCCAGTTGCCATTATTAAGCAAATACCATATGGTCATTAGTGTGACATTACATGCTCACTATTTGTAACTTCCTGCCAACTTTCCCATTAACTTGTTGGACACCAGCAGTGAAGATTGCAAACAACAATTATGTAATTGCCGAATATTGGAACTGCTGTAATTGTAATCACAAGGAACAGTCATAAATTACTTCCTTCAGAGCCCTCATAATTTCAAATGGTCACAAAATAATTGTTAAGCCTGGGTTCCCCAACCAGGGTTAGGTAAACAAGCTAAACAGAATGTGCAGCGTTAGTCAGATAGGCACACAGATAAATGAGTGAGCTAAGCTTGTATGTTTATTAACATACAGTAAAAATAACAGATACGCTTGTGCTATCAAGAATATATTTTATTCCAGTATAAGTTTATAGCATAGTCAAAAACAGTCCAATATTCATTTACCATGTAGTCAGTCCA
>BLBF01000002.1:64966833-64991759 GCA_015471245.1 Laticauda colubrina | reverse complement strand
CATAGTTAGTATTTTCACCTAAAACAGTTAGGGTGAACAATGTTATCTCATTAAATGAGATGTATTGGAATGAACAACACCTTCATGTGATACCACCTTGTTGAGGTGTCAGGGTGCATTGAGGGAGTCACCTATGTGAAGAATAATTTAATTGAAAGCCCAAACTAATTAATAATTAGTAAGATTCCATTACTTTTGCCCATCTTAATAAAAGTAATTTTAGTACTCCATAAAGTTTACTACTTTGGCCTACTTTGTGTGACTGACATTAATCTGCTAAACGGCTTTATTTCTGTGAATTAGGGGAATATCTGCCTGAGACATTTTCACATACTTATTTCATGATTTGAGTTTAAGCCATGTTTTCGTCATCATTGCTTTTGTCACAGATGTCCTCTCTCTCCATTATACTGTTATGCCACCATGTAATTCAGAAGCCCAATGGGTTCCCTAACCCCAAATTATATCTCATGAATGCTTTGATGTCTCCCACATCTATGCAGCCTATAATTATTCAGGATTGGACCTTGGGCCATGTTTACAAGCAGCTTTTGTATGACAGTATGTTTAAGAAAGTACTATCCACCTGTGACAGACCATTCATTCTAACTTCATGAACTGGGAAAATGGCAAATTCCCTTTTTAAAAAAAATGAGTAATGATTATTCAGCCTATCAACTCAATTTTTATGAATGCACATATCTGTAAAACTTTGGAATCCAAAGGAATCTTCAAAACCAATAGAGAGCTTATGTTTTAAATTAGCTATTTGATTTTTAAAATCTTAGTTCCTTTGACTTTTAAAATATTACTTTCTGTTCTGATAGTATGGAATTGTTTTATAATAAAGAGACATAGCCAACAAACTAACTGACTTGCACTATTAAAAGGATTCCTTCCTTCTTTCCTTCCTTTCTTCCTTCCTTCCTTCCTTTCTAGGATAACAGTATATGGCACATATACAAAGTGTTGCATTTATTTACTCAAAAGCAAATTCATAAGTATATTCTTAGCAGGATTACTCTTTCTGCCATGTTCCAAGTTTGTTGGCTTTGATGTTTTCATTAAAAATTGAACTTCTATTTTACTGGACAGTGTCTTTTTTACATTTCCATTTTTAATAGTCGGCTTGCTCTGAGGTATAACTTTGTAAAAATACTCTGTCAGTGTTCTCAAAATAATGGGCAAGATTTATGTGCAAGTGATGCCTGACTTCAATAATATCCATTTGGAATGTTAGATACTGCCTGTGGCTTTCCCAGTTATTTTATAAGATGATCTTTTAAAAGAATAAAATCATCAGCTAAATCACAAAAATCCAAATAACTTCAAGTTATTTCAAGGAATTCAAGATATAGTATGTATCTATACTTATATGATTAACTCTATGATAAAGTTTTGCTAAGATTATTGCAATTAAGAATCATGGGTCGCGTTGTTGAAGCTTAGAACTCAGATTTAAAAAAAAAAAGTTTTCTTCCCATACTTGAGAATTAACTTTGTTCTTTGCTAAACCTGATCGCATGACCACACTGGGGCCCAATAAAGTCCATCTATCATTCACCTTTGTTACTCTTCTACCTATATACATCTCATCATGGCTCTTCCATCACTCTGCCTGCAAAGCCATTAAATTATAAGACTCTCAATAGATTAGATCAAAGACTATTTGGTCCAGCATTTTGCTTCACACTGTTACTTATTTGATACAAGACTGCTCACAAGAAAAAGAAAAATGATGTTTCCTGGAACAACTAATATTTATCATCTATCCAAACTGCTTGTATCCAGCATTTATTATTTGATGTACTTCTAGTAGCAACAAGGAATTATCTAATTCATTTTACGCACAACCGATCCAACAGATCTGTTGGATCTGTTTTAATCAGTTCATATTTAGATTTCTCCTTTGTCTATTTCATTCTTTTGGTATCACCCATTTTCAGGAATTTACCTTTCTGAATGCACTCAAAAATAGATGTATTACTTTGCTCCAAAACTGATTGTGCATCAGTTCTACAGACTTCCATGGAGAACATGAAAAACTCTTAGGAGAAAGTGAAATCTCTTCTGCTTGCTCTTAAGTAATTATAAATTCATTCTTTTATATATTTTTCAGTCCTTCCCAAGTCCTTAGGGCAACACACTGGCTCAGTGGAAAGCCAGCAGCCCAGGTACAAGACCCAAGCGCCATGTGATGGAATGAGCTCCCATTCTTGCCCCAGCTCCTGCCAACCTAGCGGTTTGAAAGCATGCAAATGTGAATAGATAAATACTTTGGTGGGAAGGTAACAGCACTCTGGCCACATGAACATAGAAATGTCTTTGGATAACACTGGTTCAGTAGACTTGAAATTGAGATGAGGATCACCCTCCCATAGTTGGCAATGATTGGAAAGGTAAGCAAGGGATTCCTTTACCTTTTACTTTTACAGATCCTTCTGTACTTTCATTTGGATTGGACAAAATGCTTTGTGAATTCACTACTTAGATTCATAAAATGTACCTTTGTTAAAAATATCCATTACATTTTTTTACTAGAAGATTAATATGAGTATCAAGGGCCAACCTATGAAAACATGCCAAAACTAAAGAAAATGAGACAATGTAACTCACTTTAGGAGAACCCTATGAAGTTACATTATTTCCATACCGCTTTTATTTTCAGCTCATGTATTATTTTATTCTTCTTTTGGTGCAAAGGTTAGGTGTCTGTTTCTTTGTTTTATTTCAGGTGTATAGATAATTGTTGCTGGTTAGGGAAAAGTTCAGGAGTTCAGGTCTCAGAAGCCACTGCTCATTCTTGTGACACTGCATTTTCTATTGCAATTCAAAGAGAAGGTTTCTCTATTGCCCATTTCGGGGAACAACTCTTTGTTACCTGATACCTCTCCAGAGCTGTACATTAAATGATTTTCCCTTTTTTAAAATCTACCTCTTATAATATTGGTTGATTCCAATAAAATGTCAACAGAAGACATGATCAAAAATATCAAAAATATCACAGTATCAAAAATGTGGTGCCAAAGTTTTTCTCCATCTCACAATGTTCAAACAGAATAATAAGCTAACTATGGATAGAGAAAATATTTAGTTACACAACACATAGTTAAATCTGGAGTAGAATTAAATTATTCACTGTCAGCAAATATCACACTGGCCTTGTTTTAAATAAATTTAGCTGTACTAATTGCAGCAGTCACTTGATGTGTAATCAGTGAAGAGGTGGGCTACTTTCAGAAGAGAGAGCAGCAGGCTTTAAATAGAACTCTTGATTATGTATTTTCAGATGCATGTATTTGGACCCAAAAATAAAAAGGCCACAGCTAAATCTGAGACCAGAGGTTGCTGAATTTTTAAGGCGAAGTGAATTATTGGCAGTGGAAGCCATGATATTCCTAAAAATGGACATAGCTCCATTTTTTCAAATATAAAGTGTCCAAACTGCTACTTGTTCCTATGGGAGAAGGGAAATATATGTCTACACAACCTCTTGGCAGTACTGTATTATTCCGGGGCTGGGCAACAATTTTGTGGCTAGGTCTCTGGAAACAAGTCTGACTTGTTAGATTAATTTATGTAATTAGATGACATAAATGCAATAAACTTGGTGGATAATCAAAATATTGATTTTGCTTGCTTTTTTTGAGACAAGGGAAGGAATCACAGCATGCATTTCCACTTTGCTATGATTTATATGTTAACAAAAAGGCTCCAGGAACTTCATGGAATTATGCACTATTCAGCCCTACATCAGAAGAAAGTGCAGGTCATCCAATCGATTCTTCTCCATGCAACCTCAGTTCCAACACTCAATTTCAGTTTGCAAGGGAATGACTATGACAGGGCTGCTCAGCAAAGACTGGATGCCCTGATGCCAACTGAAAACAGCTATTTCCATTTATACAAAACTACACTGAATACCACGCATATTAATCTAAATCAAAAATTAGGAAACTTGGAAACTTGTGGTGACAATAAATATTTCTGACAAAAATGAAGGGCCAGAGTAGAACAGAAATATCCTAAGGAAGAGAAAAGTTCAATTTCATGTATCAATGGGGCTGGGATTTTCAGCTGTTTTCAATGGATTTTGTGTTGAGTGTTAAAATTGTTTTTTTCTTAAGCTACGTTGGGACTATTCTAAGTTATACTGTATTTTTCATGTTTCATGCCTTGGCATGAAACTGCACAGTCAATTTTCAAAAGGAAACACAACAAAGATCCAATAGACCACATGCAGTTTGTTGATTCTCAGTCTCAGAATCTATTTTCCAATTTGCTGAAAATTTTATTCCCAAGAAGCTACAGGTTTTCAATCATTTTCTTTACAATCCACAACACATAACCCGAGAAAGATAAGAACTTCCTTTTCTGGAAATCCACAAGTTAAAAACTCTTTTCTTACCCCAAAATAATTATATTCCTTTCAGAAGACTCAACTTCGTAAGACAAATTTTACATCAACATCATCATCACCTTTGCTAAAAACTGTATCTTACAGGAAAAAAATTACAAGATCTATAAAACTAAAATTTGGTCTTCTAGGGAAGAAATGGCAGGATGAACATGGCACAAAAGTGCCACAATAACTGTGGCAAAATGAAGAATTGATGAGAGTAGGCCACCTTTTTGATAATTCCTCTCTAGATGAGGAAAGAGTTGAGATCATCTACAATTGCAGGCTTACTCTGCCCACTGCCATGTGTTTGATCCTAACCGGTTCATGGTCAACTCAGCCTTCCACCTTTCTGAGGTCAGTAAAATGAGGACCCAGGTTGTTGGGGGCAATATGCTGACTCTGTAAACTGCTTAGAGAGGGCTCTAAAGCACCATGAAGTCTAAGTGCTATTGCTATTAGTAATAAGGGGATATCACTTATCTCAGGCTGCAAAAGACTCTGACTGCAGAGTCAGCCATTCTGATTTACAGGAAAAGAGAGAAATGAGACAAAGAGAGAAGCAGAAAATGAGGAGACCTTGCTCATTTTTTACTCTGATCATACCCATTTCTGCTACGTAATCAGAATTTAAGCTCATGGCTATCTGTTTGCCAGGACTGTTTCAGCACTCAATAATTTGCTTTTTTAATCCTGGTTCCAGCCAATTTTAAACACCATTGTCTGAAATTTACAATTAGCATGGCTGGTAAATTTACAACTGAAATGGAAAAATTTGCCACTAATAAATGGAGATCGTTTCCACAATCTTTTCCCCTTTAACCTTTTCCCCACAGAGTTAAAATCAAGTTATTAGAAGGAATTTAGGACTGAAACAGTAAAATAAGAAATTTCAAGTAACTTTTTTTTTCTACGTTTTTTAAAAAAGTAACAAATTATTAGAATTGTAAATAAAAACTGTGGTATTTGGGTATCAGACCATCTGTAGAGAAGCTGTATAAGCAAAAAAAAAATCTTTACCATTTGGTTCTTGAATATGCCACAAAACATTTTCTGAAAATACTGTTTAAAATATTAAAGCTGGTTCTGTTCATTTAAGGTAGATTTGCATACCTATGATATAAATTATGTTAGTTTATTTCCTATATCACAGACACTTTGGTTTACATTATATTACATTACCAAAACAAAATGAAAAAAGTCCTACAGCTCAGATCTGCAGTAACATCATGACATGCATTTTTAAACCATACCTACTTTATTCCAATCTGCAGCCTGAACACCTCTAACTAAATTATTAGTTCTTTTTGTTTGTATTTATTTCTTATTTTAAAGTCTGACTTTTGACAATTAACTATCTGAACAAGACCCTGCAATTTTCAGAAATGGCTTGCCTCTACCTCTTTCCTAGGACTGAGAGAAGTGCGTGCTCACTGAACCTGTTGTGAAATCAGTAGAAGCCAACCACTGAGCAAGACAGGAAAAAAATAGATTTGTTTGAGCTGTGGTGCTGGAGAAGGTTCCTGCATATTCCTTGGACAGCAAAGGTATTGGAATGCATAAAGGCCCTGTCACACTGTCCAATGGATGCAAAACATTTCTAAAAAGGACATAGCGGATGAGAAAAATGTTCCATCCGTTGTTATCCGCTCTCAAAAGGGGCAAAAATTTGCATAAACAGAGCGGATAACATGGAAAGGAACGGACGGAGGGAGGATGCAGAGCGGATGGAAAGCGGATGCGGAATGGAAGCATCCTTTTGCATCCTCTAGGCATCCTCTAGACATCCTTAATATCCGAGATAGGTCCCCTCTGCGAACGTTTTTTCCATTTTAAATGCTTTCTTTGCGTGCTGCATCCGCTTTCATCCTTTCTCCGTCCATGCTACTAATGCTGCGCATCCATTCCGCATCCGTTCCGCTTCCTCCCTGCATCTGTTTACCACTGGAGCGGATTCGAGTTGCGCGGATGCGCAGCGGATGCCTAGCGGATATAGCGGATGCGTAACGGATGTCCCCCGTATGCCTAGCGGATGCAGAATGGACACGCTTGAAACATTTTCCACTCAAAAGTTTTGAGCAGCTCAAAACCTTTTGAGTGGATGAAATGTTAATAGACGGATGCTGGATGGATAGAGAGGAAGCAAAACAGAGGCAGTGAGTACAGAACGGAAGCATCGCATTAACCAACGGATGGTAAGTGTCTTTCTCCGTTTTACATCCTCTTTCCATCCGTTGCTGCAGTGTGACAGGGGCTTAATACCAGACATGTCACTGGAAGGCAAAATCACAAAATTGCATCTCATTTATTTTGACCATGTCATGTGGGGAAATTCACTGTAGAAACAATTATGTTTAGAAGAGTTAGCAATAAAAGGAAACCTGACCACCAAAGAACACAGTGACTGGACACAGAACAACTCAAATTGCTGTGCTCTGTAATGGTGGAGGTAGAAGTAGTGTTCTGGTTTCAGGTGTTAGCTGCATATCCAGTTGTTCATGCAGGTCTTCATAAATACGGGATGTAATGTGCAGTTGGTCTATCTCAAATTGTTACAGCAACTTCCTCTTCATTATGTTGAAGTGTTGGGTAACTAGCTGTTTCTCAGTTAATATTATAGAAGTCTTCTCTCCATTCATGATTCTCTCACAAATATCCTTTCCCATTAATTCTACAGTTGTAGTAGCCTTCCATCAATACCACATTCTGTTGTGTTGTCCATGTATGGTTTGTTCCAGTAATCCACTTATAATTAGATTACCCTAGTTCCTCAATATCTGGCACAGACCTGGTAAATACAGGCCACATCCAAATGGCATGATTCTTCTAGTTCATGCCACTCTCATATTTGAAGTAGACCAATAAAGGCTAGGTCCCACTGGCTGACGGACGCAAAACATATGCATAAAGGACACAGCAGACGAGCAAAATTTCAGGGGTGGCTCCATCTGTTGTCATCCATTCCAAAAAGTGGCAAAAATTTCCATCAACAGAAAAGAAAAGAACGGAAAAAAACGGACGTGGGTAGTATATAACGGGGATGTTAAGTGGATGTTCATAGGAAGCCTAGTGGATGACAGCGGATGGAAGTGGATGACACCTCCGAAGGGGTTCCAGGGGAGAATTGCGAAGCAGACACATAGCGGAAGGGGTGGATGCATAGTGGATGGAGCGGATGCATCACAGATGCCTATAGGAAGCAAAGCAGATGCCGCGCGGATGTATATTGGATGCAAAGCGTTCACTGCGCATGCGGGGAGTATGAATTGCATCAGCTCCGCGGATATAAAAGGATGCAGCACACATGCAGTCAGCATTCAGGGTAAAGACGTGCTGCCACACACATCTAGGAGGAACACCATGGTTTGTCAGTCAGGGAAAAAGAGGAAGCCTGTGCCAACTCATTCCAGCCCTGGCAGGAAGGACAGAACCAGCATCCCACCCCCTGGCAATGACTCTGAACCTCCTCCTCCTGCTGCTGCTGCTGCTGTGGTGGACCAGCCCCAAGGCACTCAAAGCCCTGCTACTGAAAGTCCTGCTGCTCCAGCCCCTGCAGGCCCTGCTGCTCCAGCCCCTGAAGGCCCTGCTGCTCAAGCCCCTGAAGGCCCTGCTGAAGCCCCTGTCAGAGGGAGGAAGAAGCAAGGGAAGGAGAAGGGAGAGAGGAAACAGTACACCGTTTCCGAGGAGCATGAGGATGAGGTACTGGAATGGCTGAGGGAGAACAAGTACCTCTGGAGAAAGGGCCACAGACTCTATCGTGACACCAAGGAGAAGCAGGCAGCTTGGAGAGACAAGGCATAGAGCCTGGGGTACACTGAAGATGTACTCCTGGAATGGTGGAAGCACATGCACACCTGGTATGGCAAGCTACACCTCAAAAAATCCGGGCAGGTGGTTGTCAAGTTCACTGACCGGGAGATGTACATAATGGCCAAGTGCAGTTTCCTGGAGGGTGAGATCCGCCACTGAGGAGCAGCACCTCTGACACCCCTCTCCCTCAGACAGCCCATAGACAGCCAGTCCTTTTCCAGCCGGGAGCCAGCGAGCCTGTCCAGGCAGGTGTCTTCAGAAGGCCCCACGGCAGAGACCCCCCCCAACAACTGCACTCCCCATGCCGGCAGAGTTGGAGGATCCCCTGTCACAAATGGAGGAAGAAGCAGCAGCCACCAGAGGCCAACCCACCCCCACCCCCACCCCAGCTCCACAGGATGCAGGCAGAGAGGCAGACTGGAGGGCCAGAACCACAGTGTCCTGTTGGAGATCAGGGACACAATGAAGAACAGCACAGAACTTCTCTCTCAGCTGGTCCACTTGGACAGAGGATCCTTGGGCTGCCACACCTTCATCACTTACGTGAGCCACACCCTCAGGGACCTGCCCGAGGCCCAGTACCAGGTGATGAAGAAGAAGATAACAGCACTTCTGCACAATACTCAAGGCCCAGCTGAAACTGCTCCTACCCAGTCCATGTCTGCTCCTCCACCCAGGTGATGTCACAGCCCTTCCACGGCTTTCAACAGCCCCTCACCTACCAAGGCTATGACTACCAGGACTTCCCACAGCAAAAACAGACCTTCCCAGTCCAGGCCAGGTTCATCGTATGCCACAGACTCCAGTCCTCACCCAGCTGCAGACCAGACAGCCCCACAACATTCCTCCTTCTTCCACCCCACAGCCAAGCCCATCAATGGACAATCTGTCATCAGTATTGGGCCTGACATATCAAGTCCTTGATGAAGGGCTTCTCAATCTCATGGGACTGAGTCAGCTCTCGGACAGCTTCCTGAACACACCATCCCCTGTTGTACTCTCGGGGCCAAGCACCCCAATGGTACCTCAGACCAGCACTCAAGCCACAGCCACTTCCACAGTCCCTGCCCGCTTAACAGCTGAGACCATGGACATGACTCAGAGTGACTGAGAATAGTGTCAGAGACTGAGTTGTTCACTTGTTCACTTTATCTTTGCTTAAGACACTTTACTTGGTTCATTTTGCTTTTTTAATAAAGTCATAAAGTTTACCTAAGACAGTTAATAAAGGTTATCTTTGCTTAAGACACTTAATGCAGTTTACTTGGTTCATTTTGCTTATTTAATACAGTCATAAAGTTTACCTAAGACAGTTAATAAAGGTTATCTTTGCTGAAGACACTTAATGCTGTTTACTTGGTTCATTTTGCTTATTTAATACAGTCATAAAGTTTACCTAAGACAGTTAATAAAGGTTATCGTTGCTTAAGACACTTGGTTCATTTTTTTTACTTAATAAAGTATTGGTGAAAACTTTTAACAAATGGTTAAGCCTTTGCATGCTTGTGGGATAGATAAGGATAGTTGTGGGATAGATAAACCTCCAGAGCAAGCATAGTGGGACTGTATGGTCCACCAACCCAGCTGCCACACATATGGACCTTTATTATCAATAACAATTTATTCATTGATCAACACATTTTAAAATAAACAAAGCTCTTTATTAATGCCCTATTCATTGTAGGACCACTCAACATACATGGCACAATCTCATCAGTGTTATGCGACAGCCTCAAGGAAGCATCCATTAACCATCTATCATCCTGTCTTGCCACTCTACTGCTCCAGCTGGGGAGTTGCACCAGTGTCTCAGGAGGTTGCGCTACTTCTTCCCTTCACGTGAAGCTCTGTTGGGGCCTTGTACATCCACAGTGTCTATCAGGTTTCGTCCTTGCATCCATTCACCAGGCTCCATGTCCCCATTCCCTTGTTGATGGTCCACAAGCCTGTTCTGCAACACTGGGTAGCGGGTGTGCATGAGATTGTGCAGGATGCAGCAAGCTTCCACGATGCTCCTCACAGTCTCTGGGTTATGCTGCATGGTGGTGAGAAGTATCTGGAACCTGTTGGCCAGGATGCCAAAGGCGTTCTCCACCACCTGTCTTGCCTTGGACAGCCTGTAGTTGAAGATCCTCTCTTCAAGTGCAAGGTATCTTGAAGTGTATAACTTCATGAGGTAGGTTCTGAGGGAGAAGGCATCATCACCAATGATGAAGTAGGACACATCTTGTGTGTCATTGGGTAGGGGGTCTGGATCTGGAAAACCCATGATGAGGTTGCATTCCAGCCCATCCTTGAGGTCACTAGCATTGTATACCTGGGCATCTGAAACTGATCCGTTGCCTGAAGCATCGATGTAGATGAACTTATAGTCAGCATCAACCATGGCAAAGAGGATGATACTGAAGAAACCCTTGTAGTTGAAATAAGTGGACCTTGAGTTGGCTGGAGCTTTGCAGGCCACGTGCTTCCCATCTATGGCTCCAACGGTGTGGGGAAAGTTCCACCTCTGATACCACTCTTCTGCAAGTTTTCTCCAGCCTTGCTCAGTGGTAGGGCACTTGAGGAGCTCCTCCACATTCTTCGATGATGGCCTGCACCACTTCTCTGACCACTTTGCTGATGCTGTTGTGTGGCACCCTCCAGGCATACTGCATGTTTTTGTATGTGGTTCCAGAGGCCAGGTGGCGCAGAGTCAGTGTCACCTTCAGTCCATGGTCCAGGTTGGCACTGAAGTTGGTGCTAGGCTTGGTCAACCTGGGTCTCAGATGCTTTACAAGTTCGTCAAACATGGCTGGTGGCATCCTCATGAAGTGATGGAATGCACGAGGGTCTTCATTCCTCAGCTCCACCATCAACTGGTCATACAGTCAAAACTCCATTCTTCTCATGATCCATCCTCGGACCCACACAGCTCTTGGATGTCTCCTTCTTCTCCTTCTGTATAAAAGGTGAAACAGTCTGAACAGGTTTTGGTTCTGGTGATGAATGATCACAGCTACCATACGGACTGTGTCATGATCCTTTATATACGAGATGCATACGCTTACATCCTTTCTATTTCCATGCTACTAATGCTGTGTAGACATTCCGTGCACCTTTCATTTCCTCCCTCTTTCTGTTTTCAGTTGCAGCGGATTTGAGTTGAGGGGATGGCCAGAGGATGCAGAGAGGATATAGTGGACATGTAACAGATGACAATGGACGTGGAACGTTTGTTGCCTGTATGTGTCGTGGATCTACATCGTACGCGGCGGAAAGTTCATCCACTCACAAAGTTTTTTGCAGCTCGAAACTTATTGCACGGATGAAATCTCAGTGGACGAATGCTCGAGGGATAAAGCGTATAAAGCACGTATGCAGGAGTACACAATGGATGCATAGCATTTTTCAATGGATGGCAAGCTTTTTTAAACGTTTTACATCCTCTTTGCATCTGTAAGTGCAGTAGGATAGGGGCTTAAAGAACTAGGGGTCTTTGCCTAAGGAAGCCCTACTAGAAGAGTATCAAAGAAAGCCCTCTAACCACTATAGTACATAGCTGTTCTGTCTATGTATATATCATCTCAGTGGGGTTCAAGAAGAGAAAAATAGATGAACTTTAGCAAAACCCCATTTCCATCAAATTAATTAACAAAGTTAACATGCAAAAAATAAAAACAAAAGGAGGGTATGAAGCAAAACATATTTTAGAAAGAAAATAATTGTTTGATTCCCAATAACTTTGAATTCACGCAGTTCAACCTAACACTCAAAACTGATGATTACTATTTATTCTATACTTTTGAATTCCTCCTTTATTATCAATGAGATGTCCATGTATATTTTAAATTTATTCATGTTAAAATAAACAGTGAAAATGTTGCAGAAATCCAGATAATTGCTAGATGACAGCAAAGAATGTTATCCAGTAGTCATGCATATTTTTTCAGTCCAGATCTGGCATTCTGAGAAAAAAAAATTCACTCATTATCAGTTTTCTAAGGGTTGTAAAATTTTGAAAAGCCAGAGGGAAACTCAAGAGATATAAATCTATCCCAAAATATAAAGATTAGAAATATCTAATCTTTACTGCTATCTAATTAACCACAATATGCCATTTCTGAAAAAATACCACCCACAAAACTGCTTGAGAAAAAGGTTGCTAGCAGTTAACTATCAACATTCTAATGCTAGATTTTACTTCCATTTGTATAATTTCCTGCTAGGAGCCAAAAAAAAACATTGCATTGTTTTCTTCCTTTGGAATGACAAATGATTTCTTCCTGGGATGATATATGGTGTAATGTACAATCTTCATAAAAGTCCAGCACTATTATGTGGACATTGCAAGCAAGTGCATTGGCATTCCACAAAGGACTGCTTCTTTGATCACCCTATAGCTCTGCCAACCTGTTTAAAGCTCTCATCAAAAAGAATAAACAAACTTAAAATGTCTGCCTTGGAGTGACAGCACAAGGCAGGTTGCATGGAGATCTTTCTATTTGAGAGTGCAGGCTTCCAAATGATTGACAGCCTGGTGGAATCATCTCTTCTATTCATGCTGTCAGGTCTTTTTTCAATCTCTATGGCTTCTCTGATGATTCTGTGGCTGGGGTTTTCTATAGTGGCCAGGGTTTTAGTGCCATTGAAGTTGATGTTGTGACCTGTGGTTTTCATGTGTTGGACTAGTGAGGAGGTGTGTTCCAGCTTTTTTACTGCATTTTTGTGTTCCTCTAGGCGGGTACTTATTCTTCTATTGGTCTGTCCAATGTATGTGGCCGGGCATGATGTACAGGGAATTTCGTATATGCCTTGGTTTTCCAGGTCAATTTTGTCTTTGGGGTTCCTCAGGATGGCTGCTATTTTTTTGTCTGTTTTGAAGGCAGTCTTGATGTGATGCCTGTGTAGTATCTTACTGATTTTATCTGTGGTACCTCTTATGTAGGGCAGGACAGCTGTTCCATGGATCTGTTGATCTTCTAGGTCTCTGTTATGTCTTGGTGTGTTTTTGTGGGATCACCACTGTCACCCGTCATTGCAAACCTGTTCATGGAAGAATTCGAATCCAGAGCCCTGGCTAATGCCACCCACAAACCCAAACTATGGCTAAGATACATCGATGACACATTTGTGATTTGGCCCCATGGAAAAGAAAACCTAAACAATTTCCTAACACACCTAAACAACACACACCCCAAAATCAAGTTCACCATGGAAACGGAAATAAACAAACAACTACCATTCCTAGATGTACTAATCTACAAAAGAACAGATGGCACACTGGGACACACCATATACCAGAAGAAAACACACACCAACCGCTACCTCAACGCCCAATCCCACCACCACCCAGCACAGATAAATTCCGTAGCGAAAACACTAATTACCAGAACCAAATGCCTGGCAGACAAGACACATATAAAGACTGAACTATGCACCCTGACTGAAGTATTGACAGCCAATGGCTTCCACAAAAACAAAATCACCAACTTGATCCACAAAAACACACCAAGACATAACAGAGACCTAGAAGATCAACAGATCTATGGAACAGCTGTCCTGCCCTACATAAGAGGTACCACAGATAAAATCAGTAAGATACTACACAGGCATCACATCAAGACTGCCTTCAAAACAGACAAAAAAATAGCAGCCATCCTGAGGAACCCCAAAGACAAAATTGGCCTGGAAAACCAAGGCATATACGAAATTCCCTGTACATCATGCCCGGCCACATACATTGGACAGACCAATAGAAGAATAAGTACCCGCCTAGAGGAACACAAAAATGCAGTAAAAGAAGAAGACAGAAGAAACCAGGAACACCAATCAATCAAACTCCAAGTCCAATGAAACAGGTCCAGGCTCCCAACCAATCAGAATGGACCAGCCTCAAATTTAAAACCAGGAGCTGTAAGACCCATATCCATACAGAAGCCTGAAGATGGCAGATGAGATTCTGCTGAAACGTTGCTACAACTTTAACAGAACTACAATGACGTGGGATAATACCCGAAGGAAGCTGCTAAACAGCACACATGTAAGTACCCGCGAAAACCTAAGAAAACATATATATATATATATATATATATATATATATATATATATATATATATATGTGTGTGTGTGTGTGTGTGTGTGTGTGTGTGTGTGTGTGTGTGTATACACATATATATACATATATACATACTTATACACATCCCTAAAACATTTACAACATCTAAAAGTCCATTTTATCTAACAGACTAGCCTAGAAGTTCAGAACATCAGAAGGGCTACTTCCAGAAGTAGTCGTGTGAGTCAATGGTCACTTTAGATGTCTTGACTTTCAAGCTCTGACTTCATCTTTTCATAATTCAATTTAAATATCTGCGTATCAGTGAATAGAGGAATAGATAAAACAAAGCCGTTTCAAATTAAATACTAAATAAACGTTGTTTATGTTGCTATTTGTTTTTTGAATGCAAAGAAATTTATCTCTTTCTCTCAATATAAAAACACATCTTGATAAGAAGGGGGGCGGAAATGATTTGGGGATCTTTCGCAATGCTGAATCTTAACAAACTATTTCACGATTTGAGGTACAAAAAGCCACACAGAGAACAGATCCTGAAGGCACGTAAGTACATTTAATGTCTTTGAGGAAGAAGACTCAAGCTGTTGGTCTCCCCTTTCTAATTTTCTGCTTCATCTAATATCATTCCACTTTGCTACATTAATTACTTCTATTAATTGAGATACTTTTCAGATTCCAATAGACTGTAAACCAAAATGCCTACATTTCTTTTAGAAATAATTATCCTTATTAGATATGTCAAGCAGCAATATAAATTAGATTAACCAGATAAAAATATAGAATTGGTCTTGCTATGCTATTCATATCATTTATGAGCATTTGGGAAAACAAGCAAGATAATCCTACCCACTACTAAAAGCACTCCCCACAACAGGTACTTAAAATATAATATGAGAAGAAGATAAGGACAAAGAGTGTTGCCACACTTTTAAATAAATAGAAATGATTAGGAATTGCTTTCATTGCACTTAATTCAATCATGATTTTTGCAAAGAAAGACTTAAAGATTTGCACTTAAAGATTTGAACATTCCAAGAAGTAATTAAATCCAAAAAATAATTAGTCCAAAAGTAATTAGTCCAAAAAATGATAAACATACAGCATGTTTCATATAATGTTAGAAACTTCATCTACTGTTTAAATCAGGTCAAAATGAGAACTTTTCTAAGCTAATACTCTGAGATATATTGTTTTCAAATTTCTTTTACCTCGTTCAGATGTAGCTTTCTAACACATGGAACAGACATCTGGTTAGGAAAGACTTCGGTATGGAGTCTACCAATTTAATTTTTAAAGAATGTAAAATGTGGTTTTTCAGTTCATTGGTTCTGTGATTTATCCTCTTTCTATAATTAAATAGTTCCAGTCAAATATTTCCTTGTGGTGCATCATGAACTCCAGATGCTCCCCTGAGGTTATATATAATTTAGGAACGATTATCTGTTCTATCATTTTTAAGAAAAGCACAACTAATAAGTGACTAATCAGAACAGAAATTTACTTTTTATTGAGGTTATATATTTCAAATTCAATACATAATACACATTTTAAAAAGTCAAAATCAAAAGAAAAATAAACTAAAGCCCAATAACTTCCTTTCTTCAAACTCCTCTGAAATCTAGCTGGGAATGAATATTGATAATTTTAGCGAGTCTCAGTCTTAACACACAAGGAAGAAAGAGAGAATGAGATCACAATCTAAGAACATGAAATGGCCTAATAAAATGCCAACAGAATCCCTACATTCCTGGGTTCATTCTAGATGTGTGCATATTTATGTGTGAGTCTTTGTACGTTCCAAGTTTCAAAAACTTTCAAATTTGAACTTGCTTTTAGTGTCATCAGCTTTCTATTATTCTCTGTCAATTAAGAACATATCTTGACCTCAGGACAGAAAAAAATGGTAAACAATACCAACAGTTATCTACTCCACAAAAGAAAGAAAAAGGTTTAACTGAAGGTTACTGTGAAATCTGCTGCTAGTTTTATACCTGTCGAGCTATCATTTCTAATTGTACCTTTCAGTGCTATAAAAGGCCACTTAAAAAGAAACACTGAACTTGAATTCTTCTGTAAATGTAGAATTTTGTATGATGTCCTACAATTAATAGGTCTTCATTATTTGCCTCATGAAACCATTCATGGGGAGTTGCTATTGCAGTTTGGCTATTTCAATGTATAGTCAGGAACTAAAAGAGTTATGTAAAACTTTTTATTTTTAAAAAATCACAGTTGTTTTAGTACTAGTTTTCTTGAAAGTGTTCCACAAAATTGTTTGTAAGAAAAGTTGAAATGATGCTCTGGTCATTAATATACCAATATAAATATATACACATTGGAAGCCCACCCTAGATGTGATGTTAGAATTTTGACTGGATCTACTAGTACTATAAGAAACATTGATTGAGAACATTTCTGAAATGCCTGAGTTTAAATGGAGTTCCAGCACCAGATGAGAGAAAGGATTAATTATTATCCTTCATATTGTTTTCACAGAAAAAAAAATCCCTAAAACTGTCATGTACCTTATTTGAAATGATGGATTGTAAAATCATATGCAAGCTAAACAAGTTCTAAATTGAAATTCAACATCAAATGTAACTTCAAGTTCAGCATTAACTTGAACAATAATATGTACAGCTTCCTGATAGGAAGCTGTACAGCTTCCTTATAACAACACTTATTTTGGCTGCAGAGCCAAACAGTTCTCAATGAATTGAGTTTGTTATGTTAATGTGATTTTCTATAAATGTGCTTTTTATTAAATAGATTTTCTCATTGTTAAGAAGAGGAGATAGAAGCTAAAGAACTTTTTGAAATTCCATGAATATTTCCTTATAAACTCTTGGAAGACATCAAAATAATAGCCTTGTGGAATCTTGTTCATTTTCTTACAATGGGCACAAAATCAGGCCTGGTAAGATTCGTCCTCCAAACAGCTGTTTGTTGCTCCTTCCAAAAAACACCACCTCTGCATGTTGTAACTTCAATTAGCAAGCAAGTGAAGGAAGCCTGTGTCATCAAAAATTGACTAGATAAAGAGTCTCCAAACTTGGCAACTATAAGACTTGTGGACTTCAACTCCCAGAATTCCCCTGAATTCTAAATTCTTCTGGCTAGGGAATTCTGGGAGTTGAAGTCCCTGAAGTCGAAGTTGCCACGTTTGGAGACCCCTTGGACTAGACTGAGGCAAATAAAATGCTGCTGAATCCTGACAAGATGGCAGTGTTAGAGTATATTCATGAACTGGAATAGAGCATGGTAACAAGGTCAGCCAATGAATAGGCATAGCAACTAAGTCAGCCAATGAGGACTGTTTGGAAACTGAAACTAGAAGTAGCCTAGGTATAGCTCTATAATAAGCTCTGCAGCTATGTTAAGCTCTGTCTATTGAAAATGAAGCTGCTTCTCACCACTGCTGTGTCTTGCTTGCCTGCTGAACTAAAGTGAAACTTTATTTTATTTATTTATTTGATTTGTCAATCGCTTACAAGATAATAGGTATAAGTACAAACATAGTTATGAATACATGAAATAAATACATATAAGAAAAATAAAAAGAATCAATAGGACAGGAACAGTAGGCACGATGGTACGCTTATGCACGCCTCCTACAGACCTCTTAGGAAAGCGGTGAGGTCAATAGTAGACAGTCTAAGGTTAAAGTTTTTGGGGTTTGGGGAAGAAACCACAGAGGCAGGTCACATATTCCAGACATTGACCACTCTGTTGCTGAAGTCGTATTTCCTGCAATCAAGTTTGGTGCGGTTAACCTTGAGTTTGTATCTATTGTGTGCTCTTGTATTGTTATGGTTGAAGCTGAAGTATTCATTGACAGGTAGGACATTGCAATGTATGATTTTATATACCATACTTAGACCGGACCGAAGGCAGCATCTGATGTCTGGTTCTGAGCTCCTGAGTTGCTGTTAAGCTCTGAACCTGTAACATGTCTGCTTCTGTTTGAGTTTGCTCCATGCTGAAGAAATCTACAACTGGTATTGTAAAATTTATTTGTATTTATAAAGAAGTTAAAAGAAGCCTCAGCCATCTGTGTTTACTTTTCTGAGAGCTAAATTTATGCTGTAATACTCTGAACAGACAGGCTTTCCATTATTTAGGTCCAGGCATGCAGTTTATTCGGGTCAGAACTACTATAATGCCAAAGTTTTGCATTATCATTCTGATGGACTACAACCAGCATTTATTTTTCATCAGTGTTTTAAAAGTATAATGAGATCCATTTTTAAAAAATTAGCCAGGATATTTTAATATATTAATATATGTATGAAATATACAGTGTAATACCTTATATATGCTTTCTTTCACATTCATGGAATTATGTATCTCTGATGATTATTTTAGCTCAACAGCAATCTTGATTTTTCTTCACTGTCATTTTCTGTGTGCTGTAATTATACTGTTCATCCTACTTTTTTGTCCTTTATATTCCTTGCTCCTGTTTCAAAAATGAAAACAATGTGTTATTGATTCAGGGTTTGGTGCTCTCCCCTTAAAATTTATTCCTATGTCTGTATTTTAAAGTATTTGTTTAAAAAAAAGATGTAGTACACATAAATATGCATCCCAAGACTCTCCTTGAGGATTATTTCCAATCTCAGTCTAGAAATTGATAAAGAAACTCTCTATGTGCCACACTACCTCAGAATTTCCATTGAGTTCTATGAATGTATTCTTGTATGCAAAAATTTTTGCATATAGCATATGGGCATTAATGTATGACTGGAAAGAAAAAGGCATTCTGTTTATTTTTGTATATTATTAAATATCTATTTATCGATATTTCTCCCTCTTCCTCCTCACATTTTATTATTTTCCTTCCTATCTATCCTCCTTCCTCCCTTCCTTTTATAGTTTATATCTGCATTTAAATGAAGCAGGCAAATTCTATTTGATGCTAAATTTGTTTCTTCTAATTCTGCATAGTTGTGCTTTCCTATACATTTCATGGAACCATTATCAAGTTGCAAAATATTGCTGGTGTGCTTAAGGTTCCATGATTCTCAAGTCAGTTTAGTTATTAGTCTTAAGCACACTTAAGCTTTTAGAAAGAAAATCTATCTGATTTAGAAAACTAAACAATCCAGGTAGTTATAGAATAAATGCACACAATTCACAGAAAACAAAGTGAAAAGAAAAGGCTAACAGGCTATGTTGAAAAGGATGGAAGAAAGGATAGATTCTTTAGTTTTCTTTCTCCCTGTTGGAATTTTCCATTTCATTTATGAAAAAAAAATGTTTGTATTAACTTCTCATTAATATGAGAAGCATACATCAACTTGTATGCTTTAAAAAGCATACAAACCAAATGAAATTCTTAAAACTTCTTATCCAAAACAGTATGTAACCTGCCTGTTTAACAAATATTTCTCATGGAAACTACAGATAGAAACTACAACATCTATCGAGACCAGGGATGTCAAACTCAGGGCCCACAGGCTGGATGCGTCACATGCTGGCCACGCCCACCCCTGTTTTAGTGAAGGAGGAAAAAGTCGCAATACGTCATGTGACAACAACATGATGCTGCACGTTTGACACTCCTGATCTGGACACTCCTTCAAATTTGAAACTATTGGCTTTTGATGCACATCACTTACCATCATAGATTTTTTTTCTAGTTTGGTTGTTTCTGTAAATATATATTTAAAAATAGAATACAGAATAACAGAGTTGGAAGGAAACTTGGAGGTCTTCTAGTCCAACTTCAAATGTCTGTCCAATCTGTTCTTAAAAACCTCCAGTGATGGAACAACCCCCCCTCCCCCAACTTCTGGAAGGAAGCCATTACTCTGTCAGGAATTTTTTTCTTAATTCTGGGTTGGAGCTCTCTTTGATAAGCTTCCATTACTTTCTCAAGTATAGTCTGAAGTCAACCCCCTGTCCCTCTGTGTGTACCCTATGAAACAATGATAGGGCTAATTCTCTCCCTCATTTCATCTATAATCTAGAAGTAATCATTTCACTGGCTATTCTTTAAACAAATTCAATCTGAGCCTATCCCTTATCAAATTAATTAGTCTATATTAATAGAAATAAGGAAATAACTTTGTCTCCCTAATACCTTGGGCTTATATGTTGATATCTCTGTCTCTTGAATGGGAGAAACACAGGAATCCTTTCCACTGAGTCTTTTCTTGAAAGTAACAAATACAACTGAAAGTTATATTTCTGATATACTTGCAATAAACAGTGAAGTATAAAATTAGTAAATGAATATTGATAGAAATCTTCTTTCCTATTCTCTTAGGTATGACTTTTTAGTTGTAGAATACTTTAAAGAAAAATATTTCTATCAAAATAAAGTGGGTGTTAAATGATAGTCAGTAAAATTTATCCTCCTAATTTCCTAATGTTTTCTGACTTCTTTCCTTGATTATTTTTTAATAAGTGTAAATGTGAACTGCTATGCTACAAGTTAAACATTATTGTAAGACATCACTAACCAAAAAACATGGTCTCAAATCCAAATCTCATGACAGGTGTTTTTTTTTTTTCTTAAATGGACATTTATTAGAAAATGTAATAATGACTTGTTCAGGAAATAAGGTTTGTTTGCCCTGTAAAGTAATTTGTTTTCCATTTCCACTAAGCAATCTGGATTTTTATGCCACTATAATGTAGACAGGAAAGAAGCATAAACTTTATCTAACTGATTTTACTCCCAGAACAAATTAGGGTTGTCAAACTAGCTCTGCAGGATTTTTTCAGCAGGATATTGAGGTAAGTCAGATATTACACAAAATAGTATGCAACATAAACATTTGTCATAAAAAAGACAAAATTCTCTTTGTATGGAAGTATTCTTGGTATAAATACTGCCTAGAAAACTGACATTAATTCAGTACTGCTGCTGCTATACATACATACATATAATCAGAATAGAACTGGAAGGGACCTTGGAGGTCTTCTAGTCCAACCCTTTGCTCAAGCAGAAGACCCTATACCATTTCAGACAGGTACTTGTCCAGTCTTTTCTTTAAAACTTCCAGTGATAAAGCACCTACAACTTCTGAAGACAAGCTGTTGTTCTGGTTAATGGTTCTCACTCTTAGGAAGTTTCTCCTTAATTTAGATTGCTTCTCTCCTTGATTTTTTTCTGTTCCATTTGGAAATAAGGTGCACGAGACCGGGTTCCAACAAACAGCTCTTTATTAAAACAGTATAGTGACTTGTAATGGAACATTTACCCAAGCCGCGGCAGCCCTTCTTATAGCGGCTTGCATGCAGCTTGTGGCCAATGATAGTTGTTCAAGTGTTCCCGCCATCAGGCGGGCCAATCGGAATGGTGCTTAACTGACCAATCCAAGAACGGCCTATTCGGCCAATCAGTTTAAGATATTTGGAGTCTACCAAGTTCTATACACAACAGTTTCTATCCATTGTTTCTTCTTGTGCTTTGGAAAATATGTTGACCCCTTCTTCTTTGTAGTAGCCCCTGAAAAACTGGAATACTGCTATCATGTCACTCCTAGTCCTTCTTTTCTCTAGACTGGCCATACTCAATTCTTGCATATATTTTCATCTTTGGGCTTTTAATCATTTCAGTTGCTCTTCTTTGCTTTTCAAAAGTCCAAAATGTATTGTGGTGAGCAAAACTGGATGCAGTATTCCAAGTATGATCTTACTAAGGATTTATAAAGCTCTACCAATACTTCACGTGATTTTGATTCTATGCCTCTGTTTATACAATCAAGTAGTGTATTATTATATATGTGTGTGTGTTACTTTTCCATTATTTAATTTTTCAATGTGGCCTTTCTTGCAATATTCTCAGAGAGTTCTTTCCTCATCAAGTCACAATATACTTCTCATTGTATTGTCTCATATGCATTCTAGAAATTATGAAGGCTTATCTTCAAGCTGGTTAGCACTTACCAATCTTCCTCATAGAAGATCTTAGGCAGCTGTTAACATTAAAGGTTATTACTTTCTCCCTAATTTTGGTCTCTCACAAAAATGCTTTCCTACAAATCAAGACTTCTTTTCTGTGATGAGTATGAAGAGAAAAACTGGTGCATAAATTGTTCTGTAATTAATAACAGAAGTGTCAGAGGCAGTTGCTTCTAACAGGTTTCCCAAACTTGTCATCATTTTGTAACACCATTTAAATAAACTCACTGTACCTTCTTTAATAGCCAAAGACTAAAAGTAATTGGGCTGAGCTGGAAATAACTGCAAACAAACAATTTCTTTACCAATAACAATGTGTATAATAGATAATGTCTTAGGCATTAGAGATAAGATGGTGTATGCCACTATTGCCTTAATAAAGCCTTATTTTGAGGAGTTTAGACAAGTCATAAAAATATGCTGGCAATTGTTCTTGTCCTCAATGCTTTTTGCTAGCCATGAAAGTTGTGATCCAACAATTTCCCTCTGTTGGTTATTTTCTATAAAGAATAAAGATGGAATAATGATAATAAATGGTGCCTTCTTCCATTTCACAAATCCAAAGTTTCTCAAAATGTCATGAATACATTGATGAGCTTCATTTAAGTGGTATCTCAAAATGACTTAGAATAGTTAAAAACATCTGTATTTAGCCAAGCATTTGATTTTTGTTCCTGATGAAAAAAGATGTCCTTTAATTGGAACTTAATTATCTTTAACATAATCCTATTATTTTTTATAATATGACATTGATTAAATATCTACTGTTTCCCTTTAAAATTATGTTGTGACCAAGGCTCAAATATTAAGTAGGCTGCATCCCATTATTTTGTTAATACAATGTTGATTCATTTTAATTTTAAGGCATAGTTTTTCTTTTAAATCTGTTAATTAAAAATGCTTTTCTCAGCAATCTAACCAAGGAACTGTGATTTCCATGACTTCTGGTTTTGACAATGTAAAAAAGCATGTATTAAAACATGAATTGAATTAATGCAGTGAATATATTGCATGTATCCTTCCTGCAATAAAGAAATGTAAACTATGTGAAATTAGTTATTGAAAATATGAATAGTCCTTTGGAAAATAAAATATTTCCTCTGCAAATTGGTTGCAGGGTATATGGAGAATAAGAGGTGTCCCTCTTGTTCTCTTTCTAATTTTCTTAATGCATCATATTTTCCTTAATTATTTTAGAATTATTTATAATTATTTATCAAATTAAAATCATTTGATTGTCATGTTTACATTGCTTAGTAATGGAGTTACTGTTCAGTTACCATTATTAACTGAGGACTACCTCAGTTGAATATAAATACTAGATTTCAACAAAGCCAATTTCAACAAGCTGAGAGAATTATTAGGTGAGATATCAAAGAGAGAAATCTTCAAGCCAAATGATGTACAAGGTAGATTAGGAATTATTTAAAAATAAGATATTCAAAGTATAAATGCACCTTATGAAATGAGAACAAAAAATACGGAGTAATGTAAGTTGTTATCGATGTACAGGAACCTTCTCTCTGAGATTAGTACTAAAAGGAAATAGATGTGTGGAATCACCAAAGAGGAGATATAGCACAAGTAGCTAATATCTTCATAAGCATTAAGGCAGGAGGAAAAGAGAGAGAGGCTAACTCTGAATCTAAAAGAATCAGAAAGAAGATATATAATATATAGCATTTGTAGAGCACATTTCATCTTCAGTGTGTTCTGCAAATATATGATCCTCATAGGATTCTCATGAGACAGATAAGAAATTTATATTCATTAAAAGGGAAAAAAAAAAAAAGGAAAGCACTGGTCTGAGAATTAAAAAGAAATATCAGATTTGGCAGGGTGTAAGACATCTTCATTTCTTTAGAGTCAAAACATTCAGCAGCCACAATGATAATAGGTACATATCATGTATAAATCCTGTACCATGTAAAATTAAGCAACATTTCTTGTTCCTTTATAAATGACTAAAACGCTATTCAACCAAGCAAAGGAAATATAACATACTGATATTACATATCAGACTATGAGGTCTTCTGTAGAACAGTTTAAGTTTCTTGTCTTTCATACAAAATTGAATAGAAATGAAGCTTGAGTAAGAAACTGTAGTCTGCCTGCCTATTGTAATTCCCTCAACAGAAACAGAGGTGGTATTCAGCAGATTCTTACCAGTTCTGGAGAACCAATAGTGGAAATGTTGAGTAGTCCGGAGAACCAGCAAATATCATCTCTGACTGGAGATTTTACAGTATCCTTCCCCTGTAACGCCCACCAAGCCACACTCCCAGAACCAGTAGTAAAAAAAAAATGAATCCAACCACTGACCAGAAAGCATATAGCAATCACTTTATTTTCTTTGGTGAACCCTTTTATGACAAGTGGTTTCTACTAGGCAATATTTTCTAAGCACCCTTCCTCATGAGACACCTTAGGGACTCCAGGAGGTTCTTACACAACCTGATGGCCACTCTTTTTTTATTAAATGTATAAAAATGAGCCATTTTCTTATAGTTTCTGTACTTACTATAGTTGATTTTAATAGAATTGACTTATAGAAACTATCCAAATCAACATGTTTATACAATTATGTTATTCTAGAAAAAACACAAATGTACCAACACAAATATGAAAGAAAGTATCCTTCCTTTCAAATAGGCATCAGAGAATTTAGGTATAAGTTATTTCAGTGTCTTTTTCATGAGAAGGAAGGAAGGAAGGAAGGAAGGAAGGAAGGAAGGAAGGAAGGAA
>BLBF01000002.1:64927350-64966823 GCA_015471245.1 Laticauda colubrina | reverse complement strand
GAAGGAAGGAAGGAAGGAAGGAAGGAAGGAAGGAAGGAAGGAAGGAAGGAAGGAAGGAAGGAAGGAATCAATCCATGTTTTACTATGCTCCTTAAATGGACGCAGCATTCTTTGGCAGTACTAGAAACTATTTGCTAAAAGTTTTCTTCCCCAAGAAGCTAGAGGTTAAGGTCTTCTTTAAATCATCCCTGACTTGTGACTTCACAGACATGTCTACATTGTTTTCTTGATAATACTAGAGAAATAGCTAGCCTATACTAAATTAAGTGTGTTACATCTTGTAATATTTTGAATCCTCAGGCCCTTTTCATAGACTTCAGAGTGGCATTCAATACCATTATTCCAGAAATTCTTCACTCTAAACTGATTTGGCTAGCTGTGCCTGTCCATACTTGTAGGAGACGGTGATGAGTCAGTGATAAATGGAAGTTTGAACAACTATCCCTGTGGTTCATCCAGAACAATCTGGAGCTGAACACGTTTAAAATTGTAGAGATAAACATGAGTTTTAGAGGGAGTTATTCTATTCCACCATCCTTACTATATTTAACAGCAGAGTATCAGCAGTAGAATCCTTTCGGTTTTGGGTTCTATAATCTCCCAGGATTTGAAATGGACACCTAGCATCCGAACCATCATTAAAAAAAAAAAAACACAACAAAGAATGTTCTTCCTGCATCAACTCAGGAAGTTCAGATTGCCTCAGGAGCTGCCTTTTAAAAACAAATTATTGAGTCTGTCATTTGTATTTCAATAACTGTTTGGTTTGGTACAGAAATCAACAGATAGTTAGACTGCAGAAAGAACAACTGCCACCAGCCGGCCTTCCATAGAAGATCTGTATATTGCATAGAGCAGAAAGAAGATTGAGAAAATATCTGCAGATCCCTCACATACTGGACATGAACTGTTTCAATGCCTTCAGGATGCCACTATAAAGCATTGCAAGCCAAAACAACTACATGTCGGGACAGATTCTTCCCTCATGCTATTACTCTGCTGAACATCTAATTCTCATAATACTGTTTAATGTCTATGTAGATTTACCCATGTTATTTGGCTGTAGCTTATTATTATCCTTATCTTCTTTATTACCCCCTGTTATTTATATTGTTGCTATATCCCATCCAAGTATTAAGCAGTTTTGTTTCTGCTTAGCTTTCAAGTCTATCCAGTGACAGCAAGGTTCAGCAACTTTTGAACAAAAAAAAGGGCTTTGGAATTGTTTAATTTCAACATTTTTCAGAAGAATTAGTATAATATGGCTACTAAGATTATAGACTTGGATTGGGGAAACCCAGGTTCAAAACCCCATTCAATCATGCAATCTACTGAATAACTTTGCCCCTCACACACACGCATACACACCTTACACACCTTATTTGACACAATATTTATTCAGGGAAGAAAATAAAGGAAGACTAGTTGAAGTTAAATATGGAATAGATGGAATTAAAATAAATAGTACCAAATTGATTATTCCACTCTCCTGCGTCCCACAACAAATAGCACACTGTCGTCTGTCCATCAGCTAGCATCTCTCCTTGAAGCTTTTCAAAACTGTATGCAAAACAATGGAAATGATCATCTTGCTTCTTCTGTAGGAGTTTGGAAATGCAGCATTACAGAAAACCCTTGAGGCTTTGCCTCTTCAGGGAGCTTCAATCAGTCTCTAAAATATTTGGATCAGTTAATGTATCATGTCTGATCTGAGATATTCTAAGCATCCTGGTTATCATTTCCCACTGGGAGAAATCAGAATATACCAATGGCAGTAATATAGTGTTAGGTTTTGAAACATAAATGACAAGAGAAAACCTGAAAGATTGTACATCCCATGTTCAAATTGTAGGAGTTCCCCTGTGTATCATTATGGACAAGCAGGTTTTAAAAGGGCTTTGTGCAGAGCTGCTTTTCTCTAAACACCTTTAGCTCAAGTATAGGAATCTAGCCTGTCATCTTACATCCAGTTAAATAATATTGCTCCAGTGAGCTGGAAACAGTATTCTGCGGGGTTTGTACTTGTCTTTTTCTTCATGAGTGCATCAGTGCACAATGGTTTTAGGGGATTTTCTAGCATGAAAATGCCTCTAATCACTCAGAGTATAAACCAAATACTACTCAAAGCATAAAGTAGCAAGAGACCATCACCATCTAATTCTACAGGAACTATGGTCCTTCTCCAGTAAGGATCCTTCAAGAAAGAACCATGTAAGCTAACTTCTCCAGCTCTATTTAGAGTCTAGTGAATATCACCAAAAGGCAATAGCTAAGGAGAGTGAACTGTAAAGAACCTGAAACTACAAAGAGACTCATAAAAAGCATCTACCTTAGAAGGTCAATCATTTCAATACTGCTAAAATAAATTGTTTTTATGTCCTGCTGCTCTTTGTTCAATCTTGTAAGCGTTCTTGTTCCTATTGCCACAGCTGTTCTATTCCATGTTCAACATATAATCCTTACTTCTTGATACCACATATAAAAGGGTGTCTCTTCATCAAACATCAAAGTAAAGGATGTTAGTTTATAAGAGCTCTTTAAGTGCCTTAGACCCTTCTACTAGTGTTACAGCTGTAAGATAAATAGATTTTATTACTAGAAAAATACAGCAGCTATAAATGATTATTATATGAAGCAACTTATTGGGGAATTTTATCATAGGATTTTCTGTCATAATACTCAAGCAGTTTGTATAAAGAGCATGCCCCAAACTGTGTCAATTGGGAGCTACAACTTTATTAATTAGAAGAATAATTTTAAACGTGTGATCATGAGCACCTATCTTGTATCTAAGGTAATGTTGGTAACTGTATCCAGATTCATGCAGCATATTTATGGTGACATTGTGGAAGTGCTTTGCCAATGCCTTGTTTTTGATAGATTTCAGCTTCCCAATCTATTCTAACATTTATTGATTGTTCCCTACCCAAATATTAACTGACAACCCCAGATTCATGGCATTCTCCACTATGCTGCTTTGAGAGTCCAGCATTGGGATATGACTCCTCCCTCTGAAATCATCGAGCTGAGTTTGCCACTATAAAAAGCCAGCCTCTGCTGAGAGCCCCAGCTTTTTAACTCAGCTCTTTGACATAGAGCTAGTATCTCTGGAATCTTGGCTATCTACAATTACAGATCTACAGCACATTAAAAATATTTCTAAAAAACATGTACGAACAGCACAGCTCCCAAATACCCGGTAGAACTGCACCTGCAGGGAGACTGGGGATCTGCATTCCTTCACAATCACCAATTGTTGCAAGATGTCAACAGAGATAATGCAAATATTTGATCTGGGAGAGCTCTGCTGAGCCTCCAACACAGCCTTTTGAATCATGCACCCTTAAAAATAGCGATCGGAAGCCACACAGCCAGGAGGACTCAAAAGAGCCTCCCACACTGTGGACACAATGAGAATATATATCTATTGAACAAAACTTTGCATTGGTGACAGAAAGGGCATCTGATCAGTAAATACCCTGCTAGCTCTATTCAGTTGAGGACCTGTATACTGCACGAGTCAGAAAGAGGGCTGTGGAAATATTTACAGACCCCTCACATCCTGAACATAAACTGTTTCAACTCCTTCCCTCAAAACAATGCTATAGAGCGCTGCACACCAGAACAATTAGACACAAGAACAGTTTTTTTCCTGAAAGCCATCACTCTGCTAAACAAATAATTCCCTCAACACTGTTCAACTATTTACAAAGTGTGCACTATTATTACTGTTAATCTTCTCATCACTCCTTATCACCTATCCCCTCCCACTTGTGACTGTAGAACTGTAACTTTGTTGCTTGTATCCTTACAATTTATATTGACTATTTCCTTGTATGATTTAATTGTTGACTGTACCCTATGACTATCATTAAGCATTGGACATTATGATTCTTGATTCTTAACGAATGTTATCTTTTCTTTATGTATACTGAGAGTATTTACACCAAGACAAATTCCTTGTGTGTCCAATCACTCTTGGCCAATAAAGTATTTTAGTCTATTCTATTCAGTTGCCCAGATTCTATCCCGCAAGGGTTTATGGGGTCATTAAGAAAACCTAGAACTACACCACCTTTGGTCTGATCTAAATATAGTATATAAAATCATTCATTGCAATGTCCTCCCTGTCAATGAATACTTCAGTTTCAACCATAACAATACAAGAGCACACAATAGATACAAACTCAAGGTTAACCTCACCAAATTTGATTGCAGGTAATACGACTTCAGCAACAGAGTGGTCAATGCCTGGAATACGTGACCTGCCTCTATGGTTTCTTCCCCAAACCCCAAAAACTTTAATCTTAGACTGTCTACTATTGACCTCACCCCTTTCCTAAGAGGTCTGTAGGGAGTGTGCATAAGCACACCAATGTGCCTATCGTCCCTGTCCTATTATTTCTTTTTATTTTTCTTATATGTATTCATTTCATGTATTCATAACTATGTTTATACTTATAACTATTATCTTGTGAGCGATTGATAAATTGAACAAATAAATTAATTAATTTAAAAAGATGATGATATGTCTCTTCAACTTCTCTTGGATTAAGTGTCTATGCCAATTTAGTATTGTCTCATGTTTCATAACTTTCAGGGCACTCTCTGATTAGATTTTACAACTTGCATCTCTTTAATTTACCAAACAGAATCTTGCAAATCCCCCTTCATTATAAAGATGCCCCTGAATGTTTGCCAAGCATGGTTAGTACTCTTGGTCCCATAATTTCTTGTTACTGAAACTATGTATTTTAAAATAGCTTTGCTTTGCTCCTATCCTGCTTCCTTGATATACAAAAGGAACATTGTCTTGGTGCAACCAATATCCAATCAGTAAAAAGAAAAATGTCCTTACTCAGGCACAAAGTAATCAACTATACCAAACCCAAGCTTAATGTCCCCAAAAGAAAACCAGCAATAAATAAACTACTTTAAATAGCCTTTGCTGCCCAAACACCTGTTCTGAGTTTTGGCTGAAGAGCCTAATTTTGGAATGATCAGAAAATAAAAGTCCTCAAAATAATGCAAAGTTAGTTTCTGTAATGTATTTTTATGATCCTTAATGAACACTTTTAAAAGTCAGTTTGGATCTTTAGCATGTACTCACTGATTAATAAAAGCTGTTTGTGTCTTTCTCAGAAAAGGAGTAATCTTCACAACTCTGAAATAAGCAAGCTGTTTAAGATGCATTAACACAAGTATTTGTGAGACTGAAAAAAAATCACTGCAAGGTGACTTTGCTTCTTTCTTTCTGGCAAAGTAAGAATTTTACAACTCTATTTAGTAAAATGTCTAAGCCTAATATTTTAAAAAATCTGTTTTTTAGGATATGAAAACTTGTACATCTTATAACATCAGGGGCTTTTCTTACAGCCATCATAGGACAAGCCATAGGCATTTCAAAATTAACCTATATTTTTTTCCATTATCTAATATTAATTCAGCATTAGAACTGCACTCTGCTTTCCATGAAGAAAAATCACTGCAAAGTCTCTGAGATGTTTAAGATTTGCAATTCAAACCAATACTAAGTGTTGTTTTCCTCAGTGACCGTTTGCCAAAGGTTCATTAAGCTGACCAACCTACATATCATATGTTTGGCAAAATAACTTCTTGAAATATTTTAATTTTTAAATGTCCTTGATGTATTATGGAATTGCAAATTCTTATAGTTTTTAACACTTTGGATCTCGTGCTTGGTTCTCTCTGCAAATGTACCACTCGAATCATTGGTCACAAAGGCAGTCATGAAATCCATTGTTGTAAAATATTGTAAATCATAAGGCTGACTTCAATTAAAGCAATGCTAAACAAGTGAGAGACATTTTGGAAGATAGTAGAGTTATTATGTATGGACCAGAATTCACTGAAGTTTTAGTTTCTGTTTAGTTTTCAAATTAAGGTGATTAAGAGAGACAAAATTAATAAAGTGCTTAGTAGTAGTCTTCTAATCCCACTGAAACAGAAGATAACACTTCAGGAATACATTTGATACTAATCTGAAAATATACTGAAAGCTCAGAGAAGAATTAGCAAACAATAAATGTAGGATTCACATGTCCTTGAACAGAAAGCATAGGAAAAGTAGGAATCAAATCTTCATATCTCAGTGCTTGTGCTATTGATTTTTGAAAGATACAATTTCGTGATTTATATTTTTTGTCCCACTCTACCTCCTGCTATTAATCTAGCACCTTGTCCTAAATCTAAATGTTTGCCTAATTCCCTACTGATTTCAATCATTACCTTTCATTTGAAAATTCATGATTATAGACAACAAATTTCCCAGTTCAGCTGGGAACCATTCACATAAACATGTGTGTGTTTCTGGATAAATTAAGTCTATGAATACAAAAGGGTGCTATACATAAAGTTTCCTTCTCTGATTCAGATGCTAAGGTCGAGTATAAATACAAAACAAAACACCCCTAATCTGTTTTCAGAAAGAAGACTACAGGAGACAAATTTATAGTTGTCTTGCTTAACCTGAAGTCACTTGCTTTGGGATCCTGGGACTGACTAAACAGGATATCAATTTTGAGCAAACTGTGCCATAATGTCTATCTTTTAAAAAGATCCTAATGTACAATTTGTTGCTGCATACAATACATATACATGGAGCCAGACAAAAGCTCTGTTCATGTGTTATTAAACCCGAACAATAATAGCATTTTAGAAAATATATTCTTCAAGTGACATCATCCCAATTCTGTGACTTCTTCCAGCATTTCTCTCTGCAGGAAAAAAAATGTATGTACTTATTGTTCTATAATGTAGTAGCTTCCTTGGAAGTAAGATATTTATTATCAGGGTCATGGCTCATATATAATGACTGTAGCTTCTTTCCACAGACATTCACATTGAATACAGAGACGCCTTCAGGAAAATCAGTCTCATCAAAACAACATTGATTGGGGAATCCAGAAATTTCATGTGAAAGCATGGGTTTCATAACACTTGAATAGGGCTGTGAGAACACATATTTAAATAAGATGATATTGTTGTATTCATTATCCAGACATAAAAAGTAATTTAATCCATTCAAGTTACCTTACAATAGCAAAAAGGAAGGTAAAAGTTGAAGCTACAATACACAGATTCTTAACAACTAATAAGTTAGAATAATGAAACACATGGTATGAACTATCTCTGACTCAATGTTATCCAGACTTTCTGTGGGTTTTTGGGCAACCCAGATCCGGGAAACATTAACATTGGTTGGGCAACAGCATCTGCTCCCCTGGAATAAGGGTATCTCCCAAAATACATTTGGTTGTTATTCAGAAGAATTTCAAAGTCCTGGCTTTCACCCAGGCCTTTAAGAGACAGAGGGAGAGTTTTCACTTCATTCAATTATGCTTACATTTTAATATTTTAGCTTTATTATTAGATGCATACATGTATTATTATTTATTATCAGATGCATACACGTATGACTAAGTGTATATGTGAAAGTTCAATTAAATTGGTTTACTGCTAAAAGCCTAACTCAACCATAGTCAACACTTGCTTAGAATTAGATAAAGGTCAATAGCACTCAAGGGGTTGGGTTTTGTTGTCTTGTAGCTGTATAGGGATTCTTGGCTTATCTCTCTTTCTACCCACAAGTTCTGCCATCCCTTCTCCTACATCAGTGATTCTGTAATTGCTTTGCTTGACTGTTGTGAGCTGTATGGACTCTTTGAAAATCAGACAAAAGACAATTTATTATTATGGTTCAACACATAATCAGATATTTAGATTGGATTTGATATTTTTATCCACTTATTGATAATTGCCAAAGACCTTGGATAGGTAGATGTTCTTATTTGAAGGTGTTAAAGGTATTGTTACAGAATTAACTTGTTCCAAGTAAAGCTATGTTTTGCAATTGATCAATGATGAATTTATCAATGCCAATGAATTCCACTCAAGGTACCTGTTACCATTATTACTATTGGTACCATAAATTTGTTTGCAATTATTATTGTTATGATTGTACAGTCAACCAGATGTTTAGACAGGATTTGGCATTTGTTGCAGTATGTATGTATGTAAGGATGGATGGATAGATGGATGGATAGATGGATGGATGTGTGTATGTATGTAAGTATATCTTCTGTCTCTTTCTCTCCCTCCCTCTCTCTCTTATCCTGGATACATTTCCATCATATTTCAACCAATCAGTCTTGAGATGTACGGTAAGACAACATTTTGTGCAACTCTGTTTTACAGTCTAAAGCCCATATCACACTGAACCAACAGATGCAAAGAGGATGTAAAACGGACAAAAAACCTTGCCATCCGTTCGAAAACGTGATGTACTCACTGCCTCCATTTGGCTTCCTCTCTATCCGTCCAGCATCCGTTTATTGACATTTCATCCGCTCCAAAAATTTTGGGCTGCCTAAAACTTTTGCGCGGAAAATGTATCCAGTTCGTCCATTCTGCATCCGCTACGCATCCGCCACGCATCTGTTATGCATCCATTCTGCATCCGTTACGCATCCGCTATATCCGCTTGGCTTCCGCTGCACATCCGCGCAACTTGCATCCGCCCGGACGCAGGGAGGAAGCGGAACGGACGCGGAACAGATGTAGAACGGATGCAGAATGGATGCAGCACGGAAACAAAGCGTTTAAAGTGGAAAAAACGTTCGCAGAGGGGACCTATTTTGGATATTAAGGATGTCTAGAGGATGCCTAGAGGATGCCTAGAGGATGCAAAGGGACACCTATACTGCCTATAAAAAGGGGGAGCAACTCATCTGCATCTCACTTTCAGACCAGCAGCCCACCTGTGCAGACCTCTGCAGCCTTCATCTGACTCTTCCTCTTCCACAGCATCCAGTCATGTCCACCGTGGATCATAACACAGTCCTTTTGGCAGCCACCATCCTTCTGCAACAATACAAAGCCATCTACAGGCTCTGTGAACTCTACTACGGGAAGAAAAAGAGGTGGCCAAGAAGCGTCTGGGTCCGAAAATGGATCAGGAGAAGAGCAGAGTACAGACTGTACAACAAGCTGATGGTGGAGCTCAGGAACAAAGACACTCGGGCATTCCAGCCATGTTTGACGAAGTTGTGCAGCGCCTGACACCCAGGTTGACCAAGGCAAACACCAACTTCCGGCCCAGCCTGGACCCTGGAGTCAAGGTGGCACTCACTCTGCACCACCTGGCCTCAGGGACCATCTACAAAAGCATGCAGTACGGCTGGAGGGTGCCACACAACACCATCAGCATTGTGGTCAGAGAAGTGGTGCAGGCCATCATTGAAGAATACAAGGAGGAGCTCCTCCAGTGCCCCTCCACTGAAGAAGGATGGAAGAAAGTTGCAGAGCAGTGGTATCAGAGGTGGAACTTCCCACACACCATTGGAGCCATAGATGGGAAGCACGTGACCTGCAAAGCTCCAGCCAACTCAGGGTCCACTTATTTCAACTACAAGTGCTTCTTCAGCATCGTCCTCTTCGCCATGGTCAATGCTGACTACAAGTTCATGTACATCGATGCTTCAGGCTATGGCTCATCTTCAGATGCCCAGGTATACAACGCCAGTCACCTCAAGGAGGGGCTGGAAGGCAACCTCATCGTGGGCTTCCCAGATCCAGACCCCTTGCCCAACGACAAGCAAGATGTGCCCTACTTCATCGTAGTGGATGACGCCTTCTCCCTCAGAACCTACCTCATGAAGCCATACACTTCCAGACTCCTCACCCGTGAAGAGAGGATCTTCAACTACAGGCTGTCCAGGGCAAGGCGGGTGGTGGAGAACTCCTTTGGCATCCTGGCCAACAGGTTCCAGGTACTTCTCACCACCATGCAGCATCGCCCAGAGACCATGAGGAGGATCGTGGAAGCTTGCTGCATCCTGCACAATCTCATGCGCACCCACTACCCAGTCTTGCAGAACAGGCTCGTGGACCTCCAACAAGGCAATGGGGACATGGAGCCTGGGGAATGGAGGCAAGGGCGAAACCTGATCGACACTCAGGATGTGCAAGGCCACAACAGAGCCTCACATGAAGGGAAGAAGCAGCGCAACCTCCTGAAACACTGGTGCAACTCCCCAGCTAGAGCGGTGGAGTGGCAAGACAGGATGGTAGATGCTTAATGGATGCTTCCTTCAGCCTGTCTCATCACTCGGATAAGATTGGGCCATGTATGTTGGGTGGGCCTACAATGAACAGGGCGTTTAATAAAGAGTTGTGTTTGTGTTCAAATGTGTGGATCAATGCTTACATTGTTATTGATAAAAAAGGGCCCTAGGTGTGGCACCTGGGAGGGTGGACTATACAGTCCCACTATACTTGCACTGGAGGTTTATGTATCCCATAGCTATTACCCATCCCAAAGGTATCCCTGCCCATCCCACTGCTATCTTAACCCATCCCACAAGCATGAAAAGGCTTAAACCATTTCTAAAAGTTTCCACCAAGACTTTATTTAAAAAAAGAAACGAAGCAAGTGTATGAATCAAAAATAGACTTTATTAACAAGAAGCTATAAAACAAAAATGAGTCTCTGGCTCTCCTCTTGGTCGCTCAGGCTTAAGCCAATTCTAAAAGTTTCCACCAAGACTTTAAAAAAAAAAACAAATGAAGCAAGTGTGTGAATCAAAGATAAACTTTATTGAACAACAAGCTGTAAAAGAAAAATGACCCAAGTCAAGTGTCCAAATAAAGTCCACAGGTAGCCAGCTACCCGGTCTCTGGCACTCTTCTTGGTCACTCGGAGGTGTGCCCAGTCTCAGGGGTGAAGGGTCCAGGTACTGTGGTGGTGGGTGGTGCTGGAGTGCCTGGCCTCGAGAGGACAATCAGCCCCGTGATGCTGAGAGGTCCTTCCTCCATGCTATGGGATGTCAGCCCCAGTACTGATGACAGATGTACTGAGGCCGGCCTTGGCTGTGGGGTGGAGGAAGGAGTAGTGTAGTGGGGCTATCTGGTCTGCAGCTGGGTGAGGACTGGCGTGGGTGGCATCATTGGCGTGGGTGGCATCGCTGTCATCAGTGGCATCATTGGCGTGGGTGACATCGTTGTCATCGGTGGCATCATTGGCGTAGGTGGCATCGGTGGCATCAGTGAAACAGGTTGCAACGGTGTCACCTGATGACTCTGTGCCTGGACTGGGAAGGGCTGCTGCCTGTGCTGCTGAACCTCCTGGTAGCCGTAGCCCTGGTAGGTGAGGGCCTGTGGGAAGCCTTGGAATGGGAGGGACATCACCTGGGGTGGAGGAGCAGACCTGGACTGGGTGGGAGCAGGTTCCTCTGGGTCTGGAGGGTTGTGAAGCAGCTTGGTGATCCGGTCCTTCACCAGCTGGTACTGTGGATCTGCAATTTCCTTGAGGGTCTGGTTGACATAGGTGAGGAAGGGCTTGCAGTTGGAGGATGAGGAGTTGGTGTGGACCAGCTGAGAGAGGAGATCTATGCTGGTGCGGATGGTGTCCTGATCTCCAGCAGGACAGTGTGGCTCTGCCCCTCCAGCTGTCCGGCTCTCTGCCTTTCTGCGGAGGCGGAGCTGGGGGTGATGGATGCGGCTAGGAGTGTGGTGGACTCGATGCCTCCTTTCTCCCACCGCACCAGGGAGTCCTCCACGCACTCCACCACGCTTACCACACCTGTCCGCGGGTTCTCCACCATGGCACGCTCCACAGAAACCTGCCTGGAGACAGGGACTGACTCTCGGCCGGAAGAGGACTGGCTCTCAGCAGGCTGCCAGAGAGAGAGGGTCGTGAGAGGGGCTGCTGGTGCTCCTCGGTGGCGGACCTCACCCTCCAGGAAGCTGCACCTGGCCATGATGTAGGTCTCTCTGTCTGTCAGCTTCACAGTGGCCTGGCCAGATTTCTTCAGGTGCAGCTTCCCGTACCAGGTGTGCATGTGCTTCCACCAGCCGAGGAGCACCTCCAAAGTGTGACCCATACTCTCTGCCCTCTCTCTCCAAGCAGCCTGCTTCCGCTTGGTGTCCCTGTACAGCCGGTGTCCCTTCCGCCACAGATAGTCATTCTCTCTCAGCCACTCCAGCACCTCATCCTCGTGCTCCTCCTCAATGGAGTATTGCCTCCTCTCCCATTGTCGCATACGCCTCTTCCTCCCTTTGGCTGGACCAGATGGGCCCTCATCAGAGGGGCTCCCAGGTAGTAGGGGCTGCTCCTCCACACCACCACCAGCACCAGCAGCACCAGCAGAATCATCATCATCATCATCATCATCATCATCCTCACCAGCAGGATCATCATCATCAGCAGCAGCAGCAGCACCAGCAGCAGGATCATCATCAGCAGCAGCAGCAGCAGCACCAGCAGCAGTAGCATGACCAGCAGGACCAGGATCAGCAGCAGTAGAGTAAGCACCAGCAGGGCCAGCAAGTCCAGGAGCATGAGCAGGACCAGGAGCATGAGCAGGACGAGCAAGTCCAGGAGCACGAGCAGGTCGAGCAGGATCAGCAGGACCAGGAGCAGCTTCAACAGAGTATGTACCAGCAGAAGCCCCTACACCAGCAGAATCAAGGGCAGGGGGCGGGAGGTTGGCCCTGTCCCTCTTGCCAGGGATAGTGGCAGGTTGCTGAGGCTTTCGCTTCCTCCCCATGGTTGTGGGGTTGCTGGCTGGCAGGGAGGCTGGCAGACACCAAGGCTGGCAGGAAGCCTGGCAGGAAGGCTGGCAGAAAGCCTGGCAGGAAGGCAGGCAGGCAGGCAGGCACCAAGGCTGGCTGGAAGGCAGGCTGGCAGGGCAGGCAAGGAACTCGAAATGTCCAGCAGCAGGTCTTTCCTCAGAATGCTGGCCACATACGAGCTGCTTCCCTTTATATCCGGGGGGCTTACGTAATATTCCCCCCCGCATGCGCAATTAATGCTCGGCATCCGTTCCACTTCCGTTGTGCATCCGCTAGGCTTCCGCTGTGCATCTGCTTTATCCGCTGTGCATCCGCTGTGCATCCGCTTCATCCGTTCGGCGTCTGCTCTGCATCCGCTGTATCCGTTCCGCATCCACTTTGCTGAGCCCCCCCCACCGGAAGCCCTGCGGTTGCGCAATCCAGTCCCATTCGCTTCCATCCGCTAGGCTTCCGTTCCGCATCCGCTTTGCATCCGCTTTGCATCCGCCCTGCGTCCTCCCCGCGTCCGTGTTATCCGCTCCGGTTATGCAAATTTTTGCCCCTTTTAAGAGTGGATAACAACGGATGGAACATTTTGCTCGTCTGCTGTGTCCTTTTTGCATCCGTTGGCCAGTGTGACATAGGCTTAAGTTTCTAAATATCTAACAAATCTCCCTTCCTTTTTATTTTGACTTTTTAAACTTTTTTGTACTTTCAGAATTATCTAACTTGGTGTTTAAAAAAGTAATTGGAACAAAGTGTACTCTTGACTTAAAGATTAGAGCACACAGAAAAAATGCTATTTATTTGTCTTACCCAGTTATCTGATATGCACAACTAGAAGAATAAATGGAAAAAAGGAAAGTTACACATTGTGTAACTGATGTATTTCTGATTTTTTTATTTCTGAATATTTCTGAATATTATTTCTGAACATGCATAATAGGGAACAGACAAAAAGAAAATCATGCTATTCATTGTTTTCTAGGTTTAAATTCCTTCTCAGATTCTAGCTCGGCTAAGAGATTCAAGTTATTCACTTATTTAAGGAGTGGGAATTAAACTCCATTTCAGGCCTTAAAAAACACTGAAGTATTTTATCACAGAATAAAATTCTATAGTTAGAAAATAATAGGAAATGAAACCTAATTTTAAAGTTACTTTACATTATGGGATATGAAAATATTTCTAAAGAAAGGATATAGATATTTTAAACACTTGCCTAAAAGTTAGAAGAGAAGGGACTTATTTAATCTTCCTTTGAAATTTTACACATTTCCAGGGGCAACTTTTATATTTTAGGACTATCTTTGTTATCTACCCAAGTTTATCTTTGCTATCAGCTTTATAACATACAGCTACAGCTTGCACCTTGAGGTAAATAATAAAAAGCATAATTTCTCGAAGATAAATATTAGAAATGAAAAATACATTCCGGGGCTGAGTCCTACATTGTCAGAAAACTGATCAAAAAGGCTAGAAAACATGAATAACCACATTTTAAAATGTCTGCAGATGTAATATGATTAGCAAACTCCTAAGATTCAGGATCTTTTCCCTCTATTGTATTGAGCTGTACTCTCAAACCCATCTCTGCATTAGCAAATATTATTCTGGCAACAAATCTGTTTTTCTTATTGACAATTATTCTTGCTTTTATTGTCTCTTTTACTAGTGACTACCATTCATTTGACTTCAGGCTTTAGTAATGGATGATCAACCCACCCATTGACCTTACAGAACACTGACATCTAATGATAGCTCACTGACATCTTGGGGTAGAAAAAACTAGAGTGTAGATCCTAAAAGAGACATGACTGTGGAGATTTTCAGTCATCCAGTCATGGTTGTCCCAAAGGTGCTTTTTCAAGAGGCAGCTGGTCTTTCTGGTTTTTTTCATTTTTTTGTTTTTTTGTTTTTAAGGTGTTTCACTTCTCACCCAAGAACCTTCTTCAGCTCTGACTGGATGGTGGGGAATGGAAGGATTTATACTCCTTGCAGACAGCTGGTCATTTGCATTATTTTAGTGAGTCATTAAGTCACCTGAAACAAATAAACTTCCCAGTGTCAATTTACTACTGACAATTTGGTTATAGAACCAGCCTTTTAATAAACCAATCAGAAATCATGGCAGATAATTAATATTTTCCAGTTGTATATTTAGCCATTTCCCCCTTCTTTGTCATTAAACAGTGGCAACTGCTTAATAATATTTGGAGATTTTGAAGAGGTGCAAAGGCAGGATTCCAGTTACTGTCTATGTAGTTCCAGTTTCTGGAGTTTTGAGGTACCATTTCAGAAGATAACAGAAAGCTATGCAAGCTTTTCTAACACAAATTAACTGTACCATCTTGCCTATGTAGGAGAAATAAACTTAGAGCAGGGACCTACAAGGACACTGGAAGTGGTAATCCTGTCTTCCTTGTAGAACTGAATTTCTGAACTAGTGCTACCTACCTGTAAATTAAGGTTCAAATATCAATCAAGTACAATTCAGGCATCTGGTATGTGAAAAGAAGGATTATGTATAAGAAGGAGAAACAAGATTAAGTGAGGTACTAATACTTCTCTATAAAGCCTTAGTAAGACTACAGCTAGAGTACTGCATCCAATTTTGTTCACCACATTATAAAAAAGATGTTGAGACTCTCGAGAAAGTACAGAGAAGAGCAACCAGGATTATTAGGGGACTGGAGACTAAAACATGAAGAACAGTTACAGGAATTGGGCTTGGCTAATCGAGTGAAGAGAAGGACAGGGGAGACATGATAGCAGTCTTCCAATATTTGAGGGGCTGCCACAGAGAGGAAAGGGTCAATCTATTTTCTAAAGCACCTGTAGGCCAGACAAGGAATAATGAATGGAAACTGAACAAAGAGAGATTTAACCTGGAAATAAGTAGAAACTTTCTGACAGTGAGAACAATCAACCAATGGAACAGCTCACCCTTGGAAGTTGTGGGAGTGCCATCACTTGAGACCTTCAAGAAGAGATTGGACTGTCATTTGTCAGAAATGTGTAGGGTCTACTGTTTGGTTGGGGGGGGTTGGACTAGATGACCTATAAGGTCCCTTCCAACTCTGATTATCTTTTATCTGTTATCTGTAATGAGGAACATGGATTGAGGAGATCAGAGATTACTGGAATGTCTTGAAAGAGTGATAGGTTATTACTAAAAACAGGTGAAGATAGTGAGCACATATGCATTCAATCCCAAGGAATTGGACTTGATACGATAAATTAACTAACTAAAGGCCAGCATCTAGCCTTGTTTAACATCCAGGTAGCAACTTAGTTTTCCTAGTTTTGCTAGGTTTGTTCAAAGTCATGCATAATGCTAAGTCTCAACCAGTAAATTACAAATTTTAGGCGTTAGGTTTACACAATCCACTAGGCTAAAGTTAAGCAAGCTTGGGGCAATTTGTGAAGTAGTGACCAAGAAGTTGGCCTGGCACTGAGAAAATCCAAATCAAATCCACAAAAGTCTACTGGATAACTGGACCAGTCTCTTTTAGCCCAACTTACCCTACCTGATTAATGGAGATAAAATGGGAAAGATTACTGTATATGCCTTGTTGAATATCTGAATGGAAAGAAGAGATATAAATAATAATAGTAACAACTCAGATGGTTAAATAAGTAGTGCAAAGAAGGAATTTTGAAAATTCAATGAAACATATTAAAGTGCTGTAAGATGTACCAAACATTTCTGTCATAAAGCAGTTTCATAAACAATTATATTTGTATATAAGTCAACCTAATTACAAAACCTTCATCTGCTTTTAAATTCAATTAAAAGGCATCTTCTATAGAAGTGTCATTGAAAGTGAAGTAATTTACTTCACGATATATTTATTGACTATATATTGTTTTGTAGACAAGCTTAGAGAGATCCTCTGCCAAAAAATGCAAATTAAAAAAAGAACTCATTGAGTCTGCACCTTAGTGACACATTTTGGTGACAATGCAAGCTGCAGATCAAGATACCTGCAAATCTGGAAATGTTGATTATTTAACTTTTAATCTGGAAAGACAGAGGGGGCTTTTTTTCACTAAAATTATTTCTGTGTGCAGATACGGCTTATTTTCATCAAACCTTCGATTTTAAATATAAAATTCTTCAAATTCAGTCAAAACGATAGTCCCAAGGAATGCTAGGCCTCAGCTAGTTTCATAATTCTTTATACTGTATCAGACCAATTTTTGTTAGTAAAACAAAAATTGTTTTGTTTTGTTTTGTTTTGTTTTGTTAGTAAAACAAAAAAAATTGTTAGTCTTTAGTGTGTGTGTGTATGTGTGTGTGTTCAACACAATGTAACTCCAAGTCAATCACACTTCTGTGAAATCAAACTGTTCACTTAGGTAGCAACACTGATTGACAGTCAATTTCACATGCTGTTGTGCCAATGGAATAGACAACAAGTGGAAAGCATAGGCAGTTAGCAAGACATCCCCAATAAATGAGTGGTTCTGCAGGTGGTAACCACAGACCACTTCTCAGTTCCTATGCTTTCTGGCTGATGGTTTGGTCACTTTTGAATGCTGGTGGTGCTTTCACTCTAGTGGTAGCATGAGAGGGAGTCTACAACCCACACAAGTGGCCCAGGATGGCACATCAATGTGAGCTGTGGCAAGAAGGTTTGCTGTGTCTGTCAGCATAGTGTCCAGAGCATGGAGACATGACCAGGAGATAGGCCAGTACATGAGGAGACTTGGAGGAGACCGTAGGAAGGCAACAATCCAGCATCAGGACTGCTAACCTCCACCTTTGTGCAAGTAGGGAGAGGAGGAGCACTGCCAGAGCCCTGCAAAATGACCTCCGGCAGGCCACAAATGTGCATGTGGCTGCTCAAACAGTCAGAAACAAACTCCATGAGGGTGGTATGAGGCCCCGATGTCCACAGGTGGGCGTTGTGCTTACAGCCCAACACCATGCAGGATGTTTGTCATTTGCCAGAGAACACCAAGACTGGCAAAATTGCCACTGGCACCCTGTGCTCTTCACAGATGAAAGCAGGTTCACACTGAGCACATGTGACAGACGTGACGGGGTCTGGAGACACCATGGAGAACGTTCTGCTGCCTGCAACATCCTCCAGCATGACCGGTTTGGCAGTGGGTCAGTAATGGTGTGGGGTGGCATTTCTTTAGGGGGCTGCACAGCCCTCCATGTGCTTACCAGAGGCAGCCTGACTGCCATGAGGTACCGAGATGAGATCCTCAGACCCCTTGTGAGACCATATGCAGGGTTGGCCCTGGGTTCCTCCAAATGCACAACAATGCTGGACCTCATGTAGATGGAGTGTGTCAGCAGTTCCTGCAAGACAAAGGCATTGATGCTATGGACTGGCCTGCCCGTTCCCCAGACCTGAATCCAATTGAGCACATCTGGGACATCATGTCTCGCTCCATCCACCAGTGCCACATTGTACCACAGACTGTTCAGGAGTTGGGGGATGCTTTAGTCCAGGTGTAGGAGGAGACCCCTCAGGAGACCATCTGCCACCTCATCAGGAGCATGCCCAGGTGTTGTAGGGAGGTCATTCAGGTCATTCAGGCACATGGAGGCCACACACACTACTGAGCCTCATTTTGACTTGTTTTAAGGATATTACATCAAAGTTGGATCAGCCTGTAGTGTTTTTTTCCACTTTAATTTTGAGTGTAACTTCAAATCCAGACCTCCACAGGTTGCTAAATTTGATTTCTTTTGATACTTTTTGTGTCATTTTGTTGTCAGCACATTCAACTATGTAATGAATGAAGTATTTAATAAGAATATTTCATTCGTTCAGATCTAGGATGTCTTATTTTTGTGTTGTCTATTTTTTGAGCAGTGTATATATGAATCTAACACTTGTAGAAACATTCTGGATCAAACAATTTCTATCCTTCTTATTTATTTATCAGAAAACTGTTCTAGGTGTTTGTACTTAGCATAAAGTGGGTGGGTGCCTGAGAATTTAAGAAACTTTTAAAATTGATGGCATGCCAGATTCCATTTAATTGCAGAGAGGGTGAAGACATGCAGGACTGCTGCAATATCTCTCCTGAAAGTCACATGGTTTTTTCTCAACTGCCAAGAAAGTCAGCCTGCTAAGATGAGGTAAAGATGTTTTCCTTCTCTACTCTCAACCCCCAATTTTTAAAATAGATTCTTTTGTACACATCTAATCTAATATTTGTAAGGTGTGCCAGCACTTTTGACTAATTGCCTTTCGGCAAAGTACACTTTTTCCTCCCTTCATTCTTCACATCCTATCATGACACAGCTTTCTTGGTTTTATTCATGAGGATATGTATCTGAGGAAATCAGTTTTCCCAAATTTGAATTTTTGACCCCAATTTAATTGGAGAATTGTACCCAAAAAACTAGAAAGAAATACCATTTTCAAATAGTTTGGCTCAAAAATGCAAAATAATATCAGCCCTATCCCACAAGAAAGCAATTGTCTCCTCCTCTCCCCAGCTTTTCCCTGGTGACATCTATTACATGAAGTTGCAGAATCAGATGAAAATAAGTGAAGCCACATAATCATAACTCCTCTGCTGAGAGGAAAATAGATGCCTCTGGCTCTGAACCTCCAATTGTCACCTAAGCCTGCAGCTATTTCATCAAGGTGCTTCAATTGTTTCCACTTCAGCTGGCCACTTAAGAAGTATAGGTTCTAATATCCCCTCTTCCTCCGCTTCCTTCACCTTCCCTTGCAAATTTCCCTGGATCTCTCATTTTCCCAACAGGGGCCAACAAAGTGTTAGCATTAAGTGATCTCAAAGGGAAAGCAAGGTCAAGTGAGGTTAATAATTGGATAGGGGACCAATCTGGATACACTAAGGTTCTACCAAAGTTGAAAGATTGTAAAATTTGTCTTGAAGATTTTATTTTTATTTTTTCCCCAAGTTAGCTATTGAATATTGTACAAAAAGGGGGAAGGCTGTTTTACATGGCAACCTTAAAAGCAGGCTTCGGTGTTTGAAATCTAACGAATAAACATAGACACACACATACAGAGAGAGAGAGAGAGAGGGAGAATTCTATTCAGTCCAAAATGCCCCCAGAGTGATTTAAGAACAGCTACAGTAAGGCCATATCTCCCTTAAGTTTACCATTCAAAAGAAAAGATCTGACACCCAAAGAAAGAAAGAGAGGAATAGAATGCAGAACAATTTTAACATTCCTTCCCTCCCCTGTATTAGCACTCCAATAAAGTATGTGTTTGGGTGCATTATCTCCCTATTTCTAATTGGGGTATGTAGATGCACATGGCCTCTGTTTTGTGTCTGAGAGCCTAAATAGGAAGGTAAATATTGTATCCATCCCACTAAGAAAGTGAATGGAGCCTGGAACATAATAGAAAAAACTAGCCATTAATAAGCAGGCAATATGGCTTATTTATTCAAAATATTATCAACAAGTCTTCTGTCTGGGGAGTTGAAGTCACACATCTCAAAGTTGCCAAGTTTGAAAAACACAGGTAAAAACACCACAAACATAAAGGATGTTATGTGAAAAGGGTGGTTCAGGATTTTTTAAAGTTCAGATCATGTAGTTATATTTTTCATTCAAGGCAGTAAAATGAATCATTGAAAATATAACCCGTGTTGAGCACTCATGGTCTCTACACCTGGGTTTTGTGTTATGGCCTTTGGTGGAAAAAAACACAAAGGAAAATACTGTACAGTGTAAAGAAAAAATAGAGTAGAGGTAGATATTGAGCATTCTTTCTGTCTGTGCTAAATGTCTAACCACTCTATAGACATATTCTTTTGAATTTTTTTTGTTACTCTCTTCAGTGTTTTCAGATTGACAATTCTCTTTAAATAACCTCATGTCTCATTCCAGACACCTTCACTCCCAAAGACTTCTTGAACTTTCAGGAAAGCTTTAGAGTGGTGCATTTTACTGAAGGATGGATAAGGGGTAAGTAATCTTTTTAAACTTATGATCCATTGTGTGGATTGACTTTTTCCTATTCATCTTACATAAATATACAGGTCCATTTACCTGAATCATTGTTATGCAAAAGGCTTTCTGCTTGCTGTATGCTATAAAGGTTCCAAATTATCTTTTATTCCTGCCTTGGGAATTATTTTTATGCTTTGAATTTCAAAGATTTGTTCTAGGTTCCCAGAACAAACTTTCTAAGACTAGGAACATATTCTTAAACAATTTCTTTAAAAATTATGCACTTGATAGTAAGGCAATAATGTCCTTGGAAAGAAAAGGTTAAAAATGAGAATGCTCTGAAGTCAAGCTTCACTTCTGGTGTCTGCATCCATGCAGATTTCTTGGCAGTGTTAAAAAAATGTGCTTTAGTATTGTTTTTAAAACCCTGGAATATCTAATCACCACTAAGTCCATGGATCAACTGGATCTGATCTTGCTTAGATTTGAAATCAGTCAAGGTTAACCAGATATTGCTTCTTTCCACACACCCTTTGAGACAGTTTTAACTCTTGGCAACTGTCTGGAAAAGTTCCTGTAGTTTTCTTTGCAAGATTTCAGAAGTGATTTGCCATTGCCTGCTTCCTAGGGCTGAGAGAAAGACTGGCCCAAAGTCACCCAACTGACTTTGTAACTAAGATGTGACTAGAGTTCATGTTCTTTCAGTTTCTAGCCTGATGCCTTATGCAGGGGTCCCCAACCCCAATCTGTAGACTAGCACCGGACTGTGGCATGCCAGCAACTGAGCCACACAAACAAGAGAAGCCCCATCTGCCTCCTCCAGTCTGCAGAAAAACCTTTGTCCGTGGAACTACTCCCCAGTGCCCAGAAGGTTGGGGGGTCATGCCTTACTGCATCTATTTTACTGGCTTATAATACCAAAGAGGGGAAAAAACTTTTCTATTTCAGAAAGTAGTCTTTTTATTTTATTTTTTAAAAAAGCATTATTCAATGTTTCTTAGAGGACAAAGTTTTCCCCACAAATATCTTTCTAGTTTGTTTTATTGAGCTTGTGGTGCAGTGCAAGAAAATACTTTTATTAAATATCTTAACTGATTTTATGAAAGCAGTTAGTCTTTCATACTATTGCAACATAATGTTCTCTCTAGAACAGCTTTGTTTGCTTCTAAAGTAAACAAGGGTTTAATGAAAATTGGATTTGATTGGTGCATTTGGTATTGTTTTGTAATAAGGTTAAATATGTCTGAACACATAAAGAATCACCACATTGACAAATAAGCAATCTGGCAGGTTGGTGATGCTCTATTTTTTTGCTGCAAACCAAGATGATAGTTTTGCATTCCAAGAGAATAAGAACACAATGATAGTATTTTTGATCCATCCTATGGAGTTACATGGGAAGTGATATTGACTTGTAATTGAAATTTCAGGGCTTGCAGTTGGCAGTTTTCTTAAAGCTCTTTCTACCTGATCATCTCTATGAACTGATCAACGTTTGTGAAACTGGGTTTTTTCCCCTATTATTTACAGAATTGTTGTGGTTTCTTTTTCCAGATGTGCCTCTGCATATTTCCAAAATAATTGTAAAGATGTTATAATCTTGAAACAGAGTTTGTGCTGGAGCTCAGCTGTCAACATCTATCTCACAGTATTAGGAAACATATTTTCTCACAAATTCTTTAGATAATGACTCAGCACATATGTGCATGCTAGTTTCTTGGTCATATAAATGAATGTTTATATTTTCAGATATAAAATAAACCTGTCTTGACAAAATTGGAAGAATTTTGCAATTCTGCATTACTAAACAATATCTATAAATTTGTACTTTTAAAATATATTAAGATTTTTTAGTGTGTCCCTATCAGATAATTATTCCATAGTTTTATAATCTATTCTCAGCTTTTTTTGTATATTTAAAGTAAATCCTGTTTGCTGCTGCTGCTTTCTCCTCCTTTTCTTCTCCATGTCTTTATAAGGTACAATCTTAGTATGTGAACATGTGAACATGAACAGGCATCCACATGCCTGTTAAAACTGGGTTTCTCTGGCACTGGTGCTATTATTGGGGCTGACATAGTAGGCTGTGTATGGGTTTTGCTGATGCTCAAGGTTCTATATTCTTTGAGCTCAAATGAGTAGTGCTAAAATTGTCCAAACTGTTGGCTCAGCTTAACTGATGTTCCTAGCTACAACTTTCTGGTCTTTTCATTCCTTATCCATATAGCTGCCACCTTTATGGGCTTCCTTACTGCTTTTAACACCCATATTTACTTCCTGAACCTTTTAGGATTCCTAGGCCTTTTTTCCTCTTGATATTTCTAGTTAACTGTTAACCCCCTGCATCTTCCACCGTGTAACATTATTTCCTATCCTGCATATTGATTTCTGCTTATTTCTATCTGTTTTTCTACCACCTTCTAGTAACATTCATATAATGATTATATTAACAAATGAAATCCTTTTACAGAGAGACAAGAGGTATAAAGGAAACAGATGTTACATTTATTTTATTTATTTATTTTATTTGTTTATTTTTGTCAATTGCTTACAATAGGAATAAGTAAAAACATAATTATGAATACATGGATACATATAAGAAAAAAAAAAACTTTCCTCATTACTCTGTAACATAATTCACAGACTTGTAGAAAAGTAGGAGGATCAGAAACCATCTTACGCTATCTATAGGTAAGTGCTCAATTATACCTGACGTAAGCCTTTCATAGTTGTTCCCACTTAGGCTAATTCTGTCAGAGAAATTGCTTTCATTTAAATTAGTTTAGCCAAATGTAAGTAGTTTGAATGCAGCCAGCAACTGAGTTACTGCTAATCTGAAATGTTGGATTTAAGGCAATTAGATTTTAATGATTTCCTGACTATTGAAATTGTTTAAACCCAATCAATGCATCAACTTTGTGGGTTTATTTGTTAGCCATTCAGTAATAACTTTTACTACCTTACAAATTGTTGGTCAAAGAACCATTCAGTGTAGGAGAGTTTCCTGAATTCTACAAAGAAAAGGTTTGCAAAACTAACTACATTGGATTAAAAAGATGATGTATCAAAACAAAAGTAACTTCCATTATTTGCAAGAAGTAAATAAATTACATTATATCTGAAGTGTATTACAATATTTTCCTACCAATCCTAATCAGGCTAAATAAACATTCAAGAGTTTCACAAAGTTAAAAAAAACTATGTTGATATTCAAATAAAATGGATAGTGTATTTTGCACTATAAATAACTTCAAAGCATTCTGTTTTTTATTATGGCATAATTTTTGTTTGGTTTGTCCCTTTTTGCACAGTTTTGCAAAATTATATAGTTGTGGGAATGAAGTTGTATGTGATAGCATGTTTTTACTAGAGATAGTAAGTTCTCTAGTGTTTACCTTCAACCTTTATGTTTAAGTAAACAAACAACAAAAGCTCTCACTATTGAGAGCTTTTCAATATGAAAAGCTTCTTGTCTCTTGGACATATAATCCAGGATAATTTTTGAATAAAAAATTAAAAAGATTGCTTCTGTCATGCATCAAGTAGCTTTCATTAGTTTTTCAGAACAATGAACCTTCTATGTCACATTACTTGAGTGAAAACAGACTATGGTTAACTGTGAGGTCCATCAAGGGTTTATTTTCTGTATTGTACTTGAATTATTCATGGTGTTTTATTTCACAGCAGCCCAAATAAAAAATATCCAGGTATCAACTGCAAAAATATTTTGCCACTGCTCTATCTTGAGGGATAGAGCAGAGAAACATTTCAAGTGAAACATGGTAACAGCAGCATTTTCTACTAGAAGTTATTTCTGTCATTGGATGACAGCAACCTCTTTCCGCCCTTTGCCCATAAATGAATCTTCCTGTTGCTACAGATTTTTTTTAAGGAAGACATACTAGGCCTATGAATTATTCACAGGGAAATTATCATGAAAAGAAAGACCAGAAAAGAGTGGCCATTTTATTAATTTATATTAGATTAACATTCTACCAGACAGGCTTGTAGTCACTGAATCCAACAGAATCATGCTCAGATGTTACAATTCCCATGATGACACTTAAGTCAACAAGGAGTTAGTATTTCAGGTTGCCTCCCACTGTTTGTCCATATTACTGAAAAGCTTATTCATTCTCTACATTATATATCTACCTCTGAAGTTTCTACTTCCTTTATTTGTGTACAAAAGAATTGCTGGCTGGGGAATTCTGAGAGTTGAAGTCCACAGGTTTTCAACTGCCAGAAAGTTGCCAAGGTTGAGAACACTGGTCTAAAAGAATGTCCTATGCAATTGTGGGTAATTATTTAAATATGAATAGCTGTCATGGACTGGACTAGCTTAATACAACACATCATTTCTTGCAATAGCCAAAAGATTCCTCTGCAATTCTCACAGCCAAACTACTTTCCAATCTTCTTTGTCTATAGTAGTATTTGAAAGCATGCTACCATCATTTGAAGCAATATTGATTGTTGTAAAGTAATTGTTCTTGAAAGGTCCTCCATAATTTCTCCAATTCCATTTTAAACTCATCTGAGTCAGGGATCATTTTATAGAAACAGACTTGTTAAAATGAATATGCAAGTAAAGCTAGATTACTTTTACATTGGAATACTAAGATTAGGAATTTTCACTAATACAGTTGGTGCATTGGTGCATATCTGTATATTTTCTTTCAGCCTCAGATCCATGCCCCTTTATGTAATAGGTGTATTTGAAATGCTATGGTTTTGCCTTTACAGATGTGTCATGAAGTGAACACCATGCAATTTTCACTGAAATGAAGGAGCAGTCTTTTGATAAATAATGCCCATCATCTTATGGCCTTGATGAGGTTTTGCATGTGCAGAAGTTTGTCCATCCATTAGAATTTCTTGAAAAGATTTCAGAATAAAATTACCTGTCTGCTTCAATTTTAGAAATGGAGGTATATTATCACTTCATGAAATAACTTAAAGGTGTGGTTTGCATGAACCTCTTGGAAATGAGACAACCCTTCAGCGCTTTTGCACAGTCCTATTATTAGCTTTTCTCCCATCCGAGTGTTGCCTCTCCTTCAACAAAAAGCAAAAAGGGGAGATATTCAAAGATATCTTCTCAGCTATTTTCATTGGTAAGTTAAATTGAAAAAGGTTGAGGTTTCTTGAACCACCTAGTGAGTTTCAAAAGAAAAAAAAAACTACACACTATAGATTGTTTTGCTATAGGAGATTTTTTTTGTAGTGTTTTGCTGCACGGCAACAAAAATATTTCTATTAAGAGGAACATTTTAAATTATTGCATTGATGCTTTTATCCATGCTGTTCTGTGGTGCCTTGCTCTGCTTTGATTCAATTCTTATTGTTTTGGAATTGTATTCCTAAGAGATAAGAGAAAGACTAGAAGATTGACAAGTTTCATTTGTGAGATCCCCTTTCTAGCTAGCTATAGGCTCAGAATTGCCAAGACATAACAGAGTGCCATGAAATTTAAAAGTGTTCTTGAACTGATTTATACAAATTGCTTGTTCTTGAAATCAGCAAGGAGATAAAGGAAATGCATATAGAACTTGAGATTTATGTATTTACTTATTTACGTACCAAGTTTACTAGATTTATAAAGACACTTATCTCAAACAATGTGATTTTTGGTCAAATAAGAAATAAAAATAAACAATAAAAATGAAAGCTCAAACATTAAAACATGGACAATAAATAAATATAAAATACAATGTCAACCCAGCATCATAATAGAGCAACTAAAAGGGAGCTCTGTTCAAGAGATGATAGGCCATCTTAAGAAGATAAGAAACTGGAATATATTAAGGAAGAGTTAGAAGATCCTCTGGATTATGACAAAAACAACTGTCATCCAATGAAATCTTTGCAATGGGAAAAATTGTGTTTTCAGTAACTAGGACAGACACTTCATATACAAAACTGGTGTAAGATTAAGCATATTGGTAGTCCCAGAGAAGTTCTCAATAACATTTTTCCCTTCTGATAGTTCTGTACAATCATAGCTGGAAAGTTTGTTGCCTTGGTGAACTAACATTGCCATTTAATCCAAAATAGACTCTGTACTATGTGAACATGGGCTGAGACCGGAACTGTACAGAATCTACATAAAATATTACCAAAACATGAATTAGCATTCTGGTTATACACAAGCCAAGATTTTTGAAATACTGCACCAAAGCCGCACAAGCGGGTAAACACTGAAGAAATAAAAAGCACAAGGGCAAGGAGTAGTAACAGAATTGGAAAATCTATAATGTTAGATGATTCTGAGTCAAATGTAATGCTACTGATTCAGGGAAATCTTCTCCCTTGCTTATTTTAAGAGATTTGTGCTCACTTTGACCAAAGCATGAACCCCATGATCTTTAATTATTTGATTTTAGCTAACATAGTGAAACCTTGCCAAAATACCTATTCTGTTATGATGTATGTATGCATAAGAGAGAAAGCTAGGTAGAAAAGAAAAAGATTTCTTTTTCCATTTTAACTGAACTTATTTTCATCTTGATGATCTGAATCCTATACACATGTAAAGGAATAAAGTAATTCAGCTTGTTGGTATTGACTGGGGTTTGATGAATCAGCTCAGATGCATCTATCTCATTCTATGCAATCTCATCAAATTTTTCTTTCCTGTTAGAACATAATTCAATTTCAGATAAATCATTTTTATAGCAGAATTAGAAAAAAAACCATACCTAAATAAAATATTATCATAAAAAGTGGGTGTAATTATATTCTAATAACACATACTTTAGTCTAAACCCACTACTGTACTATACAGTAATAATTCCAAGATGTTAGTGTTTTGCCACTAGATATGTCACTGTTGGGTGTCTGTCCCCCAAAATTAGATAAACTTAAAATTCATCAGGATGGCCAATGATTTTCGCTACTAGAGTTAGGATAGAATCTTGAAGGTCTTCTCGTCCAAATCCTTGCCCAAGGCAGAAGATCTTATACCAACCCAAACAAATGGTTGTCCAATCTTTTTTTTAGAACCTCCAGTGACTGAGCATCCACAACTCCAGAAGGCAATCTGTTTCATTGATTAATTGTTCTTACTGTCAGGAAATTTCTCCTTAGTTCCAGGTGGATTTCTCTTTAATGAGCTTCTCTCCATTGTTTCTTGTCCCATCCTCAGGTGCCCTAGAGAATAATGAATTCCCCTCTTCTCTATGACAGCTCTTCAAGTGCTGAAAGACAGCTATTATGTTGTAAGAATTAATTAATCCAAAGCCTTGTATTTATTAGGTTAAACATACCTAGTTCCCTTAACAGTTCATTATACAGTTTAACCTCTAAACTTCTTATCTGCCTTATAAAAAGTTTATATATTAAAATAGACTCCAGAGAATAATATTTCTCCATGACTTGGATCTATATTTGTCTAATACTATTAGACAAATCAGCACTTTGATTGCCAGACTGCACTTTAGGCAGATGAATAGTATCCTTTGCCAAATTTTGGTTTAAAATGTAAAGTTTCCAATTTCAATAAAACATCAGGAGCAGATAATTTAGTGTTAACATGGATAGGAAGTTATTATATTACTAGAGCGGTAATGGATTTATAATATATAATATATAATGGTATAATGGTGAAGATTTGAATCAAGAACAAGGAAAATTAACTTTTAGTGGAACCTTAGCCATGAAATATCCTTGGGTGATTTGGACCATAACAGTCCATCCTCTTTCCAAGGCAGAATTTCTCAAATGTTTTCCTTCATTATACAAAATCACTTATCAGAAAATCAGTTTTAGCCAAAGTAGGTAAAACATTTTAAGTCAATTTAAATGTTGCTGTTGTGATTGGTAATGTTTTATGTGTTGTTACCAAATAAAAAACCATTTTTCTCAATTTTGGATAATTTATCCATGTTTGTGTAGGACTGCTCTAATTTCTATTGCTGTGGGGAAAATAGATCTCAATTGTTCTGAACTCCTCACGCCTGTCCATAGTTATAACATTGTGTTGTTTGTTGCACTAGAACCCATGGGCCATGGCCCACTATCAAGCTTTCAACCTTTTGAAACAGGGCTGCAGAAGTGGTGGGCAAGCATGCACACACCCATGCATCCCCACTTGTGTGAGCAGCTGGCAAGCGTGTTCATGCACACACCGTTATACACATGGAACTATATCCTCTCCCTCCCCCTGCCAGTCCGCAAAGCCAAACAGGCTGACGTATCTGAACAGAACTCTGAAGTATTGTATTCATTAATGTGTAATTGCAGAACAGTGAATATGTGCCCTGTTAAGATGTAGTTTATATCGGTTGGACAGGTGACATGATTATCCCAAATTATATTGCATATATGAATAAACTGCACTAACACCAACACCCCCCCCCCCCAAAAAAAAAGTGGTACATCAAAAAAACACCAGGTTTATCTCTCACACACACATACTGCTCTGATCAAATCCAAAGCGTCCTGTGGCTGCTTTAATGTAAAAATAGATGTGTGAAAGATTCAATAATGGTGTTGCCAGGTAAAATTTAATCCTTTATGTCCAGGAAGACAGGCTAGATGAAGGCAAAATGAGAGAAAGCAGTCTTTTCTGTTTTTTTAAAGGGTGTCTAACAAGAAACTACTTTCAGTGGGGAGTTTTATTAACTTCTTTATGCTTCCAATGATATCTTACTCTTAGCTGTTTCTCAACTTGTTTTCTAGCTCTTTGCTTCTTCGCTCCCTTTATTTTTCTGTCCATTACAAAGGCTCCAGAGAACCTTTGTAAGGGCACCTATATAGACACCATGCCATAGGCTAAATAAATAAATAGGATCCCTTTGGCAGAAAATTACCTTGAACACAGACCATCCAATGGCACTTTCACAACATCACTAGTAAAAATACAGTGGTCTACAGTGGTATAGATGGTGAAGGTACATGTGAAGGAAAAAAGCAATGGAGAGCAGCTTAGAAAGTTGGGTGAGGGCTGTTATTTAGAGTGCTGTTTTTCAATGTTGGCAACTTTAAGAAACATGGAATTAAACTACTCCCAATTTTGGGAAGAGCTCCAGACATCTTAAAGTTGTCGACATTGAGATATATTGCACTAGATGAATATGGTACACTTAATTAGTGATCAACAGCAAAACAAGGAATAATCTGTTAGCAATTCATCTGTCTCAACATTTGTTAAATTGAATTGAATTGTAATGTCATCATATCCTTAGATATCTGAGAATCTGATTTCAACAGTCTTATTTATGAAGAAGTAGGAGGGGGGAACTCTTTGAATGCAACAATTAATTAAGCATACTGAAGATAAAACCTTGAGCAGCATTTTTTCTTGGTCACTTGCAAAGGTAAACTATTCAGTACTATCTGCATGCCTTGAATTCAACCATCTTCAAGTGGTTTTTTTTTAAAAACACAACTGCTTTCAGTATCATCATTAGTTTTCGCAACTTTGTCATTTGGCCAAAGCTAAATAAAATCTATACTATAATTGGATTATTTCAAAAGATATCTCCAGTATGATTGCCATTGCTGTTTCCCTATACCCATTTTTCCATTATCTCATTTGATATAGCTTTTTCAATATATAAGGTTATTTTTTAAATTCTATAACAAATTCTTCTGAAAGTGGTTTTCAAGTAATCGACTCCCACTGGGGTTTATTGTCGATAAACAACAGCATCAAGCAAAATCTGCTACTGTCCAAAGTTATGATCAAAGTTCCATACAAAAAATAATGGAGGAAAAAATACTGTACTAAAAATTATAAACAAATTGTAATAATTTAACTGAAAAGTGAGCTCACATCAGAGGTGCTTGCAGTTTAAAGGCTGCATTAGAGAAATGTACCTGTCAAATAGCAACAGCTTTAAAATAAATTTAAATTTTTAAAACCTTTAAAATATGTTCTTGGACAATCTATATTAAAGTTAAATAATCAAGGGAGAGATAAATAGAAAGCAGTTGTGATTCTAGAAACATAGATTACTAGACATTTTTCTATGTAGTAAAAGCACTTGTTGAAAAATGCTGATCTCAGATAGTATTTCACTAAAATGGGCAATAAAGTTGACAGTACTTTTTTAGCCATTTGCACAACTCTTAGAGTCAGATATTCTCATTCTGCATTTGCAGCTTCACTGCATTCTGGCTATTCTCCATTAGCATAGAACAAAGAAATGACTTTTGTTCTATTCAAGAATATATTAAATTTCCAAAATATGCAGAACTCTGCCAGCTGCTTTATATAGAGAAGTTATTCAAGCAGACCCCTATTAACTGGCAAGCTAAAATTGATGATGAATGTGCCATGAGGGAAACACTGGCAGCCTATTGATAAACTTGTAATAGCATATAGCAGCATTCATAAAGTTTAGAAATGTACTTGTGAAATAAGTGCATATGAATTAAGGAGATACTGTCTGCTACTAGGTACAAGACAACAGAAGTTAAATTCTTAATTCGTGCACTTCCTGTCAGATGGGCTCCAGATCTTCCTTCAGTGTCAGTTCATTTCAAGAGCAGCATCTGCCTTGTTCTGGTTCTAGATAACTTTGTGTAAAATTGGAATAATGTTGTTGTTGTAATGTTAAAATATTGGGAACAATCTGTTTTTGTCTGGCTTTGTCCTTGCTTTGCTGCATTTCTCAGTTCCTAGACATAAGCAGATCCTTGTCAATATTTGTTATAACTAAACTATGCTAGGGAAGGAATGCAGACAATTATATTAATGAGTATAGTGAGTCTAGTGAGTTTCATAATCCTTATTGTTGTTTTAAAAAATGCTTTCCTTTGTTTATCTAAATTATGGTACTTTTTTCCCCTTTATCCCACCTGATAGCCTTTGGGTTCAAGAAAACCAAATGGTCTTTGTGTTATTTCCTTTCCCTTTCACCCTCACACATAAACACGCATATGCAGAGGTGTGACACAACTATTTACAATCACATTTTTACAGCTATTGCCAAAATGCCACTGTGTTATTCTTCCAGTGTCCTAGTTAGAGGTCATTAATACATAAAAAGAGAAGGAACAACATCTTCACAGAATTAGGGCTCTATGCTCACCACACCATAAGAGTTATAAATGTATACATAAACAGCCATATGCACACAATGTGTGCTGAACACACAAATGGATGTTCATTTTCTTTTTATTTTGCATGGGGTTGGATGAGCCAGGGGTAGGATTCTACCAGTCCAGACCAGTTCTATAGAACTGGTTTTATGATTCTGCGCATTTCAGTGAACCATCAAATTGTGCCTCTGGCTGTCCTTGCCCCACCCCTCTCCACCCACCCCTCCCCTCCCCGCCAGTCAGTCCTTATTGTGCATGAGTGACATTGCACACATGCTCAACATCACTGACTGCGTTCTCCCCCGCCCAGTCACTCCTTAAGGTATTTCATTTTTCCCCTCCCAATGATCAGCTGTTCCAATAATCAGCTGTGCCAGGATCCCCTCGCTGTCTTACTGTTTTGCCCAGGAGGCTTCCCTGTGGCTTAGGAGGTGAAAAGGGGTGCATGGGGGACAGGGGGGCTGCTGAGTGCCTCCCCCACTCTGTTTTTTGCCTTCCTGGGCTCCAGGGAAGCTTCATTGGAGCAAAAACACCCTCCAGAGGCCCAGGAAGCAAAATAATGGGGGGGGGGTTTGCTGGAAAAAAAAAAAAAGAAGCCATGCCCACTCAGTCACATATCCAGCCCGCAGAACTGTTTGTTAAAAAATTTGAATCCCACTCCTGGGATTAGCAGCAGCCAAGGAAACAGGACAGTGAGTTTTACTTTTGTAATAGAATATGTGGATGGCCTCAAGGAAGCGGGAGAAAGAAATTTTGCCCAGGAAATAATCAGAAAAGATAGGAGCCTCCAGTGGCTTCACAGACTGAGAAAGAAACTTAGGAAGAACCCGCCTTAACAGATCGAGCAGTTAAAAGTTGCAGGCCAAAATCTGTACTTTCAGATTTGTATGATTGTGTTAACATAGCATTACAATAAAGTAGAATTAGTTCAACTTGCATTTTTTCCTTGCATGTCTGGCTTACCTGAGAGAGCTGACATTTTTTGACATTTTTTGAACTCATGACTTGATCAGCTGGAAAAGAATGTATTTGGTCATGGTATTCCCTAACTACTGTAAACATTTCAAGCCAGAAGGAATACAACTGAGAGTGGTGGAAATTGAGTATCGTGCTCTAGGTGGTATTTGCATCTTAACTGCTTCCTTTCCTCTGTGCATGTTCCTCTAATACTGATCATGTTCCTCTTTATTTGGCATCAAATTCTTCCCTTTGTCTCTGTCTGAAATGATATATGAGAAAGACTTTGAGGGTGAAGAGATGCTGATTCGAGAATGAGCAGATAATAGACACTATAGCCCACAGCAACATAACAGGGAGATAAAGAGGCTCAGAACGGATGGACCGTCCCTAACTTCTCAGACTGTAAAGGAAATGGCAGGAGATTTCTACTTTCAAACTTGTAAGATTCTGTTAATGTAGCCTTTCAATAAAGTAGAAGAAGCTCATCTGGTCTTTTGGGGAAGGCTGACACCAGTCTTCCATTTCTCAAGATCTTTCTCACATTGCATACTGTTACACTATTCTTCATTGCTGGTCCTTGCATAGGATTTATATGCATTCAGTTATTTATTCCATGATTTGTGTGGTGCTTTTCTCCCGCCAGACTAAGGCAGTTTATTCCACAATAACATGAAAATCTTATTTAAATACCCTAAAGACATTGCTACGTAGGCAAACATTTATGCCTCGACATATGCAAGAGAAGTCATTGGAGTCACTAATGAATAAGAATAATTTAAAAAGAATGACAATAGTACCTTATTATTAGCTAAAGCCCAAAGAAAATTTTCCCATTTGGCATCTTTCTTATTTTGTTTTTTCACGACTTTTTCTCCCATTTGGCTCATGATGTAAGGTGCTATCATTGATTCAACAGAGCAGAGCAGGGCACTAATTGAAATAATAGTTGTAATACAGCCCATCAATTTGGGATATTGAGACCCATTTTCAAAGGCTTCATAGAAACTGGGATTGTTTGTTGACAAAGCATTCCTCATTTTTCATGCCAAGCTTTACTGAAATTAGCCATAGCGGGTTGTTTTTCGATTTTCCATGCAAGCATTAGCATCACTTTAACCTTGTTTAATTAAGACCAATTATCCATCTACAGTATAAAACCATATAATGTATACATTTATTAATCCAGCATTCATCTTTGAAATAAGTTTCATTTATAAAATCAATGGCTATATACAAGCATTATAAATATTTTTTACTGTATCATAGAAAGCAAGTTTAAGACCTCTCGAAATTTCATTTATGACTCTGTATTGGTATTGAAGTTTCTCAAGCTCTTATTGCCCTTGCAATTTGGCATAATAAATATGTAGAAGCCACCATAATTCAATAACAAAATTATATATTATTCTAAAGAGCAATTATTTAATTCAGACAAATGCTGTTTTTAAACAAAAATATTGATTTGATTTGTTTGCAGATGAAATAGAAGTTTATGTTAGATCAGCATATACTTTGAGTAGTAATGGAGTTCATTGTCTTTCTCCTAGGTATTAAATGGTAGATTCGCAAGAGACATAGACAGCTTACACTATTTTACATGATGCGGATAGTCATTTTTCATTTTTTCTGATATCACCGACTTTCATGGCAGAAGTTGGAAAGCATAACCTTACAAAATTTGTAAATACAGAAATCACAGCCTGCAACCTTAGCACTGGAGGGCTTGAAACCTTACATGACCAGTTGTAAGTCAAGGACTTCCTGTGCTTTTAACTTACCGTGCAAATCTAGGTTCCTTTTGCATTTTAGCCTTGTAACCAGAGGTGGGTTTCGACCAGTTCTGTCCACCTCCGTAGAGCAGCAGACATAGAACCGGGTTTTTTTTGCCCATGCCCACCCGGGGCATGATGTTTTTGCCCATACGCCCACCCAGGCTCTTACCTGATCCTTATTTCCTGATTTTTCAATTTCAGCTGCTGAACGAGGCACAGCTGCAGTAAAAAAAAACAAGAAAAGAGGGCTGTTTCAAAGGCTGTTTCAAAGGCTGCTTCTCGGCACGCAGTGTGCTAATAACAATTTATAGGTGTGAGGCTCACAGTGGGCAGGGAAGCTCATTAATCCTGAACCAGTAGTTAATCCAGTCATATCCCACCCCTGCTTGGAACTTTCTTTCTGCATACATTAGCTACTTGCTGATATATCAACTTAGAGATTACACCCATCTTCCATTTCTTATACATGTTTATATTTAATCAAACATGTATAGGATCAACCAAACTTTAATTTTTAATATCAATCAAAAGCTCTCTCTGCAACAACAGTAGTTTCCTGAGCTGCCTACTTGTTTCCTTTCCTCCCTTATTGGGAAATCGTTCTCCCGGTATTTTATTTGACCTTAAAGTTTCTGTCCATGGAATTCCATGCATTACTTCTCTAAGGCCTAGTCCCACTGGCCAACGGACACAAAACGTATGCATAAAGGACACAGCGGATGAGCAAAATTTCAGGGGTGGCTCCATCCATTGTTATCTGCTCCAAAAAGTGGCAAAAATTTGCATAAACAGAATGGAAAAGAACGGATATGGGTAGTATGTAGTAGGGATGTTAAATGGATGTTCATAGGAAGCCTAGAGGATGGAAGCGGATGACACCTCCGAAGGGGTTCCGGGGGAGAATTTCAAAGTGGACGCATAGCGGAAGGGGCGGATGCATAGCGGATGAAGCAGATGCATCACGGACGCCTATAGGAAACAAAGGGGATGCCGCGCAGATGTATATCGGATGCAAAGCATTCACTGCGCATGCGGGGAGTATGAATTGCATCAGCTCCACAGATCTAAAAGGATGCAGCACGCACGCAGTCAGCATACAGGGGAAAGATGTGCTGCCACATACATCTAGCAGGAACACCATGGTTGGTCAGTCAGGCAAGAAGAAGGCCGTGCCTATTTGTTCAAGCCCTGGCAAGGTGAAGAAGGCCAGAACCAGCATCCCACCCCCTGGCACTGACTCTGAAGCTGCTGCTGTGGTGGACCAGCCCCAAGGCCCTCAAGCCCCTCAAAGCCCTGCTGCTGAAGGCCCTGCTGCTCAAGCCCTGAAGGCCCTGCTGCTCAAGCCACTGAAGACCCTGCTGCTCCAGCCCCTGAAGGCCCTGCTGCTCAAGCCCCTGAAGGCCCTGATGAAGCCCCTGCCAGAGGGAGGAAGAGGCAAGGGAAGGAGAAGAGAGAGAGGAAACAGTACACCATTTCCAAGGAGCATGAGGATGAGGTGCTGGAATGGCTGAGGGATAATGAGTACCTCTGGAGAAAGGGCCACAGACTTTATCGGGACACCAAGAAGAAGCAGGCAGCTTGGAGAGACAAGGCATAGAGCCTGGGGTACACTGAAGATGTACTCCTTGGATGGTGGAAGCACATGCACACCTGGTATGGCAAGCTACACCTCAAGAAATCCGGGCAGGTGGTTGTCAAGTTCACTGACCGGGAGATGTATGTCATGGCCAAATGCAGTTTCCTGGAGGGTGAGATCCGCCACTGAGGAGCAGGCCCTCTGAGACCCCTCTTCCTCAGACAGCCACAGACAGCCAGTTCTCTTCCAGCCAGGAGCCAGCTATACTGTCCAGGCAGGTATCTTCAGAGGGCCCCACAGCAGAGACCCCCCCCCAACACTCCCCATGCCAGCAGACTTGGAGGATCCCATGGAGGATGATGCCTTGCTATCACGAATGGAAGAAGAAGCAGCAGCCACCAGAGGCCAACCGGCCCCCGCCCCCAGCTCCAGAGGACACAGGCAGAGAGGCAGACTGGAGGGCCAGAACCACAGTGTGCTGTTGGAGATCAGGGACACAATGAAGACCAGCACAGAACTTCTCTCTCAACTGATCCACTTGGACAGAGCATCCTCGGGCCGGAACACCTTCATCACCTACGTGAGCCAGACCCTGAGGGACCTGCCCGAGGCCCAGTACTAGGTGATGAAGCAGAAGATCACAGCACTTCTGCACAACCCTCAAGGCCCAGCTGAAGCTGCTCCTACCCAGTGCAGGTCTGTTCCTCCACCCCAAGCAATGTCACAGCCCTTCCACGGCTTTCAACAGCCCCTCACCTACCAAGGCTACGACTACCAGGACTTCCCACAGCAGAAGCAGAACTTCCCAGTCCAGGCCCAGGTTCATAGGATGCCACATACGCCAGTTCTCACGCAGCTGCAGACCAGACAGCCCCACTACACTCCTCCTTCCTCCATCCCACAGCCAAGCCTGTCAACGGACAATCTATCATCAGTATTGAGCCTGACATCTCAAGTCCTTGATGAAATGTCTCTCAACCTCATGGGACTGAGTCAGCTCTCGGATAGCTTCTTGAACACACCACCACCTGTTGTACCCTCAGGGCCAAGCACCCCAATGGTGCCTCAGACCAGCACTCAAGCCACAGCCACCTCCACAGTCCCTGGCCGCTTAACAGCTGAGACCATGGACATGACTCAGAGTGACTGAAAATAGTGTCAGAGACTGAGTTGTTTACTTGCTAAGTTTATCTTTGCTAAAGACACTTTACTTGGTTCATTTTGCTTATTTAATACAGTCATAAAGTTTACCTAAGAAAGTTTATCTTTGCTTAAGACACTTAATACAGTTTACTTGGTTCATTTTGCTTATTTAATAAAGTCATAAAGTTTACCTAAGAAAGTTAATAAAGGTTGTCTTTGCTTAAGACACTTAGTTTACTTGGTTCATTTTTTTTACTTAATAAAGTGTTGGTGAAAACTTTGAAAAAATGGTTAAGCCTTTGCATGCTTGTGAGATAGATAAGGATAGTTGTGGGATAGATAAACCTCCAGTGCAACCATAGTGGGACTGTATGGTCCACCATCCCAGCGATCCAGATGATTTTCTCCCCCTTTTTATCGAAAATATTGGTTGTCCGCTTTGGGGCCTTCTACATACTCTAGATATACTGCAGACATCCTAAATATCCAAGATACATCCCAGATACAAACGTTTTGTCTGTTTTGAACACTTTATATACGAGATGCATACGCTTACATCCTTTCTATTTCCATGCTAGTAACACTGTGTACCTTTTGTTTCCTCCCTCTTTCTGTTTTCAGCTGCAGCAGATGTGAGTTGAGGGGATGGCCAGAGGATGCAGAGAGGATACAGCGGATGTTTAATGATCATAATGGACATAGAACGTTTGTTGCCCATATATGTCACGGATGTACATCGTATGCAGCGGAAAGTTCATCCATTCACAAAGTTTTGTGCAGCTCAAAACTTCTTATGCGGATGAAATCACAGTGGATGGATGCTCGACGGATAGAGCATATGAAACACGTATGCAGTGAGTACACAATGGATGCATAGCGTTTTCGAATGGATGACAAGCCTTTTTTAACGTTTTACATCCTCTTTGCATCCATAAGTGCAGTGGGACCAGGCCTTAAGCTTGTTAAAATTGGTTTTCTTGCAATCTAGTAGTGTATATACACAAATATTCTCCGCTTTTTTCTTTCTATGGTGTTTAAACCCCAACATGATATCGTTACTTTCTCTCAAAGTTTCTATTGCTTTTACATCTTCAATTAATTTTAGGAAAGCCAATCCTGTTGTATCTTTTTTAATCTTCTGAAAAATGAAAGAATCAGCCAGATCATTGAGGAATTTTGGTAACTGGGTTGATTTTCAAATCTATAATTTTAGTATCTCTCTATACTGAAAATTAGCTGAAAGTAAAGATATAGACTTTGATATATCTTGAGATCTAGTAATGAAATTTCTGATGTAGAAAACAATTATATAAACAACAATCCTATAAGAATCATTTCCAAATTTCCTTATACAAACTCATCATGAGTCCTGGATTTGACAATCTGCAGTATATCACTGCTATGGCAAATTATGAAATGGACCACATCCCTTTGGCAAGCACCCTTGCTAAATTTAGAATCCAAAGTCATATTTTTCATTATTTTGTTTCCTAAAAAATGGTAATTCCACTGGACTCAAAAATGTCAGGACAAGAGAGTCTGGAAAAATATCAGTTGTCAGAAGATACTGCAAAGATCAGACAAGGTTCAGGGTAACGCATAAGTCTTTGGCCTACCTTTTATTCAAAAAAGAAGAAGTATGTAAAGCAAACAAATATATGCAAATAGATTTGATGCTGTATGCATAATTGTTCCAACTTATCTGTGTGTTTTATCAGCAGTGGCCTTCCATAGCATTCTTCCACAGAAAAGGTTTTCTTCCATAGAAAAGGTTAATCAGCAGGATATACCTAATTTGAATTACATTATAAATTGGGTGCAGTATGTCCCCTTGCTTAAAAGAATATATAGTTTTCTAACTCTGAGTGCCCTGACTATAATAATCATCAAAGACATTGCCTACCCTGAAAATTAAAGAAAAAAAGTTATTCTGAACTTTTAATTTTTTAATTACAAATTCAGAGAGTAACAGAAATTTAAGAACCTGGGCCTGGAGGAACCTTTCATTACTGAAAGATTGTCATCAGAATAATGCAGTCATTCTTCTCAGCATAAATAATTTCTAACACTTAGTTTGAAGTCTATGATATCCCAGAGACATTTGCAGAACATTGTTTCTAATGAGATACTTGTTGCATTTACTTTCCTTCTTTCTTGCAGTTTTATACTATGGGTGATCTGTTTCCACTATTTTTTCTTGCAGAGTAATAAATGAAACACTAATAGAAATCAATTAAGACATTTAAATGTCTTCTACTTACAGATCAGCCAGACAAACTCCTGGGGTTTTAAATTGAAATGATGCTTGAAGCAGCTAGGAAGCACAAACAATATAAATCAAAGAACTGTTAGAAAAGGAACAGTAGCTGACAAGATTCATAGTTTTTCTTGACCAATTTGTCTAGTTCTGTCAGATAAAAATACAGATCTACATGTAATTGGAGTAAGGATCTACCTGCTAGGCCAAGGGGGTCCAACCTTGGCAACTTTAAGA
>BLBF01000002.1:64862650-64922350 GCA_015471245.1 Laticauda colubrina | reverse complement strand
AATAAGTTACAACTAATTGGGGTAAAAAGAATAAAAGGGAAAAAGAGTACAAGAAAGATGTTATTTTCCCTGTTCAGAATCTAGGTAGGATAAATGATAGCTTAAGATCCTGAACAAAGATCCTAAATAAGACATATTAATTGTTTAAAAAATGCAAAACATTCATTTGGGGCAAAAGCTCTAGACTTTATTTCCAGCCTTACTGCTTACAGTGTTAATTTTTTAAAGGGAGTATTTGTTTCAATCAATATCAGTTATTTAAAAAAAAATGCATCCAGCACATTTCACATTTACAAAGAGCCAAGTAAGAAAAAGAAAAGCTCAGTGATACATAATCATATTTTTATAGGATTATTCATCTGAATGGTATTGTTAAGCAGCATAAAATAAAGGTTCGGTTTCTTTTGGTAGAGTTCAAAAATTCAGCTATTGCACTACTCTAGTGGATGAAAGGGTGACAAAGATGTTATAATCTCATAATGTTCTAAGAACCTCTTTTTGTGCATGGAAGTTTTTATATTAAATGAGGTACATAAATCATGGTTTTTCTGTTTATTGACCTAGTGTCTTTAAGACTTGTTATAAATGTCATTGCTGGAGCTAATAGTTAAATGAGGCATTTAAGCATCACAACTAGTTTAAATCAATAGATGATTATTTTTGCCACAACTTTTTTTTTACTCTTTTGATCTTTTGGACTGCTATACCAACTAGGTTAAATCTGAAACAAAGTTACTAATATATTGGATATTTTCAAATTTATTAAGACAATGTGTAACAAAAGTTCACAACAATAGTACTAGCACTAATCAATTCTGGATAATGTCTGTTTCTGAAGGATCTTCTAAACCAGGGGTCCCCAACCACCGGGCCCTGGACTGGTACCGGTCCATGGATCATTTTGTACCGGGCCGCAAAGAATAAATAATCGTGATTAAAATATATATAAAAATATGTTTTTAGTAAAGAAATTGTAAAGAAGCCCTTTACTATTGGGGAAGAACTGATTTTAGCAGTTCTTGAAAAAGTGTTTCTATGTGAAACTGGTCCCTGGTACAAAAAAGGTAGGGGACCACTGTTCTAAACCAAAGGTCTTCAAACTTGGTAAATTTAAGACTTTAGGCTTCAATTCCCAGAATTCCTGAGCTAACATGATTGGAGGAGGAGTTCTTGGAGTTGAAATCCATAAGTCTTAAAGCTGTCAAGTTTGAAGACCCCTGTTCTAAACTGTTTTTGTGGTCAGGGAGTTAAATTGGTACAAGCTTTGATTATAAAGAAAAGGAGGCCACTAGAAAATCAAGCCTGTTGTTCTTAGCTATATACAAAAGACAGATACTTGTCTTGTTTTAGCTTATCACAAATGGTGCCCAGGCTTGACATAAATTCAGTGTTCTTTTGATTGAGTTTTAAGGATTTGTTTTTATACTGCAATCTGAACTGTTAGCTACATGAGACAGCATCCTGTTCTGACAATAGTCATGTTTGTACTCATAAAGAGACAATTTTTTTAGGCTAGTTCTAAAGGCCCCAGTCTGGAGAAGGTTGACCTGACCTATGCTGAAAACCAGGGTTAGTATGAAGATACCTTAGTATAGCTCCTGAAGTGTCAACAGAAGTGTTTGGAAGATGACCTGCTCATAGGCACCCACCCTCTTGGTGACATCACTATTATTTGGAAGATATTTGTCTCACTCTTTTTTGCTTCATTTTTGAAGGCAGAGCAATTAACAACTGATTCCCACAAACCACACCAAATCAGCTAAATAACATCCTTGATTGCATTTCTGGAAACCTACAAGTCTTTCTTATGTAAAAGGCTGCAAAGCATATACAGTACTTCCAAACTGCTTTTAAGTCACATGTAGTGACATATCTTAATTTTATTAAACTTTTCTGTACAGAAAACCAGTGCTTTATTGTTCTAAACAGAGATCCTGTGGTTTTTCACATTTATCTTGGTAATTCATTTTGGAAAAAAATGAATAGTAATGAGAAGCCTCTGTAGGATAAGCTATTTAAAACTCTGGATTAAGGCAAGAGATATGGATATGATTATTGGTGATGTGTAATTCATCTGAGGTATAGTCAAGGCCAAGATGAAATTGAAGAGGAGAAGGAGGAAGAAAAGTGCAGGTTTTAGAACAATTATGTACTATAGGCTAAAAGGGTGTTTCATCAAAAGTTCTGTTTGATTGCTTTTGAGCAATGCACTGAAATTAAAGAAACCTTTCCCTTGAAAGTGATGAATTAAAGCAATGCAGTACCTCCCATCAATTGTAATCACTAAAAAGGTATATTATAAAAAGGTATTCAGAAATTCCTTTTCACTATAACCAAATGGCCAGCTGAATTAATTGAGCCAGTGTTCCTGGTTGTCAAAATATAAGCTATTTGGTTGTCAATAGCTTTGGTTTCTAAGTCTAAGCACAATTTGGAATCACATTGTGGAGAAAGACATTTACTTTTATATCTACATGTATATATCCATCTTTGTATCCCACCTTTATTATTTTTACAACAACTCAAAGTTGAAAACAAACCCAACAAGCCTTTCTCTTCCTATTTACCCCACAATAACAACTCTGTGAGGTGAGTTCAACTAAGAGAGAATGACTGGCCCAAGATCATTAACTTTAATGTCTAAGGCCAGGAAATATCACCATAACTTGAGGCTAAGCAATATTGCTTTCTATAATCCTAATACACTTAAGCTATGAACCATTTCTTGAATAAACTGTGAATTAGAGTTTATAAAGAACTATAGGCCTGCTTTGTTAGCTTTTCTATTTTCTTTGTGTGAAAGGATTTTTTTTCATCTTTTACCTGTTAATAAAGTTATTATGTGGTTTTTGCTCTGACATAAATCTTATCCTTATTACTAGAAAACAACACAAGATGGAACAATAAACTGCTTCAAAAGTGCCATTGAAAATAAGAATATTCCTAATCAGTTTCAACAGAACAGGGTCATTATGTAAAGCTTGTACTAATTTGCTAGATTCTTATTCACATTCCCAGATAAAATGTAGCCTCATGAGCCAAAATACTGATATAGGAGTACACAACATGAAAATAATGTATTTGTCTCTGTAGTTATGTTAATCTCCAGTAGATTAATTATGCCAGTAGTACAAATCAATAAATGACAATGGTCTCTGATAAGATTACTCAGAGACACTAATTTGTCCATGAATTCCTCTTCATTTTAAATGATCTTTCTCTATTTGAATTCAGAATTTCAAACAAATAATCTTCTGAACTCATTTGAACTGTCCCTTTAGCTATTTCTGTCTAATTCACACTTGTTGACTGCTTAGTGAATCACAGGACATTTCTGTTTTGAGAAAATTGAACTACTGTATTCAAGTTAAATGGAATAAGTGCAGTATTTCTTATTGCACATTTATTAGCTTTAATCTAAAGCACATCTGCCTGTAAAATGTATCAAAGAACCACCTGGTTGACTCAAAAAGAACACATATAGGCCAGCGTTTTTCAAACATGGCAACTTCAACTCCCAGAATTCCCTAGGAAGCATTTTAAGAGTTGGCATCTTAAAGTTGCAAAGTTTGAAAACACTGACATAAACTATCTTAGTCCAAAATATGAAAAATCTTAGAAGTTTGAAAGGCTTAAATAGCTTGGAATGTATTTCTTTTTTTCACTTTATTCTCTCATTCTCCCCACCCTTCTGTCTTTAGTTATTTTGCAATATTCTCTATACATTGCTAGATGCTTTGTATTTTTTTAAAAAAATGTATGCAGGGGAAAATCTACAAATGATGCTTTAGATAAGCTGGCAGCTGTCTTAATTTTATCACTAATTCATAAAATGATGCGAGCTAAATCAAGGATCATCCTAGGCAACTAAAAAAACATCTTGAATCTGTGGTCTGTGTCTTAAAATAACTATCTTCTCTGTACCTATATCTATATGCAGATATACAAATATACTTTTGTAGATGTGAACACACACAAATGAACATTTTTTTAAAAACATTTTTGGTCTCTGCACTTGCAGCTTTTATTTGCTTCATTTTTTTAAGGAGAAACTATAGTTTAACTCTGATGAGAGTCCCACTAATTTGAAAGGGCAGCTCTCCCTGTGTTAGGATGGGTCTTGGGATGGGGCTAGCAAGATATACTGTACACTGCATGCCCACAGTGAGAAAGTTCCTACCAGTTTTTAATAATTCATGTTAAGTTAATACTTTTATTCCCTTTCATTTTGCTTTCATTCCCTTCAGAATTTAGTTCATACCTGGAGCTCCAATATACAATCAATCCAAATAATAATTTTCTGGATTTAATTTAATGGATTTTACACTTCTGTTTTATAAGCAAATCTTTAACATGTTCTACTGAATGAATTATAATAGGGAATATAATACTAGGTTTAGTATTAACCTAGTTCCAGTCTGCACTTTCTCCTACATGATCATTTTTTAAACGAGCCATGCACTAAAATAATAAAATTAAAAATATGCATTAAAATTGTATTTTGATTAAATGTATAGCAGATTGAGAAAGTAGCCTTTTTTTGAAAAAAAATGCAAACAAACATTTTTAAAAGCAATTTATCTGACTGCCCATGCTGAGATACAATTTTAAAAAATTATGAAAAGCTTTAAATCTTCCAACATGGGAATTTGTGGTAGTTTACAGCCTAGTTGTCATAATTTACACCAAAAGCATTTCCATGCACACTATACTACAACAGCTAGGATAAAGAAATAATCAAGACATGATGTGATTGGCTCACAAGGACTTATAAATAATCTACCAACCGTGAGAACATATACATATACTTCAACAGAGATGCTATAACCAAGCTGTAGACTTCTCTTTAGACATGCAACCTTATTTGGCACACATGGGTTCCAAATTTCCTATAAACCAATAGCACTTCTTCCTCCATTTCTTATAATTGCCAAAAGCAATACAGAGATACAGAAATTCTGAAACAGTCATCACAGTGACCTATAGCAAGTGACTATCTTATCTCTTTCAGGAAGGATCTACAATTAGCAAAGTCAGATCAGATAACCTTGAAGTAGCAGCTAAGATAACTCTTTACTATGATCTTGGAGATGGAGAGGGGTACTTTGTGTTTTTAAAAAACTGGAAAACTGGAAAAACTGTCATCAAAATATCATGATTTCTGTCATTCTCTATCCTTCTGGGTTTTGTTTTGGTTTTGTTTTTTTGCCATGGGTAATAGGAGAAGTAATGGGGAAAGAAGAAGGGGAAATGGTTTCTTTGCTACAAAGTAGAAACCCAGAGTGATTTTTCTCAAGGGATTAGAAAATTGATTCACCAGAGGGGCTCCATTCTGTTGCTCTTCAAACTAGCAAGTATTTGTACTTGTCAGATTGTAAATCAACATGAAAGGGATTATTATCCTTTGTAAAAATATATTTTTACAATATATAAATCCTTTGTAAAAATAAAAACTAGCAAGTATTTGTACTTGTCAGGTTGTAACTCAACATGAAAAGGATTATTATCCTTTGTAAAAATATATATCCCAATGCAGAGATTGCAGATCCTGTTTGTGCAAGTGGCCTGATCAGTGACTAAACTATATCCAGGAAAAAACTAAGTTGTCTAATAGATGTTCCACTTTTTGCAGCAGTATAGGTACTCTTGTTGGCAGGCCCAGGATACCAGCCTCATCTTGGATAGCCTAGTTCATGTACCATCAAGGAAAAGAGAGGTACCATCTTTCAACATGCTTCATTCTGTGCTGAGTGAGCCAAACACAGGGCAGGGCAACAATTCCAGCTAGTTTGGGCGAGTCATTGCCAATCCCTGGCTATTAATGATTGCTGTACAAAACATATTTGCCCATAGTATCCTGGATAAAAGGAGTTTGGAGAATAAATGGCTTGGTGGTTCCAGTAGTCACTCCTGGACACTATGTGAAGCAATTTGTATATCTTAAAATATGCATTCTTTTCCCAGATTTTTCCAATCAGCCACAAGAATCTAATCCTAATAACTCAATTACTTTATTCAGCCCCTGTCAACTCATCAAACTGAGGGTGGAGGATGACCACTGTCTCTAAAAAACACAGCTTATCTGAGATGCTCTGAGCCAGTCACTGGCTTACTTAAGAGTCATGGCACAGAGACAGTTGTTCATTCTACTTGAAATAAGCCACATATTGTTTTCAAATTTTCTCATCAGCATTGGAATGATTTTCACACTTAATGCAGTTTCCACATGGATCTGTGTGGAAACTTCATCATCTGAGTTGCATGGGATTCCTCTACCTCTCTCTAGTAGTCCCCCACTTGTTCTCAAAGTCACTTCCAGTGTTCCCACTCCATTTATTTGCATCTAATTATTGTGTGTTGGGCCTCAGCCAGCCAACTAAACAAAGTACGCTGGTCTGAGGTTGTACACCATACACAATGTGCAATACTTACTATACTTGACTTACTGAGCTCAGAGAGTATGTATGAATGAGTTCACTTACATTCTGTTGATGATGAGTTTGAGGAGGCCTGAATATGAACCACAATTCAAAGAGTATGCATAGAGTACACACAAACATGTAAGCTCAACAAGTCAAGAATATATTGCCTTTCCAAAAACTTCTATAAGATGATTTGGGATGCTCGTTGAGGACAGTTTCCTTTGGAACTGTTGAGCTCATTTTTAAAAATGAAAGGCTAACTCTATATTTGGTTAAATGGCTGGGCTTTAGCATTTTCTGTACTGTTTGCTTGTCATCCCATTTATTTGAGACCTCAGAGTGCTTTTAAAATTGCAAAGTGCTCTGTACCAATTGGGTTGAGCTTTAGCCGAATACAGTCTGCACATGTTCTTGTACATTGTTAATGAAATCAGTTGTGCGTTTCCTGCAAAATCAAGCTTTTTTTTTCAGTTCTATTTGTTGTTTATGTGCATTCTATGGTTTATCTCTTTTATCCACTGCAATGAGATTTGAGATACATAATATCCAAGAAGATTTCTGGGTTTTCTAATGGGATCTTAGCAAATACAGTATTTAGGATGTTAAAAGCAGAACTTTTTTTTTTTTTTTGCTAAAGGTCTCAAGTAGGAACTGTGACTTTAAAGCCTTTATTATTATCATTTTTTGAAAACACTACAAGATTTCCCCCTTCTCCCCCACACATATATTTTCAAACTAAATTTGCTGGTTGAGCCTGCTGAGTAGGTGGAATGACAGTGCATGCTAACTGGCATCTATCACGCAGGGAAAGTAGATTATTAAAAATGAAAGAAACCTGTATGAAGTGGGATAGTTGCCTGCATAGAAAGCAAATTGCTTCCACCTTGTTATGGGGAAATTCTTTAATATGATCAAAAGGCTTGAAAAGAACCACTTAAATCATCAAGTCTAACTATTTAGCTCCCTCTCCCAGTTCTTCCCAACTTTTCCTGCAGTTTGGTGGCAGATAGCAATTTTTACCAGACTATATACAATGGGACCACATGTTATATTTAACACACATTGGCACTAGACTCTTTCCTGCATACCCAACCCACATCCAAACATAGTCCAGCATTTAATTGTTTTCAACTACCTTTGAACAGCTAAGTAATACCTGATTATGTTTGGGTGGAACAGGATTAGAAAATATCAGAGCTGTAGGTGAGACTAGGGAGAAAAAAAATCCTATAATTTGTCAATGGCAATGACATATTATGAAAACTACAAGGTTTTATAAAATCACTGGAGTCAGCTTCAAATTGGAAAAAGACTTTACTAAAAATGTTTTAATTTCATTGTACTGAGTTTCCTGGCACATCCATAAGCAATCAATATACAGGAGTAAGATCTACATTGGGGAAATGCTAATTATATTGCAAATGGAACAGTGGAACCCATTTTTGTCTCTTAGGAGTAATTCGGTTACAGTGTTTCTGGAAAGATTAAACAAATGTGTCATTGCTACAGGATGCAAAGCAGGCTATTAACCTGAATAGCTTTACATGATTATTATGTTCACAGGTAGTTGAGTAACACTTTCTGAAGAACATATGAAGTCTTGTGCCTTACTTATTACTTCAGTGGCATCTGCTTGGCTACTATAAGCAACTGAAATGGATAGAAAGATGAACATTTGGTCTCATACAACCTTCTCTTCTTGTGCATGTATTATTTGTTTTTATTGAGTTCTATCTCATTACCATTTTTACAGTTTAATTTGCATAACATGACTTGTCCCTGCACATGAATTCTGTTAAATGAAAAATAATTAGGGCTACTAAGAAACTTTGCATTGTCTTTAATTTCAATGAAAGCAGTAATCAGTATATGAACCAAAGAGCATTTAAAAAAAAAACCACAAAGCTTTCTGGGAAGCTTCCCTCAAATCACAGAGAACAAAATAATTCAAAATGTCCCTTGCAAATGCTGGCCAAACAAAGCAAAGCTTTTTCTGACTGGAGAGTGAGGGTGCATATTTCTAAAGTGCTTCAGATTTGTGTTTTATGTTGGTTTGACAGATGTTTTATCTTAAAATGGAGAGAATAAATGAAAAAAAAAGATATCTTCCTTTGAACTTTCCTAGTCTATTTTGAAGTAGCTTCTCAATGATTGTCATCTGTCAAAAGTTGCTTTTAAATTTTAAGGCTTTTATCTGTAAAATCATATCCTCACACTCCTAAGGAAATCACACAAGACAATGAAACAGGGTTGGCGTACTTTTCAACAGTGGCACTGTGCTGGTAGACCTGGTCTGAGAATCATTTGATAGAATTAAAATGTAAGCATTGATTTTTTTAAAAAAAGGTTGTGAGATATGAAGTCAATTTTTAGAATTCTACCACAATAAAAAAGTATCTTAGTTTTTTTCTGCCACTCTTTGTCATTTTTTCTGTGAGTCCTTAATCAAAATTTGGCAGATTTAAACTTTCAAATTCAATTTTAAATTTTAAAGCTTCATCTTCATTTTCCAAATCCCTAAAGATTCCACCATCTCACTTCCAGTTAGGTTTTGATTTTATTGATTTATAGATATGTTGTTCTTTTAAGGATAGTCTATGGTTGTCTGAGGTTTTTAAATAGCTTTAGTGATTGCAGCACTGCACCACTTAGCATATGTTTGTTTAGGTTTAACTCAATTCATTGTTACATGTTCAAAATTGCTGAAATGTAGCAACAGACTTAATCTCTTTAATTTCACAAAATAAAGGAAATTGAAAATGATTATTGATATATATGGTATTGATACAAATTTGAACTGAAGAATAACAAAATCTCCCATGTTTGAAATTTAGTACTGTAAAAATGCTATTTAATTAGATTAAGTCAACTGTTCCATCATAGTTCTTGTGGACTACCTTTCCAAATAAAACTCACTACTTCAGGTCATTTTCAAATTATTTATACAAAGTTCATTCTCAGAATGCATTTATTAATTGGCTACATTCATTTCAGTTTGGAAACATATTAATAAACTCAGATTTAACATATACTGTAGTCTACTTATCTTTTAACTATTTGAGGCAGTCAAATTACAAAAATTTGACGCCGAACGGATGAAGAGGATGCACAGCGGATGCACAGTGGAAGCCTAGTGGATGCCTGGTGTTAATTGCGCATGCGGGGGCGATGCATTGCGTCAGCGCCACGGATATAACGGAAGCAGCTCGGAAGCAGGTCGCCATTCAGAGGAAAGACCTGCTCCTGGACAGATTGGCTGCCTTGCCAGCCCTGCCTGCATGTCTGCCTGCAAGCCTTGCTACCAGCCTTGCTGCCAGCCTTGCTGGCAGCCTTGCTACCAGCCTTGCTGCCAGCCTTGCTGCCAGCCTCGTTGCCAGCCTTGTTGCCAGCCTGCCTGCAAGCCTCCCTGCCAGCCTTGCTGCCAGCCTGCCTGCAAGCCTTGCTGCCAGCCGGTCTGCCTGCAAGCCTTGCTGCCTGCAAGCCTTGCTGCCTGCAAGCCTTCCTGCCTGCCTTCCTGCAAGCCTTGGTGCATGCCTTCCTGCCAGCCTTCCTGCCAGCCTTCCTGCCAGCCTTGCTGTCTGCCTGCCTGCAAGCCTTGGTACCTGCCTGCCTGCCAGCCTTCCTGCAAGCCTTGGTGCCTGCCTCCCTGCCAGCCTTGCTGCCAGCCTTGGTTCCTGCCAGCCTCCCTGCCAGCCAGCAACCCCACAACCATGCGGAAGCACAGCAAGCCTCAGCCATCTGCTGCCAGCCCTGGCAAGAGGGACAGGGCTACCATCCCTCCCCCTGGCCCTCACTCTGGTTCTGCTGGGGCTTCTGCAGCATGGGCTCGCTCTTCTGGGGCTGGGGCTTCTGCTAGTTCTGCTTCTGGAGGAGCTGATGACAAGCAATCCAGCACCAGCCACCTGCACAGCACATGGACCCTTCACCCCTGAGACTGAGCGACCAAGAGGAGTGCCAGAGACTCATTTCTGTTTTATAGCTTCTTGTTAATAAAGTCTATTTATGATTCACACACTTGCTTCATTTCTTTTTTTTTAATAAACTCTTGCTGGAAACTTTTAGAATTCGTTTAAGCCTTTGCATGCTTGTGGGATCGGTAAGGATAGCTTTGGGATGGGTTAGGATACCTGTGGGTTGGGTAATAGCTGTGGGATGGGTTAGGATAGCAGTGGGATAGATAAACCTCCAGTGCAAGCATAGTGGGACTGTATGGTCCACCCTCCCAGGTGCCACACGTATGGCCCTTTATTATCAATAATAATGTAATAATTATCCACGCATATCAACATAAACACAACTCTTTATTAAACGCCCTGTTCATTGTAGGCCAACCAAACATACATGGCCCAATCTCATCAGTGTGATGAGACAGGCTGAAGGAAGCATCCATTAAGCATCTACCATCCTGTCTTGCCACTCCACTGCTCCAGCTGGGGAGTTGCACCAGTGTTTCAGGAGGTTGCGCTGCTTCTTCCCTTCACATGAAGCTTTGTGGGGGCCTGGCACATCCTCAGTGTCGATCAGGTTTCGCCCTTGCCTCCATTCACCAGGCTCCATGTCCCCATTGCCTTGTTGGAGGTCCACGAGCCTGTTCTGCAAGACTGGGTAGCAGGTGCGCATGAGATTGTGCAGGATACAGCAAGCTTCCATGATCCTCCTCATGGTCTCTGGGCAATGCTGCATGGTGGTGAGAAGTACTTGGAACCTGTTGGCCAGGATGCCAAAGGCATTCTCCACCACCCGCCTTGCCCTGGACAGCCTTTAGTTGAAGATCTTCTCTTCACGGGGGAGGAGTCTGAAACTGTAGGGCTTCATGAGGTAGGTTGTGAGGGAGAAGGCATCATCCCCCACGATGAAGTAGGGCACATCTTGTGTGTCGTTGGGCAGGGGTTCTGGATCTGGGAAACCCACGATGAGGTTGCCTTCCAGCTCCTCCTTGAGGTGACTGGCATTGTATACCTGGGCATCTGAAGATGAGCCATTGCCTGAAGCATCGATGTACATGAACTTGTAGTCAGTATCGACCATGGTGAAGAGGATGATGCTGAAGAAGCCCTTGTAATTGAAATAAGTGGACCCCGACTTGGCTGGCGCTTTGCAGGCCACGTGCTTCCCACCAATGGCTCCAACGGTGTGGGGGAAGTTCCACTTCTGATACCACTGCTCTGCAACTTTCTTCCATCCTTCTTCAGTGGATGGGCACTGGAGGAGCTCCTCCTTGTATTCTTCGATGATGGCCTGCACCACTTCTCTGGCCACAATGCTGATGGTGTTGGATGGCACCCTCCAGCCCTACTGCATGCTCCTGTCAGAGGTCCCTGAGGCCAGGTGGCGCAGAGTGAGTGCCACCATGAGCCAAGGTTCCAGGCTGGGCCGGAAGCTGGTGTTTGCCTTGGTCAACCTGGGCGTCAGGCGCTGTATAACTTCGTCAAACATGGCTGGAGGCATCCTCATGAAGTTCTGGAATGCACAAGAGTCTTCGTTCCTCAGCTCCACCATCAGCTTGTTGTACAGTCCGTCCTCTGCTCTTCTTGCAAACCATCTTTGGATCCAGACTCTTATTGGGTGGCTCCTTTTCTTCTCGCAGTAGTTTTTACAGAGCCTGCAGATGGCTTCGCACTGTTGCAGAAGGATGGTGGCTGCCGAAAGGACTTTGTTACAATCCACGGTGGACATGACTGGATGCTGTGGAAGAGGAAGAGGCAGATGAAGGCTGCAGAGGTCTGCACCGCTGGGCTGCTGTTCTGAAAGTGAGATGCAGACGAGTTGCTCCCCCTTTTTATAGGCAATATAGGTTTTCCGCTAGGCATCCTCTAGGCATCCTGTAGGCATCCTGTAGACATCCTTAATATCCGAGATAGGTCCCCTCTGCGAACGTTTTTTCCGTTTTAAATGCTTTGTTTCCATTCTGCATCCTCTAGGCATCCGTTCTGCATCCGTTCCGCATCCGTTCTGCTTCCTCCCTGTGTCCAGGCAGATGGAGTTGCGCGGATGCGTAGCAGACGCCTAGCGGATATAGCAGATGCATAACAGATGCATAGCGGATGCGTAGCTGATGCAGAACGGACGAACTGGATACATTTTCCGCACAAAAGTTTTAGGCAGCCCAAAACTTTCTGAGCGGATGAAACGTCAATAAACGGATGCTGGATGGATAGAGAGGAAGCAAAACGGAGGCAGTGAGTACATCGCGTTTTCGAACAGATGGCAAGGTTTTTTGTCCGTTTTACATCCTCTTTGCATCCGTTGGTTCAGTGTGACATGGGCTTTACTATCGGGGTGGGGTTTTACTGGTTCTATTCATTTCTATAGAACCCCTTGTTAACTTTCTAACTAGTTCGGAGAACTGGTAGTTAGAAGCAATCTCCTTTTGTTTTTTTCCACCCTTATGACATTCTTGTCACACAGCCAAGACGTCCTGTCTCTGAAGCTTCTGAGGCTTTCTTAAAGGGAAAGGGTTGTTTTAAGATTTTTACACTGCTGTTGGGAGGAAATACTTCCCTGGACAATCAGCACTTTGAAGAAATAATTGAATAACAAAGCAAAGCTTTTAGAGACAGGGAACCAAGATGAGTGACATTCAGCAAGGCTTCTTGGCCAGCTAGAAGGATTGACATTCAAACATGAATTTACATACTCTTTCTGAGTTTTGGTTTAAAACTGGTTTTTGGTGAAGGTTAATTCTGTGCTTGGTGAAGTTTAATCCTATGTTAATTGATGGGATAATTTTCCCTATTCAGCTTCAACAAGCAACAGCTACTGCTGTGATTTAATTATTTGCATTGTGTTTGAATTTTTTCTTGCCTCATGGTTTCTTTTTCTATTTGGGGAGGGGGTTCTTTCACTGCTTTAATACTGACACTGTCCTTTTGGGGTATACTTCCAAGAGGCAGGATGCAAGCTTGGCACTGATTTTTTTTTTTTGCCTTTTGGGGGACATGTGACCTTTCCTTAAATCTGGGTCACATATCTTTCTCAATTGCTAGTGCCTTTGCCATCAAGTCTGCCATCAAATCCCCCTTTTCTTCTTTCATATTTGAATTCACAAAAAATGTGCTGCTTTTTCAGATTCCAACAAAAGTATTTTTATTTCCATTTTTTTTCTTTGATCAATCTGATATTCAGCTCTTCCATCTTTTTTTCTTCCTTTTCCATTCTATCTTCTATCATATGTAGCCCCTGTTCATTTTTATTAATCCTTTCCTGAAATTTTTCAAATTTCTCATCCATCTTTTGTATTTTTCTTTTAATTCACCAGTATCATTTTTACCACTCCAAATTCTTAACTAAACAATTATTCATGGTTCTTAACCATCATCTCATAATTCTTAATCATTGTCTCCTGCATTGATTGCAGCATTGCCTGAAGATCCTTAAATGAATTGGACCTCTCTTTCTGGAATATATCCTCAACTGATCTCTGATTCAAAGGACTAGAATTTGCTGACCTCTTCCCCATTCCAATTCTCGTTAAGTTTGTAACACTTCTTTTTAGAAATGTAACTATTAACTTTTTTTTTCAGAATTCCTACTTCCTTCCCCCCTTAATATCCCTCCAAACTTTGTTTTTTATTAAGCTTAATTATTGTAGTATAATATCATATTAACAAATTATTAAAGTGTAATATAATAAATATTAAAATGTAATATCAATTAGAATATAATATCAAGTAAAGTTCTAATTATATAATATAAAAGAAGAAATATTACGAATATCTGTAAATCTATATGGCAATGGCAATATAACTTTATACTATAATTATAGAAAAACTATGTAACTATATTACTCAAAATTTAAATATTATTATTATAACCACATTTGGTAACTATTATCTTGGTAAACACCCGTCTATGAACAAATCTTATGATAACAGTAGTAACAATAATGCTATAGTTTTAATACTTAATATCAATAACATTTGAAGTAGTAACAGTAGGAAGTAGTAAATAAACCCAGTCTTACAAAAGTCCTGTTTTATTTGACCCAAGAATGACCCTTATTCTTCTTCCTTTTTATTAATTTTCAATTTCTTTGCTGATGTGTTGAAAATCTGTGCATCCTATAATCTTTGAAGAATTGTTCTAAAATCTATCTAACCATATACAGTCTTTCTTTATAAACCTATTTCAGTCTAGTATAGAGCAAAGTCTAAACATCTAATATCAGACAAAAAGTCACGAAGAATATCCTTATTCCTTTTAGTTCATTTAGCCGGTATATTCCCTCTTACACCAGCAGATGTCTCCCTTTTGTCTCCTATCAATTTGCCCTGTCAGGGAGAGCAGTTATAACCATTTCATATTTCTTTCAGTCCATTTTATTTAAATATGTTTAATATATAAGATTTTGAAGTCACCAGAATCAGTTCCTTTTATTGTTTAGACAAATCAGATTCAGTCAACATTAGTCAACTAACTTGGATGTAATTATCTTGCCACAGCGAGGTCACCACTTGTTCCAGCTAGCTTTCAGCGCTTTGGTTTGACCATGATAAGTCATCCTCTTCCACATCCAAAATTAAGAAGGATTTCTTCAAGCCCACACCATGAACTGCTATCCAGATGATAACATTGAAATGTCCTTCCTTTTTTAGGTAGTCCCTTCAAAACACCATCTGCTTCAAGAAACCCTCCGAATGTCAGAAATCAGCTGTGCTTCACGAAACTCTCTGCTAATAACAGCTGATAACTAGCCAGAAAATGTTTTTTTGTAAACTTAAAAATCTTTTAGAAGAAATTCCTTCTTCTTCCTAAATCTCTTGTAAATCTTCAGACAGCAATTTTAGAGATCCAGTTCAATCTTCACAGAGATCTTCTAATTTATAGTCAATGATCTTTAGGCAGAGAAGACACTTAGAGAAGCCATTGGAAGTTTAATGGTTGGAGATCTTTATAATATTAGTTTGAACTTGTATATTTGGAGTTTTAATCTAGTCCATTCCTGTCCTGCCCTCTAGGAAAACAACCTTTTTAATGTGACAGTCCTTCAGCTATTTTAAATACATCTCCACTGTTGTCTTTTCTGTAAAATAATCATATCAAGCTTGTTTAATCATCTTTCTTAGATCTTAACTTCCCAACTCTTTTCCACCTTGGTAGCCCTCCTTTTTTCTTTTGCTCAGCCACATCTTGAACACTGATGCCCAGAACAAGACACAATTTTTCAAGTGTTATATATCCAGTGAAGAGTACAGTGGAATATTTCTTGTGATTCTTTGCTACTTTAATATACTATACAATAGCATTTGCCTTTTAGCAGCTGGAAGACATTGCTGGATCCTGTTTAACTAGAGGTTAAACAAGAATAATAAAGAGATAAATTTTTACAAGTACTGCTTCCAAGCCAGCTATCTGCCATTCATTTGCAGCATTCATTTTTTCTACCCACGTGCAAAATTTAATGTTTCATATTAAGTTTTATTTTGCTGTATTTATCTCATTCCACTGTTAACCTGTCTAGGTCTTTTTTTTTTAACATTCTCTTCTCAAAAATATTCATTCTCCCAGGTTTGTATCATCTGCAGACTTGACAAATACCCGCTCATTTCCTTCATCCAAATTATTGCTAAAAATGTTGAACAACGTAACTTCCTCCTAAACTACAGCAATAGATTGCACTAAGATTTTAAAAAGATCTTCATAAAACTGCTAATTTTCCCAAATCTTTGCTTCTACTCCAAAGTGTTTGTGTTAGCTGTATCTAACCAAGGCTGTCTTACACAATTTGGTGAACTAGTGCGGAATTCCTAAATATGTAAGTCACCCTGAACTTTAATAAGTTTACCATATATCAACGTATGTCTTTAAAATGCAGTCTAAAGCACTTTATTTTTATTGATTGATTATTTATATTATTCATATTTATATGGCTGCCTGCATTGTTGCCTCTGAGCAGCAAAATACAGCCTATCAGAGAATCATAAACCAATGTACTATTACATACTTGTCCATATTAATACCTATGTATCCAAATTAACTGAGAATTCATGAAACAATAAAAAATGAGAAAACAAAGTTGTATAGTTTGCTCTTTCATTTCATCAATTTTTTTCATGTTAACAGTTGCATTTGTTCAGTTTTTATTCAAATCACATGAACAAATTGGCTTATTTAAGTTAGATCAATCAGCATACTTGTGCCAGTTATTAAAAATAAGAATTAATCTTTGTCCAATATAAACCATCCTATTATGCTTTATAGTATTTGCATAGTAAAGAAATCAGTCATAAAGATTTAACACTATTTTCTGAGCCTTATAGCTGACATTTTAGATAGTTTGGTTTTCACACAAATGGTGACAATGGAAATGTTGATCAAGGTAAGAATTCTGACAGGAAATCTACTTCAAAGTATTTAAAACAAGCTCTTTGTTTGCACACAAGCTCTTTGAGGTCCAAATTTTATATTCAAAGTGAGTAGGCATTAACTTTGGTCTTTGGGAGCGTAAAATATTTTTTTTTTAATATGAAAATGTATGTATTTCATTTTCCCTTTCAAGCATATTAAACAAAAACAAATGAATGAAATACAGCAAAATATTATTGTGAAACAAAATGAAGTCTTTTGTGGTAGACTTCATAGTGGACCAATATGTTTTCTGAGATTAAATGGAATGGTTTAAATATTATGATCTAAAGCTAAAATTATTTTTAAAATTTATTTTGACCACATATATTTTTGATATTTTTCTTGCTTACAACAAACATCCAACTATTTGCAAATTGAGTTCCATGAGTGCAATGACTTCAGATCTGTGCAAGCAGCTTTCCATTCACAAATGTGGAATTAGTATTTTATATTAAGTTATACTTCTGCAGTGGCTCAGCATTTAAGACAGTAGACTTGTTGGTTTATAAATCAACAGCTTGGGTTCTAGAGCCAAATGTTGCATAACAGGATGAGCCTCCATCTTCATGTAGCTCCTGCCCACCCAGCAGTTTGAAAGCACACAAATGCGAGTTGATAAATAGCTACTATGAAACAGTGTTCCATAATGTCATGTTCACTATACGACTTTGGAAACGTCTTTGAACAGTGCTGGCTCACAGTCCCAAAACAGAAATGAGCATCAACTCAATAGTTAGTAAGGACTAGAGGAGTAAAATCCACAGGGACTTTTCTTTCCCATCCTATATTCCTCTACATCTGAGTAGAAAGGTCTGCCTAAACAGAACATAACATACTAGGCAAGAAGTTGTAGGTTCAAGGGAATATTAAATGATTCTGGGCTTACAACAAATTCTAACAGTACTATATTACCTTCCCCTTTAAAGAAATATAACATAACCAAGGAAAGGTAGCTTTGTACTGTATATATTATGTTACTGGAGAAATAGTACAGGAAATTATTTTTGGTACCTCCATAGCATCAAACAACTGGAAGGGAATCCATGAATCCAAATAAGGCATCCTGTACTGATGTCCATCTAGTTTTCCCTGAACTTATCATGAAAAATGGAGCCCTCTAATTCTCTGATTAATTGGTTTCAGTCCCATTTTTCCCTCTAATCATTGACAATTTGTCTTCTAGTAACTGAAATCCATCTATAATGAACATTATTTCAATTGATGTTTTGTGTGTAACAGAAATATAGCCCATTACAATTTGTGTATTGCCAAATATATAACAAAATAAGGCAATAGTTTTGAATTTGTGAATTTGATTCACTCTGAAATACCAAATTTTATGAATAATTTGATAGTGATTTAGAGCTGCTGATAAAAGTTATTCAGTCATTTTGGAATGTATTATCAAATATGACAACTGTTTATTAATCAGCAACAAAAGAGTGCCCGAAAAAAGTTTATTCTTGATCATTAATGTGCAGAACATAATGAAGAATTTTCTTCATTCTCACCCGGGATGGGTTTCTACCAGTTCATACTTATTCTCTAGAGCCGGTTGTTAACATTCTAAGCAGTTCAGAGAACTGATTGTTAGAAGAAATTACTGGCCTAACCCTGTAAGGAAGGCAGGAAGGAAACATTCTGGTGTTGCTTACAGAAATTGCCTCTCCGTTAACTCTTATTACATTCTTGGCAGGACTAGACTTCCTGTCTCTGGAACTTCTCTGGAGTTTTTTCCCTCCTTTGCTGGTAATTTGCTTGTTTAGAATGACCAAAGTTACAGTGGCACTGAAAAAAGTGACTTATGACCATTTTTCACACTTAAAACTGTTGCAGCATCCACAAAGTCATTAGAGGCCAGATGAGGAGATGCGTGCCTCAATGTGACTGATATTGAGTTGGCCATGTAATAATAATGACTACCAATAACACGACTACCAATGTCATGACTACCAATAGTCATGGGCCAATAACATGACTACTAAGCCACGCCAACCAACTAATCTACAACCAACTAAGCCATGCCCACAACTTGACTACCAAGCCATGCCAACCAACTAAACATGCCCACGGTTGTTGGAAAAATTGAATCCCACTCCTGTTCTCACCTAATCCCAACAGTAAAGAATCCCTTCTCACATGTGATTTCAAATTTGTATTTTTAAAAAGAAAAGCGTTCCTTAGGTACTTGAAAAAAATATAGAAAACTGCAAAACTGTAAGTGAATTCTTCTCTTTCTAACCTATGAAATGGATCAGGGCATCGTATTAATACATTCAGGTTGCAAGAATTCCAATCTCTTTATCTCTATCATGGTCTCCAGTCTTTTTCCTCCAGCTTCTGCTGGCCTCTGTCTCCTGATGAACTTTTCTTTTTCTTATCTCAAATGTTAGAAGTGAGATAAATTGCTGCCTGAAATAATCAATTGTCACCTCCCAACAAGAAGAAGCAAAAAAAAAAAAAAATCTCGCAAATGCCTCTTTGTCCCCTCAGGTAATCATCTCACCTGAATGACTGAGGCCCCACACCATTTAATCTGCACTTTGGATAAAAAATATATATTTAAAGGGTGAGGCTTTAACCATGAAGGATAGATGTCATCTTGACATTTTTCACACACACAAACCCAAATGTTCATATGATTTTATGTTATAGTCTGTTGTTTGAATCTCTGGATGCACACTCATTCTTGTAAGATGGACACACTAAATAAATCTTTCCTAAAGGCATATTTCATTAGGTTAAGGTTTAGGAATAGAGGAAGGAAAAAGGGAAGAAAATAAAGAAATAAATCTGAGGGGAGATTATAGACAGCTTTATTTGTTCATAAGTAGGATTACACAATTCAGTCACATTACTATAATATTGTGTGTATGTGTGTGTATGTGTGGTCTTTACTTATTGACCACTCATTCGGCAATCATTTGATGTTATGATGATGCTGAACACAGAGAACAGTTGCAGTCATCACAGCATCATAGCACATGTGATTTCAATTCAGGTACTTGGCAATTGGCATGCATTTGCAATGGTCCCCTTCTCATACGACCTTTACAGTCAGTTTATGACAAAAAGTCAATAGCAAGAAGCCTCAAGTCACAATAAAAATGATATTGCACTTAATGACATGCAGTAATTCCCTTAAGAACCATATCTGACAACTGATGAACTGCCATTTCTAAGATCATGATTTTTCACTTTATGACCAGGTTGCATAGTGATGAAGTTGCCAGTCCCAATTACAGGTGGTGTTCTGTATATAGAATAGTAGACTCCTAACACAGGATTCTGATTGGCTAAAAAACCTGAATGGGGATTGGTTCAATAGGAACCAATCCAAGAAACCGCTCAAAAGGCAGAAAATCTAAATACCTGTCATTGGCTACAAGCCGGCAGGCAAATCCCTATAAAAAGGCTACCGCAGCTTGAGCCAATGTTCCGTTTTTCCACTGCTGTATATAATAAAGACTTGTTGTTGGAACCCGGTCTACCTCGCGTTTTTCCGGACGGAACACTGGCGACGAAGGTGGGAACGTCCTAAACGCGAGACTGAGCACGCGGCGACAAATAAAACTAGACAAAGAACTATGGCAAGAAATAGCGCACCGCCCACACCCTTCAATCCCAATGAAGAGGATTGGGAATGCTACGTAGACTGTTTCCAGATGTATTTGGAAAGTAACGAGATGGAAGAGATCTGAGACCAGCGTAAGAGAGCTGTTTTCTTGACACACTGCGGGCCCAAAATCTTCAAGATGGCCAAGGCTTTGGCGAAGCCCCGAGATGTGAAGCAATTGACTTGGCCAGAGTTCCAAAGAATACTAAAGGCTCACTACGCACCGGTGGTATCAAACCTAATAAAGCGGCACGAGTTCTACTGAAGAGACCAGAAAGAAGGCGAGACCATCGCTGACTTTGTGGCAGCCCTCCGACAAATAGGGGGAGCGTGCAAATTTCTAAATTTAGATGAGGCAATGCAGGATCGAGTAATACTGGTTTTAAGAGACTCTAATATACAGAGCAAACTGCTAAATAAACCCAACATAACCATAGCTGAAGCCATCGCTGAAGCCACAGCCACTGAAGCCGCGAAAAAATCGGCGGTCAAAATGAAACAGATGAACACGAACAACGATGAAACGAGCCTGGACAGAGGGAAGAAACAATTTCCCACCACCATTCACCATGAGGATATTGATGAGACGTCAGAATCCGGGGAGGAAGACGACGAAGTCCACCGCCTATACGCCAACAAGAAAGGGCGCGAAAAAAAGAATTGGCGGGAATGCGGAGGGAACCATCCTTGGGCCGATTGCAGATTTCTCGATGCCATTTGCAGGGCTTGCAAGAAAAGAGGGCATATCGAGAAAGTCTGCAGGAACAAAAAAAATTACAGCCCAAACAGACGCAGCAACTCCCCCGCACAAATTGAGCCAAAACAAATTGAGAGAAAGTGGCAGCGGAACAAGCGAGCCACTAACCGAGAGAAAGCACATCAGACTTTCACTATCGGAAGCGCTCAGACGGAAAGCGGGAAGAAAGTAAAAATAATTGTAAAAATAGAAGGCAGCCCCTGCGAAATGGAGGTAGACTCTGGGTCTTTCCTATCAATGGTATCATGGGACACCATCAAACAACTGGTCCCAGATATCAAACTCAAAGAACTCCAGAGACAAAAATTAACCCTGAAGGACTACCAAGGAAACCGAATTCCTATGGTAGGCCTAGGACATTTCCGAGTCGCCTATAAACAACATGTTGAAGTACTACCATTGACAATAGTCGACCGAGACCGACCAAGCCTCCTGGGCATCGAATGGTTCGCACCATTGGGCATTGGGATGACCGGAGTAGACCGGGTGGCCACAACCGACTGGGAAAAAAGCCTGATCCAAGAGTTCCAAGACGTTTTCGACAGCTCCCTAGGCAGGTATCGGGGGACCCCAATTTCCTTTAGTCTAGACCCCCAGGTAGTCCCAAGAAGACTAAAGGCCAGACGAGTTCCTTTTGCTCTGAAAGCAAAAATAGAGGTACAACTAAATAAATTAATAGACCAAGGGGTTTTAGAACCTGTGGACCATGCTAAGTGGGAAACGCCAATCATAACACCAATTAAACCAGACGGGTCGGTTCGAATTTGTGGTGACTACAAGGCTACCCTGAACCACGCATTGCAACAAAGCGCATACCCGGTGCCAGTCATACAACACTTATTACATTCTCTTGGGGGAGGAAAAGTTTTCGCTAAACAGATCTAGCTCAAGCTTACCAACAGCTCCCAGTAGACCCATTAACGTCTGAAGCACAAACTATAGTGACCCACAAAGGGACATTCAAGTGCAACAGACTCCAATTTGGAGTGAGTGTAGCCCCAGGCGTTTTCCAGAGCCTCATGGAACGCCTGTTAAATGGTATAAAAGGGGTCATACCATATTTCAACGATGTCCTAATTTCGGCCAAAGATGCGACCCAACTAAAAAAAAGACTAAAAGACGTACTAACTAAATTCAGAGAATCTGGCCTAAAAGTAAAAAAAGAAAAATGCTGTTTAATGACTGATCACGTCGAATTCCTGGGCTACTTAATAGACGGAGAGGGTATACACTCTACTGACAAAAAAGTCAAAGCTATTAAAGACGCACCAGAACCAAGGAACAAAACTGAATTACAGGCATTTTTGGGACTAATAAATTTTTATAACATGTTCCTACCCCACAAAGCGACAATAGCGGAACCATTACACCGATTACTGGATAAAAAAAACAATTTGGACTTGGGGTTATAGAGAAAAGAAAGTCTTCCAAAAAATAAAAAACTTATTAACATCAAACACCGTTCTTATCCAGTTTAGTAACACACTTCCATTGACAGTGACCTGCGACGCCTCACCGCTTGGAGTCGGTGCCATCCCGAGCCACCAATTGCCAGATGGGAGAGAGGCACCCATCACATACTATTCAAAGACTCTGTCTAAAACCGAGCGTAATTATAGCCAATTGGACAGAGAGGCCCTGGCAATCGTCGCCAGAGTGAAACGCTTCCACGAATATCTATATGGAAGAACATTTTTGATTGTAACGGACCATAAACCGCTACTGGGAATTTTGGCGGGAAACAAGCCGACACCGAACATTCTGACTAGATGGTCAGAATTCCTAGCAGCCTACTTGTATACTCTGACACATCGCCCCGGGAAACAAATTTCCCATGAAGACGCGTTGAGCAGAGTACCATTACCAAATATAGAGGAAGACCCGGCGCCGACGATGAACACCTTACAGATAGAAACATGCCCCAATCTACCCATATCTGCAAATGATGTCGCCAGAGCCACTGCAAAAGACCCATTGACTGCCTGTATACTGAACTGGGTAGGTAAAGGCTGGCCGGAAAATCAAAAAACTGAGAACTTTAAACCTTTCCAGACCAGACAAACCAAACTCTCAGTTCAAAAGGGTTGTTTGTTGTGGGGTGATCGGGTAATTATTCCCTCCAAATTATAAACTAAGGTACTGGGTATGCTTCACGAAGGCCACCCTGGAATTGTTAAAATGAAAAGCCTTGCTAGAAGCTATGTCTGGTGGCCGGGTATAGACAGGGACATCGAATACTGGGTAAATTCTTGCAATAAATGCCAAAGAACCAGACCTTCCCCACCAAAAGTACCCATTAGGGACTGGGAAACCCCACGAGGCCCCTGGTCACAAATTCACATTGACTTTGCGGGTCCCACTAAGGGGCATACTTTCCTAATTGTCGTAGATGCATACTCAAATTGGCTGGAGGTTAAAATTATGCCATCTACAACAACAGAAACCGTTATTAAACAACTTGGCAAACTTTTCGCAACCCATGGCCTGCCGGACGTCCTAGTGTCCGACAACGGGCCACAATTAACAAGTATCCAATTCGAACAATACCTAGCCTCCCTAGGTATTAGACATGCCCTGACCGCGCCGGCCCACCCGGCTGCAAACGGTAGGGCAGAGAGAATGGTTAGATTTACCAAAGAAGGGTTAGAAAAGATGGACATTGGGGATGTCCAAGAAAAAATAAATCGCCTACTCACCCTCCAGCATATTACACCAGGTACGATAACAAACAAAAGCCCAGCTGAATTACTAATGAGGAGAAAACTGAGGTCGCATCTAGACAGATTGCACCCAAACTATACGCCAGAAACCCCACCCTGACTCCTCCACCCGTTTCAGGACATTTGAAATAGGCGACCTAGTCTATGCAAGAAATTTTACCAGGGACCCATTATGGCTTCCAGGTACAATAACACAAATTACAAGGCCCCGGTCCTACCGACTAACCATAGACGACAGCAGGGAATTGAAGCGGCACATAGACCAGCTTCGGTCCCGAAACATTGAAAGAAGTACAAACACACAACCACAAATATTAAAAAACGATGAAAATCAAACAGGAAGGGGGGGGAAATACAAGAAAATAATAAAGAACCATTTAAATTAAACACAGAATATGATAACAAAGAAAAAGAGCAAAAAAGAGACTTACAGTTAGAAGAAAGTTGCGAGAAAAGTCCACTCGAAGGGGCCAGCCAGGCCAGCTCGACCTGCCCGGAGAAACCAGGAGGGAGCGGCAAAACCGCCGGCCTAAGAAACTCAGGCGGCAGTAAAATGGCTGACTCACCCTTCCAGGTGGTTCCATAGAGAAGGATCGGAGAGACAGCAACCCCATCCGAACCGGTCGAAGTCTTCAGCAGGAATGAACCGCGCAAGTCCAGTCGAGTCAAAAGAAGCCCCACCTACCTGCACGACTACGTCACCACGTAGGACTAAACCAAGAGGGGAGGGGTGTTCTATATATAGAATAGTAGACTCCTAACACAGGATTCTGATTGGCTAAAAAACCTGAATGGGGATTGGTTCAATAGGAACCAATCCAAGAAACCGCTCAAAAGGCGGCAAAACTAAATACCTGTCATTGGCTACAAGCCGGCAGGCAAATCCCTATAAAAAGGCTGCCACAGCTTGAGCCAATGTTCCGTTTTTCCACTGCTGTATATAATAAAGACTTGTTGTTGGAACCCGGTCTACCTCGTGTTTTTCTGGACGGAACAGGTGGTAAGCAAGAACTTTCTGTAGAGAGTGAGAGAAAGGATATATAGTACAATACAGCATAAAATCAAGGCCTTTTATTAGCAGGGCCAATTCCATCATGAGTATATAGCTTAAATGAGCACCCAAAGAAAGTAAGGGCACATGATTTTTAAGGTAACTTTTAATTTAAAAGCTACAGGCCTCACAGTGAAGAAGCAGAGTATAAACTAAGTAAAACCAATTTACCATAACAGAATAATGCCATTTTTCTCCCATTCTTCCCAAGAGCAAAATAAAATGTGAAACAGATTTCTACATCCCTAATTTTGAAACATAACTTGTCACTTTTTGGTGCCATTCTGGAAATTTCCAACAACACAGCTTTTATGGGGGCGGCTTGCATTCGGAGGTGCAACTGCAACTGAAGCAGTGTGTTTTCATTTATTTAAAAGGCAGGCTCAGCCAAGAATCTATCAATACTTACCATTCAAGTGCATAATGCATTTTAAAACTATATTGTGCTCCAATGTTTTCATTAACATTCTCTAATTTAAAAAGAAAAAAATATTTTCCACATAACTCTGACTTTTTATGAGGTCAAGGGAGCATTTTTCCCAAACCCCCAAAATACTTTATTTCTTAAAAAAAATACTTAGTCTTATACCAAAGAATGTAGACACACTACAGGTAGGGACTGCCTTATTTAATGACTGTTTGCAGTGATGACATTGATGAAAAAGTAACTTTACAACCAATCTTTGGATTTATAACCTTTGCAGGCAGGGATGGGATTCAAATTTTTAACAACCAATTATGTGGACAAGGCTTAGTGGTCATGTGACTGGGTGGACATGACTTGGTAGTCATGTTATTGGCTAGATGGGCCAATTCAATGTCAGTCACATTGAGGCATGTATCTCTGTGCCTGGCCTCTCATGACTGTGGGGATGCTGTAACAGTCGTAAGTGTGAAAAATGGTCATAAGTCATTTTTTTCACTGCCATTGTAACTTTGAATGGTCACTCCAAATAAGCAAAGTTTGGAGGGGAAAAAAACTCCAGAGACGTTCCTGAGACAGGAAGTCTAGTCCTGCAAAGAATGTAATAAGGGTTAACAGACAGGTAGTTTCTGTAAGCAACACCAGAATGTTTCCTTCCTGCCTTCCTTACAGGATTAGGCCAGTAATTTCTTCTAACAACCAGTTCTCCAAACTGCTTCGAATGTTAACAACCAGTTTCAGTGAATAGGTGCAAACTGGCAGAATTCCATTCCTGTTTGCAGGCCTGTAAAACAAAAGAAAGCTGAAATACGATCACAAGTACAATTGCATTTTCACTTACTGAACATTCACTAAACAACCGAATTACCAATCTCAATTTGTAATACTTAAATGTTTCTCTAGTCTTCCACAACAATTCCTTTTTATACATTAATATGATACAACCACTAGTTTGACAAAAATGTTTTTTTACCAAGCATCCTTCAAAAAAAAAAAAAACAAGTTCTTTTGTTCTTAGGTCAACGTCATTTCTTAATTTTGCCAAGCCAGATGTACAAATACCACATGTACACAATAATGCATATTATCTGATTTTGTAAACCCTTATCTTTCCCACTCTATGCAAGATACAAGGAAAACACATTTTAAACTGTGTAGATCATCTTGGGGCAAGGAGATTCATAGCAAATGCTATAAATTCACCAGTAAAAGAAGCACTTTATTTAGTGCTTTGTAATCATATTTTTAATGAAGTTGTTTGTAGGTACTGGTGATCATAGTCAAGATCATAGTCATCAATAGGCCTCCAAACATTCATGCATTCATTCATTCATTCATTCATTCATATATGTACATTTACATGTTAACAGTGATGAAACAACATTTGAAAACTAATAATGCATATAGTCAACATCAATACTGAAAACACATTTACTTGGGACTACTGTATCCTGTGATATATTCCATCATGTTTTTCCCCAACCTACCATACAATTCCCTGATTTACCAGTGGTACTATCTACTTGGAATTTTGGAAAGTATTTTTGCACAACACGTTAGCAGAAGCCTATTAGTTCACCAAAAATGATATAATTATTCGATCTTAAATGAAAAATATTTCTCTAAGCAAATTCAAAATCCTGTCTACCACAATGAGATAAATTTTATTTCTATTTAAAGCAATTCTTTCCAGATTTCTACCAATAAAGACAAATTAGCACACACATATTTATGCCCTATTTTATTCATTATTTAACTTATTCATGTAGCTGCCCATCTTAGCAAGTGACTCAGGATGGTAAACAGATCCCTTCAAATATTCAAGATCCAGTCCAGAACCATAATTTTTAGGGCCTTATGAAAGGCCAGCAGGGTCAGAGCCTTTTTAATGCATTCTACACTATTTTTAAAAAAGTCTGAAGATCAGAAAGTTGTGCTGAACTTCTTCCTTTCCATAGAGTGAAAATCTCTAACAGGACTCACATGCTGAAAAACTGAGAGATCATTGTTTTTTATCAAGGCTGGTAGAATTTTAGGTTTTATATACATCAAAATGAATTCCGATCATATTGTGTGCAAAATTTAAGTGTCCTTAATATAGTATTGTTTAAAGTAGTAGGTATTGTGAGTAATTGTATTATAATGTAAGAATCAAATCATCATCATAATTCGTTATCTTCATTGGCAGTCCCCCAAGAGATGTCCATTTCTCCTAATTTTCTTTGTACTATGAAACTAAACTAAACTAGTCATACTTAAGAGCCTGAACTTGACATTACAAAATATTATCTTTTCTTAGCAATACAAAGACTCACAAATTATGGAAATATATGTGTTGGTAACCAATTGTAACATAGGAAGCTCAGTAGACATACTAATAACAAAATGTGGTTAAAAATAATTCCAAGAACTTCTTTGAAAATCCTCTTTTCCAAGCACAGCCTAAAAATCCATTATATTTCCATATTTATCAATACCTCAAAGTTCTCTATTTTAATCTATTATGTTGTAATTATGTCATGGTTCCATTTTGATTGTGTCATGGGTCTGAACAACTTTTAGGATATTTGTAATAAAGTAAATTTTGAATAAAATTTGTTGTTCTGTAAAAATCCAGTTTCTTGTTCTTCTTAGTGTTACTTAGTGGAGAAGTAATGCCTTGATGTTCCTGTGGATAATAATAAGAGCCCTGACATGGCCATCCTTCATATAGCATGAGAAGAGAACGCTACCTATATATCCTGGACAAAAAAACCTGACTTTTTAGTACTGTCTAGTGATTAGATGTAATGGCTTTCATATTGAAATGACAGCATTGAGCACTTCAGGCAAATCACTGAAGAAAAGTGGATGGATTAATTCCCTCATTCAAGCAGAAATGGAAACAGCAGATATTATTGGTTCCTTGCTGCCGGATAGTCACATTAGAAAAGTAAGAAATATCCATCAGACTGTCGCTTCGCATTCATAAATATATTATACTTTTTCAAGTACCGAGCAAAAATTATTGATGCAGAAGAATGTTGGCACTTTTGGAAAATGTATTCCTTTTCCTTTTTATTCTGAACTGTTGATTGATTTGCATCATGTTTTATACTTTTTTATCACACAAAATCCATTTATGCATCTCAGGTTCTCCTGTCATATTTACTGATGGCTTTCTTTTATAATAGCAGCCATTTCAGGTACTGGAATAATATGTTAATCAAGATGCAGATGGTTTGGGGGTCACATTAAGCCTTCTCTCCCAATGTTATTCCTCTCCTTGATATCCATTGTCATTCCTTTCCTTAACATACAAATGTCCATCCAGTCTTCAGACATATAAATTCATCAAGGCTTCATGAAAGAAGAAACTCTGTCATCAGTGCTGCTCATATGGTAGTTTCTGTGAATTTAAGGTCTCTGCCAACCTGACATTCATACTGCATGCTATCCTACTTTAGGCAAGCAACAATCCCATTGGAATAAAGTAGAGCCAAATGTGCAACACATAATTAATTTAATAAGTTGCTAGTCACTTGAAAAATGGAAAAAAATATTCGTAATCATAAACAGTCCAGGATTCAGTACTGGACAACTCAGAGGTTAACTGAACAGAACAGTTAGGAGGCAAAAACTTAGATGGAAGGCAGAGCTAAGTACAGGAAGATAAAGAATAAGATCTGGCAAACATAATGAAATATCGTGGTAAAGCAGACATTTCAAATAAATATATTTATATCTCAGTTCCAAAATTTCCATTTTAGGTGAAGTTAAAGTTAAAGTTATTCTAAGTCATCGTTCTGTTCAGCAACAAGAATCAGCTAATGAATAAAGTTTTTTCTCTGAAGCCAGGTACTTCATGGCCTTCTGATGCATAACCCAGAAGGACTTTCATGTGGTATAACTCAGTAGTTTTTCCTCTGTATCAGAATCAGAATCTCTTGCTATTCTCAGTACAACCCATCCTGGTTCTGAAAGTTCATCTTCAGAACTCATCTGTAAGATGTAAAGGGGTGCAATGTCAAGTCATATCATATTGGAATTAGAACCTGAGAGAACATATTCTCCCATTGGGATGGCATAAATGTTTACCTGCACACCCAAAGAAGCTAGTGGAACACATTAATACATGCTACTTTTTGTACTTTCAGATGCAGTGCTTTCAAGCAAATTTGTATATCTGTCCAGCTGTATACATAATGTCCTGGTTAATTTATTGGCATCCAATATTTTTTCCCTTTGTTCATTTTATTATGACTGAATGATTGATTCATTATGTGTCATTGATTCATTTTTTTATTCCTAGCAACCACATAGATTTTTTTTCCACAACAATCTATCCCTAACTTTTAGGTTTCCCAAGAAGGCACCCATCACTACTGTAATTTAGTCCGTCCACTTTTCTGCTGTCCATCCTTCTTCTCTTTCCTTTCATTTTATCATTTCTGGAGCCATTTTCAGAGAGTTGGATCTTTACATAATGCTTCCAATGTAGTATCATTTGAGCCCAATCATTTGTGCCTTAAATGAAAACTCTGGATTGATTAATTCAATGATCCATTAGTTTGCCTTCTGTCCACAATATTCACAGGAATTTTCTCCAGTATCAGAGTTAAAAGGCATAAATACTCTTCCAGTCATGTTTCTGTAAAGTCCAACTTTTGCTTCCATGGAGTGTGACAAAGATTATCATTGTTTGCATGAATATGATTTTTGGAGGCATAAATGCATCGTGGCATGTCAATCTTTTTTCCAAGGCCTTCATGGCTACTCTATTTGTGCTTTTCTCAAACCAGCTTGAACATTAGCACTTTTTTTCATGTGGTGCTGTAAGCTATGTTTGTGAGCATTATTTTCTTGAATATGAAATCAAGAGTATTGTACAATAGTGTGTACACTTTCTTAAGTGTCCTTTTTTGGTATTGGAATGTGGATTGATATCAACCAAATAGTTGGGCACTGTACTGTACTCCAGATTTGCTGATATAGTTTATTAGAAACTTAGCTATTTTTTCTTTTGTTCCTTATCATATATCAAAGCGTATTTTATCAACTTACTAACTTGATGGTAACCAGAGTGCTGATCTAATTCATCATCTATCAACACTCTGGTTACTATCTAGTGATTCATCATCTGTCACTAGAAGTTCTTGAACATCATATCTTCAAAAGATACCTTGGATGTTGACTTCTCAACTGTATAGTATTTCTGTATATTTCTCCCATCTTTCTTTGATCTCCTTTGAATCGATGTCTGTGTTGCTATCCGTTAGCATACCAATGCAAAGTTGATTCTCCTTCTGAATTCAGAGGTCTTTTGGAAAACTTTCTTTGTTTTCCATGTCTGTTTCCATTTTCAGTGTCTTAACACATGTTGTAATTCTTGTCTCTTCTAACAGCTCTCTGAAATTCTTAAGTTCCTTTCTATAATGGTATGTGGGACAAGCACTGTATGAATAATATATTATACATCTTTGTCCTTAAAGTTTATTCTTTCATCTCAGAGCTTATCAAGGCTTACAAAATCTCTCAGCATGAAATTAGATACCAACAATAGCAAGCCAACCCCAAGGATTGTAACAAAACCTACTGTCAACTCTCTTTCCAAATGGGCTCAAATCACATAATAGATGCCTATAATATCAATCAAGCTTTCTATGCACATGCATGTATACATGTATGTTTCATGAGAAATCCACAGTACCATTGTACTGTTGATTATGCTGAGCAAATCAGTGTAAGAAAAAAAGCATGCATGTATAAGCATGCATAAAAATATAATGAGAAACTTAGCAACAATATATCTGTTTCCTCCATTGTTAAGTAACAGATTTAAAAGCTGTTACATGCCACCTCACTCCACACACTCTACCAACAACCTGGAGATGGAGACTTAGAATTCATTTGCAGATTTTACAAAAGATGTCTAGCTTAACTTGGCTTACCATTGTCACTCTTTAGGTGTTCAGATAAACAATTACTTGGCCTCAAGAAATCATCACCACCTGGGAGGGTGTTATCTTCATTCTGTTTTAGAACATGGAACTCTGGATTCATTATCATTTGTGCTCTGTGTAGTAATGTGATGCTACACCTCTTCTATTGTTAAGCTTTCTGGCTTCACTTTGTAATACACACCGATATTTCTGCTTACATCCATCAGAGGCTGTTATTATTTCCAATAAATATTCTTATGCATACATCTGCAAAACTGGGTAGATGGATTATTTGAGGTCCTAAGTATTCTCTAATAAACATAGTCACATACTGATGTTTTCAATTATCCTTATTTAGTAAAGTCTCTCCTAACTTACTATATGCTATAGCAGAGGTGTCAAACTCGCAGCCTGCAGGCTAGATGCATCATATGCTGGCCTCGTCCACCCCTGGTGAAGAAAAAAGGAGAAAAAAGTCATGATGCACCATATGATGACAACATGATGCTGCAAGTTTGACACCCCTATGCTCCTCAGAATATGCAATTTTTATTTTGAAGAAATGTGCTTTCAAGGTTACAATGCTTGCAGGCATGGTGTAACATTTACAACCTGTTTTGAATGGGAGAGCAGGTCCTCTGAAAACATTAAAAGGCTGCCTGATCAATTTGAATTGGACTTCAGGTCTCTTTGAACAAGGATCACCAGGGAAAGGGACTGAAGAAGCTTCTACTCAAAAATTTCTGGAAAACAAGTTGCCTACTTGATCAGATGTTCAGTTTGGATATACAGTAATCTATGAAGATTTACTTGGCAATAATATCCAGAAGCCACTTTTAACAACTTTGGCTCATATAGAAATAATCTTGTTTAATAACTTAAACAAGGAGAGCTTTAATCTTAAATACACATGGACTAGTTACAATATAATTCATTACTCTCTATATTGCAATATTAAACCATTTGAAAATGACAATTCACACAAAGGCATCTACTGAGTGAACTGGATTGGCACTAAATGGATGGCACTGAAATGGATTGGCACTAAACTTGATTTAATAATTATTTTTATGATTCTGTTTTCCAAAATACCCAGAGATATCATGATGCTTTTAAATAGGAAATAGAAGCAGAATCTCAGCAAAAGCCTCCAACCACACTTCTAGCCTCTTGGATTCCTAAAACACAGCCTTTAAATCAGACCTGTCAAACTGGTGACCTGTGGGCCAGATGCTTCATGCAGAGGCCATGCCTACACCAGCTCTGCAAGGCAAAAAACATTGTGATAGTCACGATACACCATGTGACATGATCAAGTTTGACACCCGAGCTCTAAACAAAGATTTTTTGACAGAATTATCGTGCATTAATACTCAACCATTTTGAAATTAATCCAAATGAATATCTATGACTGCATCTTATGACTCCATACATACACAATGTGAGTAAAGCCATATCTTCACACATGTGGGTGACATTCAAATTGTTGACAATTTTGATGGTTTGTGTTAACTGTTATATACCTCTTTTATCCCTTATGATACAGTTTTCTACCTGAAAAGTATTTTAAAAATGGAATTTGAAATATTGGTGTCCAGAAGTATGCTCAGAACCTGGTTCCACAGGGCTGCAAAGAGGAAGTTAGGCCATAGATTTCCTAAGTATTCTGTAAGTTAATTTTCATTAAATGTTTACTTTCTCTTTCTTGAGTATACAATGAATTACTTTTTAGTATTATTTATTGATAAAGTATTTAATCCACTTTTCATTAACAAAAAATAATCCAAAAACAATGCAAGCTAATAAAACCACACAGGATTACAAATGTCTAAATCAAAAATACCATTTGAAAAAGTAAAAACATTAAACAGCAGATAACTTCAACTTCTGTCTTAGACCTACACTACAGACCTCTATTCTTCTGTTAAAAACATTCCATCAGTTTTAGGTTTTCAGTCGCAAGAAAATTTCTCCAACAAAGGTCATAATTTAAACTATCATTTTTCTGAACATTCACCAGTTTTAGTATCCTCTAAAGCAGTGGTGGCCAACTGGTGGACCGCAGCGCACTGGTGGGCCATGAGAAAAGTTTGGTGGGCCACAGAGAAATCTCACCCCCAGAGCACACCCCCCAAAAGCAATTAATCCAGGCTGCACAGAAACACAAGGCTGTGCAGCCCACATAGCCTGCAGGAAACCACCCCGCCCACTCATTCCTACCCTGCAAACTTGCCTGCTAAATTGCTATTTTTCCTTTTTCTGACCATCATCTGTTCTGCTGTGCCGGGAGATTTAGATTAGCTAGAAAGCAGGAAATGGTTGGATTTCTTGCTTTCTAGCTAGTCTTTAGATCTTCGGTTTTGCTTTTAAGCACAACTGGACCTCCCTTAGAACTGAAGGTTCTATTATTTATGGCAAGCAAATTTGAGAGACTGAACCAGACAATGGCAGATAGATAGATCACTGAATGATTTTGTGAGAAACTCAATCTGCCTGCCTGCTTTGCCTGATTTTGGGTAAAAGTTGCTCTTTTTTATAAAAAAATCAATATTTATATAAATATTTATAATATTTACATACAAGTCATGCCCAGCCAGTCACATGACCACCAAGCCACACCCACAAATTAGGCAACACCCACAGAACTGGTTAGTGGTCCCTGAGATTTAAAATTTTGAGTTTGGTGGTCCCTGAGGTCCAAAAGTTGGCGACCCCTGCTCTAAAGCAGGGATGTCAAACTCATGTCACCACAACAGCATCATGAGATGTATCAGGACTTTTCCCACCGTCGTTAAACCAGGCATGGGTGTGGCCAGCATGTGATGCATCCTGCCAATGGGTCAGGAGTTTGACAGTCCTGCTCTAAAGTATTCTTGCAAATTAATCATTAAATTATATTCCAAACTTGTCTTTAAATAACCTGCATTCTTCCAGTTTTAGAACAAATACATGCAGAAACCGCATTCTTCCAGTCAAAATAACCTTGTTGGTCACCTTAATAGACCTAAGCGCCATTACAACAAGATAAATTATTTGTGAGGAAATTCCAAGACAGGCAGAAGATGAAATCAGAAAATCTCCTGGAAATTGTAGTTCCTCCTTCTCTGTAGCTACTCTTTATGAAACCCAATAATTCAATCTAATTAGTATGGAAGCAATAGGCCCTTGCTGTGTAATCTTTGTAAGAGCAAGTATTGTGAGGACCAAACTGAAGTTTTATCCTGATGCTATAATTTAATGCACTAAGAGGACAAACATGTCAATGAAAGAATTGTAATGATGAGCTCTTCTTTTATCCTTGAATTTCTTGACACTGATAACATTTCTTGATAATGGGGTTTTAACAACTCTAGCATTTTTGCTGTTATTTTTTTTGAACATTTGTCCAGCAGTTTGCTTTTTCTCAATGCTACACTTAACTGGATGAATATATATTTTAAAAAAATGCAATATAATTTCACACATTTCAAAATTACATTATACTTCAGTATTTTAGAGATATGTTTCATACATACATAGGTCTGGCTTTCAGAGAATGCATATACTGTGTATTTTAAAATAAGATAAAGACTGAATATATTTCTCAGGTTTGTTTAAGAATAATTATTTCATTTGTGACAAAGTTTAGCTTTGAGTTAAGACTAGATATGTTTGAGTATCTTCAAATATTTTCATAAAAATTATCTACAATTGGCAATTAAAATACAACTTGAAATCATAAATAGTAAGGGATAACTATATAAAAATGCATAATACTGTTTTCATTACACAACAGCAGGGGTGTGCCCTAGCTAAGATTCTGTGCAGTTTGGAAACCTCCCAAATCTCACTCTTGGCTTGCCCCACCCACCCTGCCCCTCCCCTCCCAGGAGTCCCATGGCCCATTGTGGATGCAGGTAAGTGCAGGGCATGCACAGAGGCTCAGGGCAGTGAAAAACAGGCGTCCTGGAAGTTTGGGAAGTCTGGAAATGGGCCCATTTCCAGCTTCCAGAAAGTCTCTGGTACCCAGGAGACCATTTTCACCATCCCAAAGGCCCAAGGAAAGCCTCCAGAGCCTGGGAGGTCAAACACACACACACACACACACACACTGCTGTGGTGCAGGAACATGTCCACCATGGACACACCCACCCAGCAACCGGGCAGAGAACCCCTTGCTAAAATTTTTGAAGCCCACTCCTGCAAAAGAATAGTGGCCAAATGGCATAATGTGTCATAGTGAGAAAAGAAAAATGAGTATCAATTATTTCTAAATCATTTAATAGAAAATATATTGATGGTATCTAATTTAATTCCAGGTCCAGACATCATCCACTGATGACCTTTTTATGATCTTAGTAAGGCTAATCTATGATACTTGAGAAAGCATTGTATTTTCTCAAGTACTTTAAGAAGAAAAATATGGAGATGTGATTATGATTAAGAATTAATTAATTATGGCAAGTTGGTTATGTGGCTTGTAGGTTGACACATTTTACAATAAATTGAGTTTTCAGATGGTCATCAAGTAAAATCTTCCATGACTAATAATTAAGTTAGAGCATGGCAAACATCATCCTGGCACAACTTACAATTACCTCTATCAGGAAGACTCCCAAGTTGTACACTATCCCTTTTGGTGAGAGCACATCTCCATCAAGAACTAAAGTTGATATTGTTCCGGATTCAACTGGCTTCTGAACCAATAGTTGTTTTGTTTTGCTCTGGTTATCTTAAACTATTTTTCTTCAACTAGATAGTATCTAGTTGAAGATCACATCTCCCAAGTGGCACCAGACAGAGATGCATCACTGGATATCATCTGCAAATAATATTGCACTTCAAATGATTGAATGACACATTCCATAGTTTCATGCAGATGTTGATTAGGATATAGGAAATGTTTGAATCCTGTATTATAATATCCTAGAACTTAGAAGCCTAAACACACACTATCTATTCATTCAAGAGGAGTAAAACTAGCATAAAACAACCTTCCATCTTAACCCTTAGAAGCAGTCCAGAAGAACGTCACTGAGAGATCCAACAAGACTGGGAACATTGCATCAAACTAATTAGGCCCTGCCATAGAATCTGAAGTTTCCATCCCATGTCTAATCTTAAACCCTGACTGAAAAGGATTCAGATAATTCACTTCCTCCAGAATACTTCAGCGTTTCACCCCACCCACATTTTCAATAATCTTTTTGGAAGTAAAGGTTGGAAACTAGCTGGTGGTAGGGCACAATGTTGGTCCATGGTTGGCTCCTTAAAGTTAGGGCACACTCTCAATACTCTCTTCAGAAATATCATAATCTCTGTCTCCCATAATGAAATATTCACAATAGCTCTAATCCACTCTTTTGTTCTTTGTGCATGTACTAGCCAGGGGCGGGAATAAGGCCCACGGTTGACAAGTCTCATCTCATCAAAAGTCTCATCTCATCCTATTAACTGGCTCAACTTTTCATTGATAACACTGAAGGAAGTTACTCTCAGGACTTTGTCCAGCCTGTTCTAACTTTGAGCAAGTAGGAATTGGGTGATTTTGAAAATTGCAATAATAACCGAATTATTCATTCCTTTGCTTTAGGAAGAATTATTCATTCCTCATTTCAAGTATTGGGCTTGAACCCATCAAATAAATATCTGTAGTTCTTTTCATATTTAATCTTTTTAAAATTCCCCAGAAATTGCTAAAGCTGAGTGAATAAAAGAGAGAGAAAAAAAATATTGGTTAGCCAAAAGTCACTCAGTAAGTTTTTTCGACAAGGAGTCTGTAAAGAGGAAATAAAGCATTCAGCATGACTTTTCACAGATGATATCATCCATTTGCAGACTAAAGCCCATGTCACACTGCACCAATGGATAGAAAGAGGATGTAAAATGGAGAAAAAATCCATTGGTTAATGCGATGCATCTATTCTGTACTCACTGCGTGCGTGATTAATACGTTCTATCTGTCCAGCATCTGTCTACTGAGATTTCATCCACTCAAAAAGTTTTGAGCTGCACAAAACTTTTTGAGCAGATGAACTTTCCGCCGCGTCCATTCTACATCCGCTACACATACATGAAACAAACATTCTACATTCGTTACACGTCCGCTGTATCCACTCGGCATCCGCTGCACATCCATGCAACTCGCATCCGCTCCAGCAGAAAACGGAAAGAGGGAGGAAGCGAAACGGATGCGGAACGTCTGCGCAGCATGAGTAGCATGGACATAGAAAGGATGTAAGTGGATGCAGCTCGCATATAAAGCATTAAAACAGAAAAAACATTCATATACGGGACGTATCTCAGATATTTAAGGCCATGTTACACTGCCCAATGGATGCAAAAAGGACACAACGGATGAGCAAAATGTTCCATCCGTTGTTATCCGCTCTCAAAAGGGGCAAAAATTTGCATAAGCAGAGCGGATAACATGGAAAGGAACGGACGTGGGGAGGACGCAGAGCGGATGTATAGAGGATGCGTAGAGGATGCGTAGAGGATGCGTAGAGGATGCAGAGTGGATGCGTAGAGGATGCAGAGCAGATGCGTAGAGGATGCGTAGAGGATGCAGAGTGGATGCGTAGAGGATGCAGAGAGGATGCAGAGCAGATGCAAAGCGAATGAGCTGCATCTGCTTTCATCCTTTCTCCATCCATGCTACTAACGCTGCTTCCTCCCTGCGTCCGTTTACTGCTGGAACAGATTTTAGTTGTGTGGATGCACAGCGGATGCCTAGTGGATATAGCAGATGTGTAATGGATGCAGAACAGATGTCCCCCATATTCCTAGAGGATGCAGAACGGATGCATTGGATACATTTTCCGCTCAAAAGTTTTGGGTAGCTCAAAACTTTCTGAGCGGATGAAATGTCAATAAACGGATGCTGGACAGATAGAGAGGAAGCAAAACAGAGGCTGTGAGTACATCACGTTAACCAACGGATGGCAAGCTTTTTTGTCCATTTTACATCCTCTTTGCATCCATTGGTGCAGTGTGACATGGGCTTTAGGATGTCTGGAGGATGTCTAGAGGATGCAGAAGGACACCTAGCGGAAAAGTGATATTTCCTATAAAAAGGGGGAGGAAATCACCTGGATCTCACTTTCAGTCCAGCAGCCCTGGTGTGCAGACCTCTTAGCCTTGCTCTTGCTCTTACACAGCATCCAGTCATCTCTACCATGGATCGTCACACACTCCTTTTGGTAGCCGCCATCATTCTACAACAGTGCGAAGCCCTCTTCAGGCTCTTTCACCTGTTCTATGCAAGGAAAAGGAGGCGTCCAAGAAGTGTGTGGGACTGAAGATGGATCACAAGAAGAGCCGAGTACAGACTGTATGACAAGCTGATGGTGGAGCTGAGGAACAAAGACACTCGTGCATTCCAGCACTTCATGAGGATGCCACCAGCCATGTTTGATAAAATTGTGGAGCAGCTGAGACCAAGGTTGACCAAGGCAAACACCAACTTCCGGCCCAGCCTGGACCCTGGACTGAAGGTGGCACTGACGCTGCACCACCTGGCCTCTGGGACCACGTACAGGAGCATGCAGTATGGCTGGAGTGTGCCACACAACACCATCAGCAGAGAAGTGGTGCAGGCCATCATCGAAGAATACGTGGAGGAGCTCCTCCAGTGCCCCACCACTGAAGAAGGCTGGAAGAAAATTGCAGAGCAGTGGTATCAGAAGTGGAACTTCCCCCACACCGTTGGAGCCATAGATGGCAAGCACGCGGCCTGCAAAGCTCCAGCCAACTCAGGGTCCACTTATCACAACTACAAGGGCTTCTTCAGCATCATCCTCTTTGCCATGGTTGATGCTGACTACAAGTTCATGTACATCGATGCTTCAAGCAAAGGGTCAGCTTCCGATCCCCAGGTATACAATGCCAGTGACCTCAAGGAAGGGCTGGAATGCAACCTCATCATGGGCTTCCCAGATCCAGACCCCCTGCCCAACGACACACAAGATGTGCCCTACTTCATCGGGGATGATGTCTTCTCCCTCACAACCTACCTCATGAAGCCCTACACCTCCAAATGCCTCACCCGTGAAGAGAGGATCTTCAACTACAGGCTGTCCAGGGCAAGAAAGGTGGTGGAAAACACCTTTGGCATCCTGGCCAGCAGGTTCCAGGTACTTCTCACCACCATGAAGCATCACCCAGAGACCGTGAGGAACATCGTGGAAGCTTGCTGCATCCTGCAAAATCTCATGCGCACCCGCTACCCAGTCTTGCAGAACAGGCTCGTGGATCTCCAACAAGGCAATGGGGACATGGAGCCTGGTGAATGGAGGCAAGGGAAAAACCTGATAGACACTGAGGATGTGCAAGGCCCCAACAGAGCCACATATGAAGGGAAGAAGCAGCGCAATCTCCTGAAACACTGGTGCAACTCCCCAGCTGGAGCGGTGGAGTGGCAAGACAGGATGATAGATGCTTAATGGATGCTTCCTTCAGCCTGTCTCATCACACTGATGAGATTGTGCCATGTATGTTGAGTGGCCCTACAATGAACAGGGCATTTAATAAAGAGTTGTGTTTATGTTGAAATGTGTTGATGAATGATTAAATTGTTATTGATAATAAAGGGCCATAGGTGTGGCACCTGGGAGGGTGGACCATACAGTCCCACTATGCTTGCACTGGAGGCTTATCTATCCCACCGCTATAACCCATCCCATAGCTATTACCCATCCCACAGCTATCCATCCCACTGCTATCCTTACCCATCCCACAGTTATCCATTCCACTGCTATCCTTACCCACAAGCATGCAAAGGCTTAAACCATTTCTAAAAGTTTCCACCAAGACTTTACTGACTAAAAGAACTGAACCAAGTGTGTGCAGCAAAGATAACCTTTATTAATAACAAACTGTAGGACTTTATTAAAAAAGCAAAATAAACCAAGAAAAGTGTCCCAAGCAAAGATAAAGTCAACAGCTAACAACCCAGTCTCTGGCACTCTTCTCGGTTACTCTGAGGCGTGCCTATAGTCTCAGGGGTGAAGGGTCCAGGGGCTGTGGAGATGGCAGCTGGAGTGATGGTCTGAGGCACCATTCTTCAGGACATGGGATGTCAGTCCCAAGACCGATGACAGATGTTCTGAGGCCGGGCTTAACTGTGGGGTGGAGGAAGGAGGAGTGTAGTGGGGCTGTCTGGTCTGCAGCTAAGTGAGGTGAGGCGTCGGTGGCATCGGTGGCGTCGGTGGCATCGGTGGCGTCGGTGGCATCGGTGGCAGGCGAGGAACCTGTGCCTGGACTGGGAAGGGCTGCCTGTGCTGCTGGAACTCCTGGTAGCCATAGCCTTGGTAGGTCAGGGGCTGTTGAAAGCCTTGGAAGGGCTGTGACATCGCCTGGGATGGAGGAGCAGACCTGGAGTAGGTCAGAGCAGGTTCAGCTGGGCCTGGAGTGTGGCGCAGAAGACCTGTGATCCTCTCCTTGATCACCTGGGCTTCGGGCATTTTCATGAGGGTCTGGTTCACGTAGGTGAGGAAGGGCTTTCTATTAGAGGATGGTATGTCAAAGTGTACCAGCTGAGAGAGGAGATCTACGCTGCTCTTGATGGTGTCCCTGATCTCCAAGAGGACAGTGTGGCTCTGCCCCTCCGGTCTGCCTCTCTGCCTGCTTTCTGTGGAGGTGGAGCTGGGGTGGGTGTGGGTTGGTCTCTGGTGGCAGCAGCCTCTTCTTGCTCCATCTGCATCAGGGGATCCTCTGTGTGCTCTGACACAGGGAGTGCAGCTGTCGGGGGGGTCTCTGTCATGGGACACTCCAAAGATACCTTCCTGGACACAGGAACTGACTCTTGGCCAGAAGAGGACTGGCTGTCTGTGGGCTGCCTGAGAGAGAGGGTTGACAGAGGGGCTGCTCCTTGGTGGCGGATCTCACCCTCCAAGAACCTGCACTTTGCCATGACATAGGTCTCCCGGTCGATGAGCTTGACCGTGGCCTGGACAGACTTCTTCAGGTGCAGCTTCCTGTACCAGGTGTGCATGTGCTTCCACCACCCCAGGAGGACATCCGAAGTGTAGCCCAGGCTCTCTGCCTTCTCTCTCCAAGCCGCCTGCTTCCACTTGGTCTCTCGATAGAGCCTGTGTCCCTTCCTCCAGAGGTACTTGTTCTCCCTCAGGCATTCGAGCACCTCCTCCTCATGTTCCTCTGCAATGGAGTACTGTCTCCTCTCCCCCTTTTTTGCGATTGCCTCTTCCTCCCTCTGGCAGGGCCTTCTGGGCCCTCATCAGCAGAGCTTTGAGGTTCTTGGGGCTGGTCCACCACACCTGCAGCAGCAGCAGCAGTTGCAGCACCACAAGCAGCAGCAGAGTCAGCACCAGCAGCACCAGCAGCACCAGGAGCAGCACCAGCAGAGTCATCACCAGCAGAAGCACCAGCACCAGGAGCAGCACCAGTAGAGTCAGCACCAGCAGAAGCACCAGCACCAGGAGCAGCACCAGCACCAGGAGCAGCACCAGCAGAAGCACCAGCACCAGCAGAGTCAGCACCAGCATCAGAAGAAGCAGCAGAAGCAGAGTCAGCACTAGCAGCAGAACAAGCAGCAGAAGCAGAGTCAGCACCAGGGGGTGGGATGGTGGTCCTGTCCTTCTTGCCAGGGCTAGCAGGAGTAGGCATGGTTGTTGGCTGAAGATGTGTCTGGCAGCAGGTCTTTCCTCTGAATGGTGACCTGCTTGCAAGCTGCTGCCCTTTATATCCATGGGGCTGATGCAATGGATCCTCCCCGCATGCGCAGTGAATGCTTTGCATCCGCTAAGCATCCGCTAGGCATCCGCTAGGCATCCGCTAGGCATCCGTGATGCATCCGCATCATCCGCTCGGCATCCACAACACATCCGCTCCTTCTGCTGCGTGTCCGCTTCGCTGTTCTCCCACAGAAGCCCTGCGGATGTGTCATCCACTTCCATCCTCTTCCATCCACTAGGCTTCCGTTGAGCATCCGCTTAACATCCTCACTACATCCTCCCCACGTCCGTTCCATTCCGTTATTGTCCGTTCTCTTTATGCAAATTTGGGGCACTTTTGAGAGTGGATAACAATGGATGGAAAATTTGCTCGTCCGCTGTGTCCTTTTTACATACATTTTGCATCCGTCGGCCGATGTGACCTAGCCTTAACAAACTGAATACTGATGGCTAGGCATAGGGCCTTTATTTACCCTTCTGAGCTGCAATATCTCTTCCTGACCTCAGAACATGAATCAGATTTCTATTCGACTATCACTGGTTGAAATATTAATTACTAAAACTACAATCTTAGAAATTTCTCTCCATCACTCCTTCTTTCCCTTATTAAGTATCCTTAAATTGGATCAAACATCTGTAAATGAAAGACTTTTTTAAAAAAAAAATGTGTTTAACTCCAGTATTTTTCAGCATGCAATATTATTATTTCAGGGCTTTGTTTTGCTCTGTTTGTTTAGCTGTCTTTAGTAATTTTAAGCCAGCTTTTCTTCCCATTACCCTTAGGGGATGAACTCTGGGGTCTGGTGGCTTAATATAAAAAAATTGAATAAAATTAGTTTTTTCTGATGCCGTGTTTTGTGATGGAATGATGAAAGCTTTTTTGTTTTGCTCCATATATTGAATTGAATGCAACTGATTTTGAATAATCTTTTACAAAGTTAAGTAAACTTTACAAACATAAGGATATTTTCTGTCAAATATTTACATATCAAAGTATATGATTTTAACAAAGGAAGGACGGAAGATCTGATTTACCCAATAAAGAATAACAGAATTGGAAAGGACTTTGAAGGTCTTCTAGTCCAACCCTTTGCTCAGACAGGTGACCCTATACCATTCTGGCTGTTCAAATGGCTGTTCAACCTCTTCTTAAAAACTTCCAGTGGTGGAGCATCCACCACTTCCAAAGGCAAGCTATTCCACTGATTGATAGTTCCCATTGTCAGGAAATTTCTCCTTGGTTCTGTTATATATTAGCATACTCCAAATACTCTATTCCCATTGGTCCACAAATACTCGAATCTGATTGGTGTTCTACTCGATGGTGATTAGTCAAAAATAAGTAGCATATGATTGGCCCCCCCAGCAGTGGGAGAATCAAGGAGCCGTCATTAGCCGTGAGCCACAAGCAGCCTCTCTATAAAAAAGGGCTGCTGTGGCTCCAGGTTCAGATGGAATCCAGCAACTAATAAAAGAGCTGAAGTTACACTGGTCTCGAGTCTCATACTTCACGAACACAACACTGGCAACAAAGGTGGGATACTGAGACAAGGAGACCAGTTGAGCACGTGGCAACAAGAACCGAGCAGACGAAATGGCCGGAACCAACTTGCCACCCGCACCATTCAATCCAGCAACAGAGAACTGGGAATCATACATCAACAGATTCCTCATGTTCCTTGAGAGCAACGACATACAAGGAATCTCCGACAACAGAAAGAGACCTGTGTTCCTGACGCTCTGTGGGTCCACAGTGTTCAAGATGGCCAAGGCATTGGCCAAACCGGAGGACGTAAAACAGATGGCCTGGCCAGATTTGGAAAAATTGCTAAAGGCTCATTACACACCAACCGTCTCCAGCCATATTTGGAGACATGAGTTCTACAAATGGGGCCAGAGAGAAAGTGAGAGTATCACAGACTTTGTAGCAGTTCTCAGGGATATTGGAGGGGCATGTGAGTTCCTCAACATGGATGAAGCCATGAGGGATCGCGTGGTCCTTGGTCTAAGAGATCTCATGTTGCAGAGCCGACTGCTAACCCGACCAAAAATTACAGTCACTGAGGCCATCGCTGAGGCCACGGAAGCTGAAGCAACTGAAAAAATCAGCAGCCAAAATGCAACAAATGAATGCGACCACACAAAAAACACCAGCAGAAGCAAGCCAAGTTCCAGAGAAGAAGTCAGAGAACATACATAAGACCATCACACGCCACAAGGATAGCAAATAATTGTCCAAGACCGATGACAAAGAGGAAGAAATCCACAGACTCCAGTCAGAACAAAATAGACGGGAGAGTAAAGGATGTAAGTCGGGGTTCCAGTGCACCAGGTGTGGAGGAGACCACTCCTGTTCCGAATGTCATTTCCTAGATGCCATTTGCAGGTACTGCAAGAGACGGGGACACATAGCAAAGGTCTGCCAAAAACAGAAAAGCTACAGCCCCCGACATAGAGACAACACCCCATTAAGAATAAAAGAAAGACAGATATTGAGCCGTGAGAGTTGAGAAAGCAGAGGCAAATGACTAAATGAAAGCTACAGAAAAGAAGAAACACACCAAACTATCACCATCGGCCATTCAAACGCAACCAATGGCCAGAAGGTACATGTGACAGTCAGCATCGAAGGCCAAAAATGCGAGATGGAGGTGGACTCCGGCTCATACTTATCAATGGTATCATGGAATACCATTAAAAGACTAATACCACACATCTGCAGAACAGAAATAGAAAACCAAACACTGATACTAAAAGACTACCAAGGAAACAGGATCCCCGTAGTTGGACTTGGACACTTCCAAGTCACATTCAAACAACACACAAAAATTCTGCCTCTAACCATCGTAGACCAGAACCACCCGAGCCTGCTGGGACTCGAGTGGTTCGAACCCCTGGGAATCGGAGTGACCGGAATCAACAGCATCACTGAGACAGACTGAGAGGAGAACCTAATGAAGGAGTTCCAGGACCTCTTCGATGGGAAACTAGGCAAGTACCGAGGGTCCCCCATATCATTTAATTTAAATCCGACAATAGCTCCAATCAGGTTAAAAGCAAGGCATGTTCCCTTCACATTAAAACCGAAGATTGATGAGGAACTAAATAAACTCATAGCACAAGGCATATTGGAATCAATTGACCACGCTAAATGAGAAACCCCAATCGTAACCCCAATTAAGCCAGATGGGTCCGTGAGAATCTGTGGTGACTACAAGGCCACCCGAAACCATGCAAAGCGCATATCCTGTTCCAGTAGTGCAACACGTGTTACACTCATTGGGGAGAGGCAAGGTTTTCTCAAAGCTCGACCTTGCACAAGCATACCAACAATTGCCAGTCGACCACGAAACAGCGGAGGCACAAACGATCGTGACTCATAGGGGAGCATTCAAATGCAAAAGACTGCAATTTGGAGTCAGCGTGGCCCCAGGGGTGTTCCAAAGCCTGATGGAGCGGTTGTTACAAGGCATAAAATCCCATACTTTGTTGACGTGCTAGTGTCAGCCAGCGACAAGAAACAACTAGAAGCCCGTCTCAGAATATTATTGCAAAGATTCCAAAAGGCGAGACTCAAAGTCCAAAAAGAAAAGTGTCAGCTAGCCACCTCGAAAGTCGAATTCCTGGGGTATCTAATTGGTAAAGATGGCATTGACCCCACAGATAAAAAAATCAAAGTGATCAAAGAAATGCCCAGACCAAAAAACAAAGCAGATTTACAAGCATTCTTGGGACTTATCAATTTTTATAATGTTTTTCTGCCACAGAAGGCAACGACGGTGGAACCACTACATAGATTACTGGACAAGGCAGCCACCTGGACCTGGGGACGATGAGAAGAGACAGCGTTCCAGAAAATAAAATATTTAATAACATCCGAATCTATATTAATACAAAACAGTGAGACACTACCACAGACAGTCACCTGCGACGCATCACTGTTCAGCATCGGAGCCATACTCAGCCACACACTGCCAGATGGGAGGGAAGCACTGATCACATTTTACTCCAAAATACTGTCCAAAGCTGAAAGGAACTACAGCCAGTAGGACAGAGAGGCGTTAGCAGCAATATCCGGGGTCAAACAGTTCCATGAATACCTCTACGGTAGAACCTTTACACTCATTACAGACCACAAGCCCCTATTGGGAATACTAGTAGGGAACAGGGTCACCCCAAACATACTCTCCCCATGAATGACAAGGTGGTCCGAGTTCCTTGCCGCATACAATTACAAATTAATTTACCAACCAGGCAAGGACATTTCACACGCTGATGCACTGAGTCATACTCCCCTTCCTGAACTAGAGAGTGACCCAGCACCAACCCTACAGATCCACCCTACAGATTGAGGCACAACCAAACCTACCCATAACCGCAGCGGACATTGCGAAAGAAACCACAAGAGACAAAAAATTGTCACAGGTTTTAAACTGGGTAGGAAAAGGGTGGCTGGAAAATGAGACATACGTGATTTTTAAACCATTCTAGAACAGGCAGACTGAACTTTCAATGTTAAAAGGTTGTATTTATGGGGGGATCGGGTGGTCATACCGGAAGCATTACAAGAGCAAGTACTGAATATTTTACATGAAGGACACCTGGTATCGTACGAATGAAATCCCTGGCCAGGAGTTATGTATGGTGGCCAGGGATGGATAAGGATATCGGGAGTTGGGTAGAAACCTGCACTAAATGCCAAAGATCCCGACCTGCACCCCCTGCGGCACCTATACTCAACTGGGAAACACCAAGGGGGCCCTGGTCAAGAATACATATAGATTTTGCAGGACCTACAAAAGGACACACATTTTTAATTATACTGGACACTTACTCAAATTGGCTGGAAGTAATTGACATGAACTCAACAACTACAGAAGCAGTTATCAGACAACTGAGGAAACTTTTAGCCACGCATGGGTTACTGAACTTATTAGTTTCAGATAACAGGCCACAGATCACAGCACTGACATTTGAAAAGTTCCTCGCCGAACACGGCATAAGGCATGCCTTGACAGCGCCGGGCCGGCCGGCTACAAACAGGTGGGCAGAATGCATAGTATACCAAAGAAACCAAAGAAAAATAATATACATACAAGAGAAAATTTACAAAATGCTCACCATACAACACATCACACCTAACTCCACTACAAATAAAAGCCCAGCAGAATTACTAATGGGCAGAAAATTAAGACCATATCTGGATAGATTACACCCCACATACAACCCTGAAAAACCAACAGACTCCTCCAGCAAACACCGCACATTCGACTCAAAATCTACACTAAAAATCTACACTAGTCCACACTAAAAATCTCACATGGCACCCACTGTGGGTACCAGCAGAAATAACACAAGTAACAGGACCCCGGTCGTACAGATTAGAAACGGACGATGGAAGAAGCTGGAGGAAACACATAGATCAATTAAGATCAAGAACATTGGAATGAACCACTGACACACCCAGGCACGAAGAACAACAACACACTCCAGTAACACAACAACCATTAAACAAAAACAATAATAATCAAACAAGAGAGGGGGGAGACCCCTCAAAAACAAATAAGAGGGGAGGGGGAGACCCTCCATTAGAACAAGGAACACTGCAAAATCAAAAAACAACCCACAAACCAAATTCTCAAATAAACCCAGAAAGAAACAACTACTTACCTGAAGAAGACTTTGGCGAAGAGGAACAGGAGGCACAAGAATACCAAGAAGCCACTCTGAAAGGGAGCAGCTGAGCCAACTCTACCAGTCCAGATAGGCCAGGCGGGAGCAGCATGGCTGACTCCACCTTCCAGGAGGTTCCACAGAGAAGGACAGGAGAAACAGTGATCCCGTCCAAACCCACCGAATACAACAGCATGACTAAACTGCGCAGGTCAACTGGACAACATAAAAGCCCCGCTTACTTAGGTGACCACATAATGTAGGACCAAACCAAGAGGGGAGGGGTGTTACATATTAGCATACTCCAAATACTCTATTCCCATTGGTCCACAAATACTCGAATCTGATTGGTGTTCTACTCGACGGTGATTGGTCAAAAATAAGTAGCATATGATTGGCCGCCCCAGCGGTGGGAGAATCAAGGAGCCGTCATTGGCCGCAAGCAGCCTCTCTATAAAAAAGGGCTGCCGCGGCTCCTGGTTCAGACTGAATCCAGCAACTAATAAAAGAGCTGAAGTTACGCTGGTCTCGAGTCTCATTCTTCGCGAACACAACAGGTTCTAGGTTGTATTTATCTATACATTCTTGTCCTGCCCTCAGGAGCTTTCAGTAATAAGTTCTCAGCAACAGCCTCTCAAATATTGGAAGACTCCTACCATGTCACCCCCTAGTCTTTCTCTTTGTTAGACTAGACATACTCAATTCCTGCAATTGTTCATCATAAATCTTTCTTTTCCTCAAACCTATGTTTTCCTGGAATTGGATCAGTGAATAAGGAAATAAAGTCAGGGGTGGGCTGCTGGAGGTTTACAAGGGTTCGGAAGAATAACTAATATCACAGAATAACTAATATTCTGTACAGTTCAGAGAACTCCCAAAACTCCTGGTTAGCCCTGCCCACCTCTCCCCTCCCAGGAGTCCCCACATGCCCCATTTTGGATGCAGGGAAGTGGAGGGCTCAGGGAGGGTGAAAAACAGGCCACCTGGAAGTTTGGGAAGGCTGGAAATGGGCCCATTTCCAGCTTCCAGAAAGCTTCCGGAGCCAGGGGAGGCCATTTTCACCCTCCCAGAGGCTTGAGAAAAGCCTCCAGAGTTCAGGGAGGTAAAAAATGCACCCCCACCTTCATGTAGGGAGGCTGACTAAGGCTACACCATGGCCATGCCCACCCAGCAACCAGGCAGAGAGCCCTTTGCTAAAATTTTTGAAGCCCACCCCTGCATAAAATTTGCAATACATCAAGAAGTTAAAGAGAAAGAGGGAGAACAAAACCCCTTCTGATTACACTAGACACAAAAGCATCATGAGGCATTGATCTGAGCAGATGAAGGCTTTAAAATGTGTGGAGCGACCATTTACTATTCCCCCAGCTGCAGATATTGCTACACCTATAGCATAGTTCTCGTGATACTTTGCAATTCAACATATGAAGATCAGGCATGCAAGCAGCAGTGGTGGGATTCAAATTATTTTACTACCGGTTCTGTGGGCATGGCTTGATGGGTGTGGCAGGGGAAGGATACTATAAAATCTCCAGTCAGAGATAGTATTTGCTGGTTCTCTGAACTATTTAAAATTCCTGCTACTGGTTCTCCAGAACTGGTCAGAACCTGCTGAATACCACCTCTGGCATGCAGGGATAATTTAGGAAGGAAATCCACTAGTAAGTGATTCTGATATCCTAGTCAACTTACTGCCCTCACATATTCAAGCTAACTGCCATGGTCAGGACTCAGGTATAAATAGATAAGATCAGCTACAGCTGAGACTTGCTCAGAGGACAATGCTATCAGTTTTTCACATATCCTGACAGGCCTAATGTGATACAGCTAAAACGGCAATGGCACCAGGTATTTAATTCATGCCCATTTTTGTACAATTCATATTGCTGCTCATTCACAATGACAAATCTTCACTGTAAGCAGGGGCATGAATATAGTGTGAAAGCAAAAAGATTTGGCCGTCTGGTAGTGAATGTTGGAATATGGAAAATAAGAGGCTATAAATAAGTACAAGAAGCATTCCTGAATCTTTCATGATTATTTCCCTTCCATTATCTGTCCATATAAATAAAAACAAAGCACTGCTTAAAAATGTTCCCTGGCATTTCAAAAGGCAATATATTAAAGAGCTGCTTGGTATAGCATTTACAACTTCCACATTGATTTTAAGCTCATTGATTTTCCTCCAGCAAAGACCTATCTTTTCATCTCACCACTGTTTTTATTATTTTGCTTGTTTTCATAGAGACCACATGCAAAAGAGATATGTATAGAGTGCTTGTGATGAATTAATTATTAATGTATGTCCTCTTGCTTAGCTTACTTGGTCAGGGACTTTTTTTTTCAACAAAATAAAAGTCTAGAAGTGTACAGAAGTAACAAAATTCACTATATGGCTTAAGAACTTCATAGACTGCAAAATTGTAAAATGGAAATAATAGCCTGATTTTCTTTGTCCTCTAGTAGCTCCTCCCATGGCACTAAACTGGAGATAGTTTAAAATTAACTAGCTGCTTTTAGAATTGATTTACTTAATTTGCATTATAATCTGTTGTATACCATGTGGGTGACACGACATGGAATGTATACATGTATAGTGTAATATTAATCTACAATAATACAGCATAGATCAAAATCTGCATGGGTCCAAATCTATTGTCAATGATCTCTTATTTGTAGAGTTTGAAATACTGTAAACAATATGGACAGAAATGTATCTAGAAAAGACCTATTTGCATATCAATTAAGGGTTATGGGCAACCAAGTAACATCAAACGAACTCTACACAAAGTCTGAATGGAGTAGAGGGACAGGAGTGGCCCAACACTGATGGCAACACATGCATCAGTCAAACCAATCAACTAACTTGAGGATGGCATGATCTCATGTTTTGCTCATATTAATTCTACAACAGATATAGTTACCTCTTTAGCTCACTTAACATTTTATAAAGCACATTGGTTATGGGCCCAGAGAGCTATTGAGAATCAATGTGAATATACAATTTCATATTCAGCCAGATGATTGCGGTTTATTGTTAAACTAACAATGGCACAAGAACCAGTATATCCTAGATAACCCGGTTAGATGGAACAAACTGTTTCCTGGTCTATGAAGTGCAGCCTACTTCTGCATAAAGACGGATTATGGACTGTAGTTAATAGTCCACTGGATGTAACAGCTTGGCCATTGAATGATGAAGATAAAATGAAAATAGCTGACTTTAACCGGGATAATGAAAAGGCTCTTAGTATAATTGGACTGACACTGAGTGATCAGCAGTTAGTCCATATTCATGGTGAAGAATCTACTGCTAGGTGTTGGGACATTTTGAAGAGGATTTATGTTTGAGATAGTGTGGGTACACACATATACCTTACACATAAACTGTTTAGAGCCGGTCCTATAAATGGTGGTGATATGTTAGCTCATTTGGAGTTTATGAAAAGGACTTTACAAGAGCTACAAGAAAAGGATCTGATTTTTCTCAGAGTAGTATCAAGTTTATATCATTCTTTCTTACTTAAGCATTATTTGGGTCTTGATATAGTGAAAACAAATAAAGGTTTTAAAATTTCACAAGCCAAGAAGATTAGCCAATTATTAAAACACTATAACATGGAGCATTGTAAATCTGCTAAGACACCAATAAGTAAGGAATATACACATAGTGATATCAAAAGTCCTATGTTTGATAAGGAAATATATCAATCCTTAATCAGTAGTCTATCATATCTGAATAATTGGTCTAGACCAGATATATCTTACAGTGTAAACCAATCGGCTAGGTATAACGCTAAACCAAATGAAAGGCATTGGCAAGCAGCTAAATGAATAATTAGGTATTTAAAACACACAATCAATTATTCATTATATTTAGAACCAAGTAATGAATTCGTGTTAACTGCATATTCTGATGCAAGTTTTGCTACTGATATAATGACTCAAAAGACAACATCAGGTATAGTAGTAATGTTGGGTAATGCTTTGATAGGATGGAAGTCTATTAGGCAACAATATATTGGTTTGTCCACTGTGGAAGCATAATTCTTATATTTATCTTTAATGTGTACAGAATTGATATATTATAAACAATTGTTGAAGAATATTGGAATTACTGTACGTGATCCATTTATTGTTTATGAAGACAATCAATCTGCAATTAGTATGGCTACTAATTTAGCTGTTAAAACAAGGTCTAAACATACTGATTTGAGATATCTGAACATCAGACAGTGTGTTCAAAATAAATTAATTCAGTTAGAATATTGCATGACTGAACATAATATTGCAGATCATTTCACGAAAGCTCAAGGTGCAATTAAGCATAAAGAGTGTTGAGAATTATGGTTTAAACATGTAATGTATTATATATTGACCTACCCAAAAGGAGAATGTTAGGAATCTGTCCACCAATTCATTGGGTTGGCAATATATAAACCAATAATGTATGTTTGTAGCTTTAAGACAAAGTTACTGTAATGATTTGTTCTATGTTCCGATTGGTTGATTGTATTGTGGATTGCCATAAGAGGGAGCTAGAGATCATGGCTTGCTCTCTCTAACATGCTCTATCCCTGACATTCTGTATCTCTGAAATTATGTCTCTCTGACATTCTGTTGCTATCTAAGGTTTATGATGTGCTTATATTTTGATAATTTGGTTTATTGGAAATGAAAAAGGCAACCAGTAAAAAGACTTTGTAATTGGATATTCCTTGGACTGTAAAACGTATATGACCTGGACTGTTTATTGGACTGCGCTATTTCTTAAAGTAAACTTTAACTCAATTCAGTGTATGGCTCTGTGTGGCTGAATAATTATTCATAACTACTCTCATAAATGTTTCCATGTGTGTATCCTTGTTACTCAAAGGTTATTCTGTGCATATCATAACAACTTAATTAACAATGAGTTCTATCAGTAGCAGACGGTTCCAAAAATTCAATATGCTAGTCATGACCACATGTTCAAAGTCCCATCTCTTTGTATTTGCATGTAAAAAGGAGATAGGCTTTTGACCACATAGTTATGACCACTTCCATCATTTTTGTAGGAACCATTCTTGTGGATGACCTGCCAAATTGTCTGATTACAATATTCCGACAAACTTCAGCAAAATGCTTTTGAACCTAAAGACATTCAAGAGTAATACTAAAAAGTAATAATGTTATTTTAGTAATAGTATTTGAAAAAGATTAGCAGGAACAGAAAAAAAATTAATTAGTCTCAGGCGAAGATGCTTGGAGAACAACACCAGTAGTTGTAGCCATTTTAATTTCAAACTGTTCAGAAACATACAACCATTCAAACTTAGTAAAATGATTGCTACATCACAGTACATTGAAAGAATAATTTCATAAAACATTTAAAATAATTGTAAAAATTATCATGGCTATCAGCTATTTTCCAATAATTGTAACTATTTATGGTTTCCAAATCTATTGTTATTCCAACTAGATTCTATAATTAATAGCTATTGTATATGAACAATTACATTCAAGTTCAAGCAACCAACATTTCATTTTTAGACTTTGATTGCTATAAGTCATAAACAATATAATGATTTATAAAATCCATAAACAATTAAATCATGACATTCAATTGACAATAGCATCATATTGTCATTTTTGTGGAATTTAAACACTTTTTTAAATTGCGTACCACAAATATGAAACAAAGCAGGCAATAATGCTTGAGGTTGCTATTAGTTCCACTAGAAAGAATGCCATCTGCTCCTCTATTGTAACAATCCTACGTATGCCATCTTGAGTAAGAAGAGGGCTCCTAAGTGGCACTTTTATTTAAGAACACATTGAAAAGCAACATTTCAAAATCTTTCCTAATTAATAGTAGATTGATTTTAAGAAACACTATAAATACTAATGATGATGATGCTTTGTGTATTTCAATACAAAAGGAAAATAATGTTAAATTTTATGAGATACATCAGATTATCTAGATGCTTAGGAATTAAATTATCTCTCGCAACATTGATGAAACATTTGATCTTGTTCTGATTTTTTAATATATATTAACTTGAAGTTATTTATTAAATATACTAAAATTTCTGATTTGGTGCCTAATTGTAGGCACTGAAATAAATACAGAATACTTGTATTTTTCATTTATATACAATGTATTTCCCACTTTTTACAAATTATTGGTAAGTATGCATTATACGAGTAATCTCTGAAGAAAATATTCAATTCAGAATAATTAGTTTCAGAAATTCTCTTAAACCTGAACAGGACATGAGGCTAAGTCATTTATAGGGCAATGATGAAATCAATAAACCATATCTTCTCAGGCCTAATTTCTACTACTTCATTATAAATTCCTGTTACATATGACATTTAAAATATATGATTTATTTTATTTGATTTATTTTAGAAATGGAAAAGGCCATCCACTCTACAACAGTTCTGGGCAGTGTAAAAACAATCATATAACACAATTAAAACAAAACAATTAAAATTCACCCAAATATTATAAAAAAGCAACCTTTAAATACAACCAAACACAAAATAAGACTTGCTTCCAGGCTATCTGAAGAACCAGGTTTTCAGGGTTTTTTTCGAACATGACCAGGGTGAGGACTAGATTCAGGGCTGGGATTCTACCAGTTCACACATATTCGCTAGAACAGGTTGTTAACATTCTAAGTGGTTCAGAGAACCAGTTGTCAGAAGAAATTACTGCCCTGATCTTGTAAGGAAGGCAGGAAGGAAACATTGTGGTGTTGCTTACAGAAACTACCTCTCCGTTAACCTTTATTCCTGGCAGTACTAGACTTCCTGCCTCTGGAACTTCTCTGGAGTTTTTTTTCCCTCCTTTGCTGATACTTTGCTTGTGTGGAGTGACCATTCAAAGTTACAATGGCACTGAAAAAATGAGTTATGACCATTTTTCACACTTACAACTGTTGCAGCATCCCCACAATCATGAGAGGCCAGGCAAGGAGATGCGTACCTCAATGTGAGTGATATTGAGTTGGCCACTTCCACCAACTAAGCTACGCCCACAGAACTGGTTGTTAAAAAAATTGAATCTCACTCCTGGCTAAATGTATCTCATTCTAGAGGACAGGTGCTTCGCTAGAGAAGGCACACTTCCTAGAACCCACCTGGCGAAACTTTTTAGGTATATGTGCCAATTCTGTCTGATCATACAGATCAACAGAAGTCACAGAAGATAAATGGTCTAACCTAACCCTAACCCTTTAGATAGCTAGCCCCTATGCTATGCTTTGTTTTGAATATTAAGGATCAGTTATTAATATCATTGAATATAAGGCTAGCATAGGATTGTTCAGCAAGGCTTACATAATTCCACAACAAACGAACTCATCATGCTATTTTCCTGGATAGTTGATTGGACATCCAGTAATGAGGCCACTGCCTAGAAGACATAGACTTCTGTAAAGCCTTTGATTCAGTGGTACACGACAAACTGCTCCTAAAACTAAAATCTTATGGTATCTCTGGACACCTGCATAACTGGATAGAAACATTCCTGTCAAACAGAAAACAAATGGTCAAAATTGGGAATGTCCTATCAAATTCTGTATCCCCAAGGCAGTGTTCTAGGACCAACTCTCTTCATACTCTACATAAATGACCTCTGTGATCATATTAAGAGCAACTGTGTTCTCTTCACTGATGATATAAAGTATTCAACACCACAGACAATACTGCTACCCTTCAAAAAGAACTTGACTATGTATCAGAATGGTCAAAAAAATGGCAATTTCAAATCTCAACAAATAAATACTCTGTCTTACATATTGGCAAAAAAAAAAAATCAGAAAATAAAATGCAAGCTGAATAGTCAAGACCTTGTTGATGATCCAAATTCTGTCAAGGACCTTGGAGTACTCATCTCTATGATCTAACTGCTAAAGCCCACTGTAACTACATAGCCAAAAAGGCATTAAGAGTTGTTAACCTAATCTTATGTAGCTTTTTCTCTGGTAATATTACACTACTAACTAGAGCATACAAAACATTTGCTAGACCAATACTCAAATACAGCTCATCAGTCTGGAACCCACATTATGTATCTGATATTAACACAATTGAGAAAGTGTGATAGAAATATTTCACAAGAAGAGTTCTCCACTCTTCTACTTGTTGCAGAATACCTTATGCCACCAGACTTGAAATTCTATACCTAGAAGACCTAGAACTACACTGCCTTTGGTCCAATATAAGTATAGTATATAAAATCATACATTGCAATGTCCTACCAGTCAATGAATACTTCAGGTTTAACCATAACAATGCAACTGATGTATACAGCAGCCTACATAACCACGAAATAATTGGGTTTGAAAATACAAAAGAACCAAAGAGGCAAGAATGGGAACCCAAAGTGGAAAATTCAGTTGGAACTGAAAATTAACTTTGTGGAGACTTGAGCAACCTGAAGAATCTAAGGCAAGGCCAGCTAAAGAACAAGCAGGTCAAAAACAGCTTGGCAGGAAGATACAATTTGGAGAACAAGGAGATTGTTGTAGTAATTGAAGAGCTGAAGCAGAGGATTGTTGCCACTGCTGAAAAGATTAAGAGATATGAAAATCAATTAATTCAGTTTTAACAAAACTCATAGTTCAGAGCAAATCAGCACCAGTTTTTTAAGAACCTGGAAAGGGAAGAAGAGGTAACAACAAATGAAAAGAAAAAGCTCTGAAATTCTAGAAGAAGCTGTGGGAAAATGACAAGAAGCACAAAACAAATGCAAACTGGATCAAAGAGATTTGAGTCCTCAGTGAGAATGCCCAAAATGGAAGATGTGAAAATAACAAAGGAAATGGTTCAAAGGCAGTCAAGAAGAATAAAGAACTGGAGCACACCTGGATCAGATGAGCTGCATGATTTTTGGCTGAAGGCACTAACAAATTTACATGAAAGACTTCCTATCTAAATGAACCAAATTATAGAAACACCTGAAAATGATGAATGGCTAATAATTGGAAAGACTTTTTTAATTCAGAAAGAGAAAGACAAAGGAAATGATCCAGGAAATTATTGACCAATTACCTGCTTGCCAGCAAGCGATAAGCTTCTTACTGGCATAATTGCAAATCAACTTTATGGATACTTGAAAAGGAAAGATCTGCTCCAGTAGAACAGAAAGGGCACTGCAAAAACTCAAAAGGAATAAAAGACCAGCTGCTGACTGACAAGCTAATTCTGAAGAATTCGATGAAAAGGTGAACCAACCTGTTCATGGCTTGGATAGACTAGCATTCAATTCAGTCCACCACAGCTGGATTAAGAAATGCCTGGAAATCTTTGGCATCAGCAGCAATGTTTGAAAATTTATGGAAATTTCAATGAACTTCTGGAAAACAAAGCTTATGGTGAATGGAGAAGAAATGGGTAAAGTTGCAATCAAATGAGGCATCTTCCAGGGTGACTCCCTTTCACCCCTGCTATTTATTCTGTAAGTGCTACCACTGACAACCATTTAAAAAAAACCATTTTAAAGAAGATGGATATGAACTTGCAAAGAAAGGATTGAAAAATTTGCATTTGTTGTACATGGATGATTTGAAGCTATTTGGTAAAACAAAAAGCGAACTGAATTAATTAACTGAAAGCACAAAAGAATTTTGCCAGGGTATTGACAAATGTGCAACAATGGCAATCAAAGCAGGTAAGGTCATAGAAGGTGATGGAATAGAACTTGCCAATGATAAAGGTAATGAAACCAGAAGTAGGCTACAAGTACTTAGGGATTTTAGAAGCCTCTGATTTAAGTCAAGGAATCAACTTCAGCCAAGTACTTTCAAAGAATTCACAAGATTTTAAAGAGTGGTGGAAACATCATAAAAGCAATAATTACCTGGGCTATACCTGTGATTTAATACTCTGCAGGAATAATTGACTGGGCCCAGATGGAGCTGGACAATTTGGACAGAAAAACAAGGTAGCTTATGACTATGAATCATGCCTTGCATCATAAAAGTGATGTTGATCAGTTATATCTATCGAGAGCAGAGGGTGGTCGAAGTCTCCGACAAGTAAAGCAGACTGTAGAAGAAGAAAGACACAGCTTGAATGATTACATCCAGAAAAGTGAAGAGCCAATGATTAAAGAAGTACATATAGGAGGCCTTTTGAAGACAACCAAGTCAAAAGCTGAATACAAAAAAGAAGTAATTGAGAAGCGAATTGAAAATTGGAAAAGCAAAGCTATGCACGACCAGTACCTGAAAAGTATTGAAGGCAAAGTTGGCCAAAAGCTTACTTGAAATTGGCTAAAATCAGGAATACTGAAAAAAGAAACTGAAGGCTTTATTTTGGCTGCTAAAGAACAAGTCTTAGCCACAAATTGCATGAAGGCAAAGATTCAGCATGTCATCACCAACAGCAAATGCTGCCTCTGTAATGAGAAAGATGAAAGAGTTGACCATTTAATCAGTGGATGCAGAAAAAATTCACAAACTGACTACTTAGAACACCATAACCAAGTTGCTAAAATCATTCACTAGAAAAAATGCCAAAAGTTTGGATTTGAGTACAGTAACAACTACTGAGAATATCAGGTTGAGAAGGTTCTGGAGAATGAAAAGTCAAGATCTTGTGGGACTTCAGAATTCAGAAGGACAGGTATTTGGCCCACAACACACCTGACATAACAATAGTTGAAAAGAAAAAGGGTTGGTTCATTGACATTGCAATACCTGGTAATGCACGAATTGTAGACATGTAGCAAGGAAAAAAGCCACATGGTATCAGGACTTACAAATTGAAGTTCAACGACTTTGGAAAAAGAAATCGCGTGTTATCCCAATTGTAATTGGAGCCCTTGGAGCAATATCTAAAGGGCTACCTAGCTATTTAGAAATTCTGAATTTATCAGACTTGAATACCATGATTCTCCAAAAAAAACCACCTGCTTGGAACAGCTCATATCCTCCAATGCTGCCTTAACAGTTCCTAGGTCCATGGTTAGGACTTGAGCTGTTGAGCTACCAACCAGCCCCAAAGGCTGTGAATCTAAGGATTAAAGAATAAGAATAAGAAGGAGGAGGAGGAGGAAGGAGGAGGAAGCAGGATATAAATTAAATAAATAAATAAATGAAATTATATGTGAATCTACTTTCATACTTTACTACAGCACAACTTGACTGCATCACTAGACCCTCCATTTAAATTGCCAACATCGAAAACTATCACAGATTTTCTTCATTAATTGAATAAATTTTATATTACACATCAGTGATATTGGGCAAAGGGCAAATAATTTTGTATTTACATGCAATTGTTTTATCAAACATGTTCATACATATTTACTAGAAATAGAAATATTCTCACTTTTAAAAGTTGTTAATTCCAAAGCTCTTTGAAGCCAATCAGAACAAAGTCATATCAATAGAATATATTGTATTTCAACTTGAATAATATTTCATAAATAGTATGCATGGATTCAGTCTTCAATGTAAATACTTTGTCCTGGTGATGGGATTCAAAACATTTTATTACCGGTTCTGTGGGTGTGCCTTGGCGGCCCTGGCAGGGGGAAGAATATTGTAAAATCTTCAGTCAGAGGTGGTATTTGCTGGTTCTCTGAACTACTCAAAATTTCCACTATCTGTTCTCTAGAACTGGTCAGAATCTGCTGAATACCACCTCTGCATCATTGTTAAAAAGCAAAATAGCTAATTGTATTAATTAGGCACTGCATTGATCCATGATACAGTTGGTTTATTTTGGGGTTAGTATAATGTCTAAACTGAGCTATTCTGATTGATTTCACAAGCCTAGATAAAGCAGAGCTTAGAATGATGGGTAAACAATGTCTAGTGTGCACTTCATAGCTGTTACCATCCATTTTAAAGTAGGCAATGCTTCAATAGTGCTTTGTTGATATCAATTACTTTATAAGTAACCCTACTTGGAACAGTTTAAATCCTCCGACGCTACTTGAACAGGTCCTTGGTGAGGCCTCGAGCTGTTGAGCTATCAGCCAGCCCTAAAGGCTGTGATTCTCACTAGAGATTTAATAATGATAATGATAATGATAATGATGATGATAATAATAATAATAATAATAATAATAATAATAATAATAATAATAATAATAAT
>BLBF01000002.1:64843648-64862640 GCA_015471245.1 Laticauda colubrina | reverse complement strand
ATAATAATAATAATAATAATAATAATAATAATAATAATAATAATAATGATTATGGCATGGAATTATTTGACATGGCTTGCAGAATTCCACAACAAACATACTCATCATGCTTATCCCTTTTATAATAAGAAATATTATGCAAAGCTGGAAAGGATTAAGAAATAATAAGCAAAAGTAATTAAAGATATGCAATAAGAAAAAGAAATATAGTTTAATCTACTTAAGACCTGCATCCTTCTCTATACTTCTCCATACTCTTCTAGATTTGTAAATCCTTCTAGTTTCCACCACTTCAACATTAATCCATACATTAAATATTATTCTTTAAGTTTCTCTCTGAGGATCTCATTGATTTCATTCAGCCAAGAGTTTTTGACTATCCTTTCCTTCTGAACTACTCGCTCTTCCTTCATATAATTGTTTTTCTGCTTGATCTTTATTCACAATTTTTGACATGGCCAATTCACCTTAATTTGCTTCTTTCATACTATACACGGTCCTTACTTAACAACAGTAATTGGGACTGGAATATGCTTGATTAGGCAATATGATCATAAAGCTTGTTACATTTAGCAAAGGAAATTCTGGCACTTCCAATTGCCATAGTTAAGCAAAACACCTTGGGTTAAGTAAGGATATCACATGTCCTTTGTGAACCCTTGATGGTTCCCCTATTGACTTTGTTTGTAGGTAGCTGGTAAAAAAAATGTCTCAAATGGTGATCATGTGAACAGGCAGATGCTGCAACCAACATAAATATAAGGGCCAGTCATAAGTACACTTCTTTAGCACTTTCTTTAGTTCTAAAAGTCCATTAAGTGAGGACTACTTGTATTCAGCCAACATTCATTCATATCTTATTCATTTTTACCCTATCAAAAAATACACACAATCACACCAACAAACAAATTTATACAAATAGATAGATACTGAGAGAGAGATTGAATTCTATGAAAATTGTTCCTATAAATATACAAACAAACAAATGAAACAGAACATTAGGAAAGTTGAATTTTATTTTAATATTTTAAGCCCCTGTAACACTGCACCAACGGATGCAAAGAGGATGTAAAACAGACAAAAAAGCTTGCCATCCGTTGGTTAACGCGATGTATCCGTTCTGTACTCACTGCCTCCGTTTTGCTTCCTCTCTATCCGTCCAGCATCCGTTTATGGACGTTTCATCCGCTCAGAAAGCGGATGCAGGGAGGAAGCGGAACAGACGTGGAACGGATGCAGAACGGATGCCTAGAGGATGCAGCACGGAAACAAAGCATTTAAAATGGAAAAAACGTTCACAGAGAGGACCTATCTCGGATACTAAGGATGTCTAGAGGATGCCTAGAGGATGCAAAGGGACACCTATACTGCCTATAAAAAGGGGGAGCAACTCACCTGCATCTCACTTTAAGACCAGCAGCCCAGCTGTGCAGACCTCTGCAGCCTACATCTGCCTCTTGCTCTTCCACAGCATCCAGTCATGTCCACCGTGGATTGTACCACAGTCCTTTTGGCAGCCACCATCCTTCTACAACATTGCGAAGCCATCTATAGGCTCTGTGAACTCTACTACGGGAAGAAAAGGAGGTGGCCAAGAAGCATCTGGGTCTGAAAATGGATCAGGAGAAGAGCAGAGTACGGACTGTACAACAAGCTGATGGTAGAACTCAGGAACAAAGACGCTCGTGCATTCCAGAACTTCATGAGGATGCCTCCAGCCATGTTTGACGAAGTTGTGCAGCGGCTGACACCCAGGTTGACCAAGGCAAACACCAACTTCCGGCCCAGCCTGGAACCTGGGCTTAAGGTGGCACCCACTCTGTGCTACCTGGCCTCAGGGACCACCTACAGGAGCATGCAGTACGGCTGGAGGGTGCCACACAACACCATCAGCATTGTGGTCAGAGAAGTGGTGCAGGCCATCATCGAAGAATACGTGGAGGAGCTCCTTAAGTGCCCCACCACTGATCAAGGCTGGAGGAAACTTGCAGAAGAGTGGTATCAGAGGTGGAATTTCCCCCACACTGTTGGATCCATAGATGGCAAGCACGTGGCCTGCAAAGCGCCAGCCAGGTCGGGCTCCACTTATTTCAACTTCAAGGGCTTCTTCAGCATCGTCCTCTTTGCCATGGTCGATGCTGACTACAAGTTAATGTACATCGATGCTTCAGGCAATGGCTCATGTTCAGATGCCCAGGTATACAACGCCAGTCACCTCAAGGAGGGGCTGGAAGGCAACCTCATCATGGGCTTCCCAGATCCAGACCCCCTGCCCAACGACACGCAAGATGTGCCCTACTTCATCATGAGGGATGATGCCTTCTCCCTCAGAACCTACCTCATGAAGCCCTACACTTCCAGACTCCTCACCCATGAAGAGAGGATCTTCAACTACAGCCTGTCCAGGACAAGGCGGGTGGTGGAGAATGCCTTTGGCATCCTGGCTAACAGGTTCCAGGTACTTCTCACCACCATGCAGCATCACCCAGAGACCATGAAGAGGATCGTGGAAGCTTGCTGCATCCTGCACAATCTCATGCGCACCCGCTACCCAGTCTTGCAGAACAGGCTCGTGGACCTCCAACAAGGCAATGGGAACATGGAGCCTGGGGAATGGAGGCAAGGGCAAAACCTAATCGACACTCAGGATGTGCAAGGCCCCAACAGAGCCTCATGTGAAGGGAAGAAGCAGCGCAACCTCCTGAAACACTTGTGCAACTCCCCAGCTGGAGCAGTGGAGTAGCAAGACAGGATGATAGATGATTAATGGGTGCTTCCTTCAGCCTGTCTCATCACACGGATGAGATTGGGCCATGTATGTTGGGTGGTCCTACAATGAACAAGGCATTTAATAAAGAGTTGTGTTTGTGTTGACATGTGTGGATGATTATTACATTATTATTGATAATAAAGGGCCATAGGTGTGGCACCTGGGAGGGTGGACCATACAGTCCCACTATGCTTGCACTGTAGGTTTATCTATCCCACAGCTATTAGCCATCCCAAAGGTATCCCTGCCCATCCCACAGGTATCCCTGCCCATCCCACAGGTATCCCTGCCCACCCCACTGCTATCTTAACCCATCCCACAAGCATGCAAAGGCTTAAACCAATTCTAAAAGTTTCCACCAAGACTTTATTAAAAAAAAGAAATGAAGCAAGTGTGTGAATCAAAGATAAACTTTATTGAACAACAAGCTGTAAAAGAAAAATGACCCAAGTCAAGTGTCCAAATAAAGTCCACACCCAGTCTCTGGCAGTCTTCATGGTCACCCAGAGGTGTGCCCAGTCTCAGGGGTGAAGGGTCCAGGTGCTGTGGAGGTGGTTGCTGCTGCAGTGCTGGTCTGAAGCACCACTGGGGTGCCTGGCCCCAAGAGGACAATAGGTGACGGAGTGTTGAGAAAACTCTCGGACAGCTGGCTCAGACCCGTGATGCTGAGAGGTCCTTTCTCCATGCCATGGGGTGTCAGCCCCAGTACTGATGACAGATTTATTGAGGCCGGGCTTGGCTGTGGGGTGGAGGAAGGAGTAGTGTAGTGGGGCTGTCTGGTCTGCAGCTGGGTGAGGACTGGCGTGGGTGGCATCATTGGCGTGAGTGGCATCGCTGTTGTCGGTGGCATCATTGGCGTGGGTGGCATCGGTGGCATCAGTGGAACCGGTGGCAACAGTGTCACCCGATGACTCTGTGCCTGGACTGGGAAGGGCTGCTGCCTGTGCTGCTGGACCTCCTGGTAGCCGTAGCCCTGGTAGGTGAGGGGATGTGGGAAGCTTTGGAATGGGAGTGACATCACCTGGGGTGGAGGAGCAGACCTGGACTGGGTGGGAGCAGGTGCCTCTGGATCTGGAGGGTTGTGAAGCAGCTCGGTGATCTGGTCCTTCACCACCTGGTACTGGGGTTCCTCCATGTTCCTGAGGATCTAGTTGACATAGGTGAGGAAGGGCTTGCGGTTGGAGGATGAGGAGTCGGTGTGGACCAGCTGAGAGAGGAGATCTATGCTGGTGCGGATGGTGTCCCTGTTCTCCAGCAGGACAGTGTGGCTCTGCCCCTCCAACTGTCCAGCTCTCTGCCTTTCTGCGGAGGCTGAGTTGGGGGGGGGGTGGATGTGGCTAGGAGTGTGGTGGACTCGATGTCTCCTTTCTCCCACCGCACCAGGGAGTCCTCCACATGCTCCACCACGGTTACATCTGTCCGCGGATTCTCCGCGGTGGCACTCTCCACAGAAACCTGCCTGGAGACAGGGACTGACTCTCGGCCAGAAGAGGACTGGCTCTCAGCAGGCTGCCACAGAGAGAGGGTAGTGAGAGGGGCTCCTGGTGCTCCTCGGTGGCAGATCTCACCCTCCAGGAAACTGCACCTGGCCATGACGTAGGTCTCTCTGTCCATCAGCTTAACCGTGGCCTGGCCAGATTTCTTCAGGTGCAGCTTCCCGTACCAGGGGTGCATGTGCTTCCACCAGCCAAGGAGCACCTCCGAAGTGTAACCCATACTCTCCGCCCTCTCTCTCCACCCTCTCTCTCTCTGCTTCCTTTTGGCATCCCTTCCGCCACAGATAGTCATTCTCTCTCAGCCACTCCAGCACCTCATCCTCGTGTTCCTCCTCAATATAGTATTGCCTCCTCTCCTATTGTCGCATGCGCCTCTTCCTCCCTTTGGCAGGACCAGATGGGCCCTCATCAGAGGGGCTCCCAGGTAGTAGGGGCTGCTCCTCCACACCACCAGCAGCAGCAGCACCAGCAGGATCATCATCATCATCATCATCATCATCATCACCAGCAGGATCATCATCATCATCAGCAGCAGCAGCAGCAGCAGCAGCAGGATCATCATCATCAGCAGCAGCAGCAGCAGCACCAGCACCAGCACCAGCAGGACCAGGATTAGCAGCAGCAGAGTAAGCACCAGCAGCGCCAGCAAGACCAGGAGCATGAGCAGGACCAGGAGCACGAGCAGTACAAGCAGTACTAGCAAGTCCAGGAGCACGAGCAGGATGAGCAGGACCAACAGAACCAGCAGGACCAGGAGCAGCTTCAGCAGAGTACACAGCAGCAGAAGCACCACCGCCAGGAGCAGCTTCAGCAGAACCTCCAGCACCATAAGAGCGAGCCCGAGCAGCAGAAGCCCCAGCAGAAGCAGAGTCAGGGACAGGGGGCGGGAGGGTGGCCCTGTCCCTCTTGCCAGGGATGGCGGCAGGTTGCTGAGGCTTTCGCTTCTTTCCCATGGTTGTGGGGTTGCTGACTGGCAGGGAGGCTGGCAGGCACCAAGGCTGGCAGGAAGGCTGGCACCAAGGCTGGCAGGAAGCCTGGCAGGAAGCCTGGCAGGAAGCCTGGCAGGAAAGCAGGCACCAAGGCTGGCAGGCAGACTGGTTGGCAGGCAGGCTGGAAGGCAGGCTGGCAGCAAGGCTGTCAGGCATGCAGAGAGCAAGGCTGGCAGGGAGGCTGGCCAGGAGGCTTGGAGGCAGGCTGGCAGCAAGGCTTGCAGGCAGGCATGCAGGCAGGGCAGGGAAGGACTCAATGTATCCGGCAGCAGGTCTTTCCTCTGAATGCTGGCCACGTGCGAACTGCTTCCCTTTATATCCATGTGGCTTACGCAATGCATTCCCCCTGCATGCGCAATTAACGCTCGGCATCCGTTTGGCTTCCGCTGTGCATCCGCTAGGCTTCCGCTCTGCATCCGCTTCATCTGCTCTGCATCCGCTCTGCATCCGCTGTATCCTTTCCGCATCCTCTTTGCTGAGGTCCCCCGGAAGCCTAGCGGATGTGGCATCCGCTCCCATCCACTTCCATCTGCTGGGCTTCCGTTCCGCATCCGCTTTCCATCCGCCCTGCGTCCTCCCCGCGTCCATTTCTTTCCGTGTTATCCGCTCTGGTTATGCAAATTTTTGCCCCTTTTGAGAGTGGATAACAAAAAGCAGATTTTACTAAATAAAATTTAGTTTAAACTGTGAGGCATTCCTTCCATCATAATTGATCCTGAAACTTAAGTTTGCCTTACTAAGTTCAAACTACACTGAGACAGCATAATCACTGCATATCAAGCAGTTCATTGCTGTGTTAAAATACTTTATGCAATAATTCCACAGATACCAAGAAAAAGAAGCTAAACACTTTACAGTAACAGGATGCAAATCAAATTGTATCTGCTTTTTTTCTACACAGCTTTTTAGCCCAGAATTCCAACATGTGAGTAAGAAAGTGTCATTAACATTTCAGAATGGTCAAATCAAATTTCCATTTCAAATCTTAACAAATAAATGCTCTGTCTTACATTTTGGCAAAAAAAATCAGAAAATGAAATACAAGCTGAATAGTCAAGACTTTGTTGATGATCCAAACTCTGTCAAGGACCTTGGAGTACTCATCTCTAATGATCTAAGTGCTAGAGCCCACTGTAACTACATAGCCAAAAAGGCATCCAGCATAGCTTTTCTCTCATAATATCACACTACTAACTAGAGCATACAAAACATTTGCTAGAGCAATATTTGAATACAGCTCATCAGTCTGGAACCCGCATTACATATCTAATATTAATACAGTTGAGAAAGTCCAGAAATATTTTACAAGAAGAGTTCTCCACTCCTCTACTTGTTGTTATGGCACCAGACTTGAAATTCTAGACCTAGAAAAACTAGAACTACACTGTACAGTACATAAAATTATATATTGCGATGTCCTACCTGTCAATGAATACTTCAGCTTCAATTATAACAATACAAGAACACACAATAGATAAAAACTCAAGGTAAGCTGCACCAAACTTGATTGCAGGAAATATGACTTCAGCAACAGAGTGGTCAATGTCTGGAATACTCTACCTGACTCTGTGGTTTCTTCTCCAAACGCCAAAAACTTTAACCTTAGATTGTCTATGATTGACCTCAGCCCTTGCCTAAGAGATCTGTAGAGGGTGTGCGTAAGTGCATCAATGTGCCTACCGTCCCTGTCCTATTGTTTCTTTTTATTTTTCTTTTATGTATCCATTTCATGTATTCATAATTATGTTTATACTTATACCTATTATCTTGTAAGCAATTGACAAAACAAAATAAATAAATAAAATAGCAGATCATCCCCTATAATATTTTATTTTGTAATCCTGATCATCAAACAGATTTCAAAAAGTACTAGTGGATCACAGTTTCTTAAGAAAAGGTGAATAGTCAAGAAGATCTTAAGGCCAGGTCCCATCACCCGACGGATGCAAAACGTATGTAAAAAGGACACAGCGGACGAGCAAATTTTCTATCCGTTGTTATCCGCTCTCAAAAGTGCCCCAAATTTGCAAAAACAGAGCGGACAACAACGGACGGGGGAGGACGTATCGCAGATGTAAAATGGATGCTCAACAGAAGCCTAGCGGATGAAAGCGGATGGAAGCGGATGGCACATCCGAAGGGCTTCTGGGGGAGCATAGCAAAGTGGATGCGTAGCGGAAAGAGCAGATGCATAGTGGATGAAGCGGATACAGAGCAGATGCAGAGCAGATGCGTAGCAGATGCATAGCGGATCACTGGGCATGCGGGGAGGATGCATTGCATCAGCCCCACGGATATAAAAGGAGGCAGCTCACAAGCAGGTCACCATTCAGAGGAAAGACCTGCTGCCACAGACATCTTCATCAGAGATCTTGGGAAAGAAGAGGAAGCCTGTGCCATCTTCTGCCAGCCCTGGCAAGAGGGATAGATCCACCATCCCACCCCCTGGCGCTGACTCTGCTGCTGCTGGTGGTGGTGCTTTTGCTGCTGGTGCTGCTGGTGCTTCTTCTGCTGCTGTTGCTGTTGCTGCTTCTTCTGCTGCTGGTGCTGCTGCTGCTGGTGGTGGTGCTTCTCCTGCTGCTGCTGTGGTGGACCAGCCCCAAAGCCCTGAAAGCCCTGATGCTGAAGGCCCTGCCAGAGGGACGAAGAGACAAGGCAAGCAGAAGGAGAAGGGACAGATGAAGCAGTACTCCATCACAGAGGAGCATGAGGAGGAGGTGCTGGAGTGGCTGAGGGAGAATGAGTATATGTGGAGGAAGGGCCACAGGCTCTATCGAGACACCAAGCGGAAGCAGGCGGCTTGGAGAGAGAAGGCGGAGAGCCTGGGCTACACTGCTGATGTCCTCCTCAGGTGGTGGAAGCATATGTACACCTGGTACAGGAAGCTGCACCTGAAGAAGTCTGGCCAGGCTGAGGTCAAGCTCACTGACCGGGAGACCTATGTCATGGCAAAGTGCAGCTTCCTGGAGGGTGAGGTCCGCCACCGAGGAGCAGCCCCTCGGTCTACCCTCACTCTCAGGCAGCCCACAGACAGCCAGTCTTCTTCTAGCCAGGAGACAGCGACCGTGTCCGGGCAGGTGTCCACAGAGTGCCCCGCAACAGAGACCCCCCTGACAGCTGCACACCCTATGCCGGAGGACGTGGGGGATTCTCTCGCACACATGGAGCAAGACCCTCAGCTCCCACCCTCAGCTTCACCTCCACAGAAAGCAGGCAGAGAGGCAGACCAGAGGGACAGAGCCACACTGTCCTGCTGGAGATCAAGGACACCATCAAGACCAGTGCAGATCTCCTCTCTCAGCTGGTACACTTCAAGATTCCATCCTCAAACCGCAAGCCCTTCCTCACCTACGTGACCCAGATGCTCATGGACATGCCCGAGGCCCAGTACCAGGTGATGAAGGAGAGGATCACGGCACTGCTGCTCCAGGCACACCTGCTCCAGGTCCCGCTGAACCTGCTCCCACCCACTCCAGGTCTGCTCCTCCACCCCAGCCAATGTCACAGTCCTTCCAAGGCTTTCAACAGCCCCTCTCCTACCAAGGCTACGGCTACCAGGAGTTCCAGCAGCACAGGCAGCCCTTCCCAGTCCAGGCACAGGTTCCTTGCATGCCACAGGTGCCACCAATACCACCAATGCCACAGACGCCACAGATGCCACTGATGCCACTGATGCCACCGATGCCACAGATGCCACAGATGCCACCGACGCCACAGGTGTTTCCTCACACGCCACAGATGCCTCACCTCACCCAGCTGCACACCAGACATCCCCACTACATTCCTCCTTCCTCCACCCCACAGCCAAGCCCGGCCTCAGAACATCTGTCATCGGTCCTGTGTCTGACATCCCAGGTCCTGGATGAAGGGCCTTTCAACCTCACTGGGCTGAGCCAGCTTTCTGAGAGCTTCCTGAACACACCATCTCCTGTTGTCGTCTCAGGGCCAGGCACCCCAAACGCCTCAGACCAGCACTCCAGCCACTGCCACCTCCACAGTCCCTGTCCTCTTTACACCTGAGACCAGGGACATGCCTCAGAGTGACTGAGAACATTGCCAGAGACTGAGTTGTTACCTGTTGACTTTATTATTGCTTGGGGCACTTTTCTTGCTTCCTTTTGCTTTTTAAATAAAGTCCTATACTTTACTGTTATTAATAAAGGTTTTCTTTGCTTCACACACTTGGGTCATTTCTTTTACTTAATAAAGTCTTGGTGGAAAGTTTTAGAAAATGGTTAAGCCTTTGCATGCTTATGGGATGGGCAGGGATACCTGTGGGATGGGTAATAGCTGTGGGATGGGCAGGGATACCTGTGGGATGGGTAATAACTGTGGGATGGGTAATAGCTGTGGGATAGATAAGCCTCCAGTGCAAGCATAGTGGGACTGTATGGTCCACTCTCCCAGGTGCCACACCTATGGCCCTTCATTATCAATAACAATTTAATCATTGATACACATTTCAACATAAGCAAAACTCTTTATTAATGCCCTATTCATTGTAAGGCCACTCAACATACATGGCACAATCTCATCAATGTGATGAGACAGGCTGAAGGAAGCACCCATTAATCATCTATCATCCTGTCTTGCTACTCCACTGCTCCAGCTGGGGAGTTGCACCAGTGTTTCAGGAGGTTGTGCTGCTTCTTCCCTTCACATGAAGCTCTGTTGGGGCCTTGCACATCCACAGTGTCTATCAGGTTTAGTCCTTGCCTCCATTCCCCAGGCTCCATGTCCCCATTGCCTTGTTGGTGGTCCATGAGCCTGTTCTGCAACACTGGGTAGAGGGTGCACATGAGATTGTGCAGGATGCAGCAAGCTTCCACGATCCTCCTCACGGTCTGTGGGCGATGCTGCATAGTGGTGAGAAGTACCTGGAACCTGTTGGCCAGGATGCCAAAGGCATTCTCCACCACCCATCTTGCCCTGGACAGCCTGTAGTTGAAGATCCTCTCTTCACGGGTGAGGCATTTGGAGGTGTAGGGCTTCATGAGGTAGGTTGTGAGGGAAAAGACGTCATCCCCGATGAAGTAGGGCACATCTTGTGTGTCGTTGGGCAGGGGGTCTGCATTTGGGAAGCCCATGATGAGGTTGCGTTCCAGCCCTTCCTTGAGGTCACTGGCATATACCTGGCCATCTGAAGCTGACCCTTTGCCTGAAGCATCGATGTACATGAACTTGTAGTCAGCATCAACCATGGCAAAGAGGATGATGCTGACGAAGCCCTTGAAGTTGAAATAAGTGGAGCCTGAGTTGGCTGGAGCTTTGCAGGCCACGTGCTTTCCATCTATGCCTCCAACAGTGTGGGGAAAGTTTCACTTCTGATACCACTGCTCTGCAACTTTCTTCCAGCCTTCTTCAGTGGAGGGGCACTGGAGGAGCTCCTACAGGTATTCTTCGATGATGGCCTGCACTACGTCTCTGACCACAATGCTGATGGTGTTGTGTGGCACCCTCCAGGTGTACTGCATGTTTCTGTAGGTGGTCCCAGAGGCCAAGTGGCGCAGAGTCAGTGCCACCTTCAGCCCAGGGTCCAGGCTGGGCTGGAAGTTGGTGTTTGCCTTGGTCAACCTGGGTCTCAGCCTCTCCACAACTTCATCAAACATGGCTGGTGGCATCCTCATGAAGTTCTGGAATGCACGAGAGTCTTCGTTCTTCAGCTCCACCATCAGCTTGTCATAGAGTCCAAACTCCGCTCTTCTCCCGATCCATCGTCGGACCCAGACACTTCTTGGCTGCCTCCTTTTCTTCCCATAGAAAAGGTGAAAGAGCCTGAAGAGGGCTTGGTTCTGGTGTTGAATGATGGTGGCTACCAAAAGGAGTGTGCGATGATCCATGGTGGAGAAGAATGGATGCTGTGGAAGAGCAAGAGCAAGGCTGAAGAGGTCTGCACAACAGGGCTGCTGGACTGAAAGTGAGATCCAGGTGATTTCCTCCCCCTTTTTATAGGAAATGTCGGTTTCCTGCTAGGTGTCCTTCCGCATACTCCAGGCATCCTCCAGACATCCTAAATATCCAAGATACATCCCCTATACAAACATTTTGTCCATTTTAATGCTTTATATCTGAGCTGCATCCGCTTTCATCCTTTCTATGTCCATGCTACTAACACTGTGTGCCCGTTCCACGTCCGTTTCACTTCCTCCCTGTGTCCGTTTTCCGCTGGAGCTGATTTGAGTTGTGCAGATGCGCAGCGGATGCCTAGCGGATACAGCGGACATGTAACGGATGACGACGGACGTATAACGGATGTTCCCCATATGCGTAGCGGATGTATAATGGACACGTTGGATACTTCATCTGCTCAAAAAGTTTTGTGCAGCTCAAAAGTTTTTGAACGGATGAAATCACAGTAGACGGATGCTGGACAGATAGAGAGTATGAAAAACGTATGCAGTGAGTACACAATGGATGCATCACGTTTTCCAATGGATGGCAAGCTTTTTTGTCCATTTTACATCCTCTTTGCATCCGTTGGTGCAGTGTGACATGGGCTTTAGATTTAGTGTGGATAACCACTTCAAGCAGGAAGCTGCATGCAGTGCCAGATGGTTCATCAAACATTGCCATGTCAGAATTCTTGATTTCTTGCGAAGGAATGTAGAACTGACTTTGGGAAAGAAATAAATGAACTATTTAGTTTGGGGGAGGGGGTGACTTTCAGAAGAAATTTCTGAGATAAAGGATAGCATGAAAAAGAAACTCAAAATAATCCTGCCTTGATTTTGTTTGGTATAAAATGAGACAGACAGGAACTTGGCACTTTCAAATTTCTGAGATTCTGCCTTAGTACTATAAAGAACTTTCTTGGACTTCTGGTCATGCCAAGGCTGACATCAATCTTGAAAGCCTATCTAACTTTCTCTGTCTCTTCTTATACTAAATAAAAAGTAGAATTATTTTGAGTTTCTTTTTCATACTTCCTTTTCTCCAGGACTGGCCAATCTCTTCTACAAGTCTTCCCTTAAGGTATCACTCATTCTTTTCCAAAGATCATCTCTATATTCCTTTATAATTCTCTACAATTCTACGTGTCTTTAGCTCAACATTAACACATTTCCCTTCAATCTTCAATAAAAGAAAATCAAGGTATTACAGGCAGAGGAAGAAAAATGGTGAAGTGAGACAGAAGACACACTGACCTCATCTCTTCAAATTTGAATGGATTGGGGAGAATTAGAAAGTCCCAGTGGGAGCTATTATAAAATATAAAATATTAAGATAACTTCCCATTGCTGATATATTAATTAGTTAATTGGACAGGGCAATAGCTAAAGATGCAACAATTAAAAAGCAAATTACAACAGAAGATTTTTCTCAATCAAATAATGTAAGTTTGGATGAACACAGGAAATTAGTATTTGAATATTGTACTTTCAGTATGAGATCCAATTTGGTGTAGCGATTAAGGAGCTGGCCTAGAAACCAGGAAGCTTTGAGTTCTAATTTATGCATGAAAAGAAACTGGATGACTTTGTTGGCTCCGCTACTCTCTCTCAACTTAACTCACCTGATACAGTTGTCGGGAAAATAGGAGGAGGAAGGATTATTATGTTTGCCATCTTGAGTTACTTATAAAGTAATAAAAACAGATTAAAAAATCAAATAAGTAGTTCCAAATGTAATTTCTTATATTTTAGGTTCTGAAATCAAAAGGGTGGAAACTCGACTTGGAGTTAAAGAACTATTGACCAGTGTGGAAACTCTTACATTTTTCATTCATTTTGTCTTCTTTGGAATTAAAACTAAGATACTACTTTTCTGGCCAAAGCTAAATGAACTGGAGGTGATTATTAAAAATGTTGGTATTTGTACTGAAGAAATTGCTCACCTAAAGCATAACAATAAAGATTTGAGTTAAAATACTGAGAGAAAATATTGGCCAATAGCTGGGGTCAATACACTGAAAAATATATTAGTTATAGAATATGCAACACATGTGCCAGTCCAAACTCTTAATGCTTTACTCTGACAGCCTATCTGTGGATAACTATTCTAAAATAGTGTATATGAAACTTCACATTTTGCAATAAAAACAGCCACTAGATATATTATAAAGTAGTTCACTCATTTCACTCATCAGCACTGAATACAGAAAAAAAGTTTCAGCAACACCTATTAGTTGGAATACTATTCCTGTGACAACATATGCATGCCTTGACAGCAGGATCAAAAGGTGCTAAAATTTAATTGGACAGAATAAGCTCACAGAGTTTCAGCCTCTCTAGATGATGGTAGAGAATCAACTAGAAATGAAAGTTAGAAAGAAAAATAACTCGATACAATGACTTAGGCTCAGCTATAACTTTGGCAAAGACCAAACGTTATTCTAGATGGGTTATTAGTCACCATCTATTTTTCATCAACCAAATTTTTATAATATCAAAAAATACAGATGTATAATGGGAAAACACAAGAAGCTAGAAGGAAGAGAAAATCCTGTCCAAGAACGCTAAGAAGGATTTTACATTTATCTTATGCAGACAATTGCAGAAGGAGCTTCCTCATAATCTATTATAAACTGAATGAATCAAACTTAATAAAGCAATAGTTTAGGTATACCTATAAATTATCCAAGGGGCCTGATGGCTCAGTGGTTAAAGATACTAGATAGCTGACAGCCCAAGTTCAAGATCCGAGCACCATGCAACAGCATGAACTCCTATTTCTGCTCATGACCACCTAGCAATCCAAAACCATGCAAATGTGACTAGATTAATAGGTACCACTTGGTAGGAAGGTAACAGCATTCCATGCACCTTTGGCGTTTAGCCATGCTAGCCACATGATTACAGAAAATGTTTACAAATAAGGCTGGCTCCCTCAATTAAGAAATGGACATGACTGGACAGGGAAACCTTTACCTTTACTTATAAATTATCCAACTGACTGCCCATTTAAGAATATCTTTTTGTGATCTATTCCAGCATTTGCTTAAGCACCTGACAGCTTGAGTTGAGAATTCTGTCAGAACATCCACACAGTATGAAAGATATGAAAAGAAATGTGTTTCCTTTTTTCTGGGAGGTGTACTACAGGTCAATTGATGATAACTATACAAAGAAAGTCAACCTACAGCATTTCTCATACAGGTAATCCTTGTTTAGCTACTGCAATTGGAACAGGACTCTCTGTTGTTAATCAAAGCAGGAGCTAAGATAGTGACTATGCTTGTGGTCTCTAACTATAACTTTCCTTTCCTTTGCTTTGCAGACTTGCAAAAATCATAAATGTGAGGATTGGCTGTAAAGTTATTTTTTCATCACATTGTAACTGCAGTCACTAAATAAGGCAGTTGTTAAATGAGGATTACTTGTAGTGAATAGAACTGGCCTCTGTCAGACTCTCCATTTTTCTCATGCTTGACAAAAAAGGAGAACAGCTAAAATGATAAGTTGTTCTATTCTTACAAGGTTCAGAGCAAACAGTGAAAAATTCCTTTGAATGTTCATCATCACTTGACTTTCACTCACAAATAATCAAATAACTTATTATTCACTTAACAAGAAATCACGACCTCTATTTTTTAAAAAATCCTTCCAATAATTATTGAAGAGCATGAGCACTGCTCTTTGAAAAGCATGTGGGGTTACACAAATTATGCTCAACCAAGATTATGGCAAATGGTACTTATAAACAAAAAAGGTGGAGGATTCTCCGTTCATCATGTGGAAGCAGACACACGTGGCCAGATAATAGAATGAAACTGGGGACTTCCAGGCACTTAAAAGTATTTCATTTCCAAGCCATTTTGGAATCCAAACAATGAAAAATGGTGATTCAAACAATGGTGAAGTAGCTTGGTTGAACCTGATCAACAACTATCTGAAAGGTAGCACAAGCATTCTGGAGTCTTTTCAGTTATAGTTTTTATCCAATAAAACCTCTGATTCCTTGCTTCTTATATGGTCCAGAGGAATTTTTTTTTTTCTAGCAACTTTTTCTGAATTTTTTAAATAAGTTTTTACATTACGATTTTTTTTACATCTCTACAAATTCAAACAAATGTACAACATAAACAAGTAAGTTTTTCCTCAACTACTGTATATTGAGCTGATCTATTTAAAAACATTTGGCTTACTAATATTATCAAAGAACATTCAATGTGTTTGTAAATCAGAGGTGATTTACAATTTAATCTGAAAATACTCTAAGAAGTATATGTTTATGCACCAGGAGCTACAGAATAAATACTGTAATTGGGGGGTGAAGGAGACTCAAGGAATATGAAAAGAGAAGAAATGTATTGATGTTAGAGAAAGCAAAATTTGCTACACTAATGGAATAAGGCTCATATGATTACAATATGACATCAAAATTGAGGTTAGGGAAATTATAAAAAAATGCATACAAAATGAGCATTTAATTTTATTACAAAACCTGGAAAAGACATTAATCATTTCAACATGCTGTCACATTATTTTTCCCAACAGACAACCAAAAATCTATCTGCATATGTGAAAACCAGATAAAGTGCTACATTCATTATGTTTCTAAAGTTATCCTTAATTCTCTCTAGATGCAGTGATTAACTTTGAAACAAGACATCTTTGAAAGAATGCAATTCACCTTCATGAATTCAGGAGTTTGAAGATCAGGAATATAAAGGAAGTTGGTAAAGCCCATGTCACACTGCCCAACGGATGCAAAAAGGACACAGCGGACGAGCAAAATGTTCCATCCGTTGTTATCCACTCTCAAAAGGGGCAAAAATTTGCATAACCGGAGCGGATAACACAGACGTGGGGAGGACACAGGGTGGATGCAAAGCGGATGCGGAACGGAAGCCCAGCAGATGGAAGCGGATGAGAGCGGATGGCTCAACCGCTAGGCTTCCGGGGGGCCTCAGCAAAGCGGATGCGGAACGGATACAGCGGATGCAGAGCGGATGAAGCGGATGCAGAGAGGAAGCCTAGCGGATGCACAGCGGAAGCCTAATGGATGCTTGGCATTAATTGCGCATGCGGGGAGGATGCATTACATCAGCCCCGCGGATATAACGGAAGCAGCTCGGAAGCGGGTCGGCATTCAGAGGAAAGACCTGCTGCCAGACACATCGACTGCCTTGCCTGCCCTGCCTGCATGTCTGCCTGCCAGCCTTGCTGCCAGCCTCGCTACCAGCCTTACTGCCAGCCTCCCTGCCAGCCTTGCTGCCAGCCTGCCTGCAAGCCTTGCTGCCAGCCGGTCTGCCTGCCAGCCTTGCTGCCTGCCTGCCTGCAAGCCTTGGTTCATGTCTGCCAGCCAGCCTTGGTGCCTGCCTGCCTGCCAGCCTTCCTGCCAGTCTTGGTGCCTGCCTGCCTGCCAGCCTCCCTTCCAGCCTTCCTGCCAGCCTTGGTTCCTGCCAGCCTCCTTGCCAGCCAGCAACCCCACAACCATGCGGAAGCACAGCCATCTCAGCCATCTGCTGCCAGCCCTGGCAAGAGGGATAGGGCTACCATCCCGCCCCCTGGCCCTCACTCTGGTTCTGCTGGGGCTTCTGCAGCACGGGCTCGCTCTTCTGGGGCTGGGGCTTCTGCTGCTTCTGCTTCTGCTTCTGGAAGAGCTGATGACAAGCAATCCAGCACCAGCCACCTCGACAGCACCTGCACCCTTCACCCCTGAGACTGAGCGACCAAGAGGAGTGCCAGAGACTCATTTTTGTCTTATAGCTTGTTGTTAATAAAGTCTATTTTTGATTCACACACTTGCTTCATTTCTTTTTTTTAATAAAGTCTTGGTGGAAACTTTTAGAAATGGTTTAAGCCTTTGCATGCTTGTGGGATAGGTTAAGATAGCTGTGGGATGGGTTGAGATAGCTGTGGGATGGGCAGGGATACCTGTGGGATGGGTAATAGCTGTGGGATAGATAAACCTCCAGTGCAAGCATAGTGGGACTGTATGGTCCACCCTCCCAGGTGCCACACCTACGGCCCTTTATTATCAATAATAATGTAATAATTATCCACACATGTCAACATAAACACAACTCTTTATTAAACGCCCTGTTCATTGTAGGCCAACCAAACATACATGGCCCAATCTCATCCGTGTGATGAGACAGGCTGAAGGAAGCATCCATTAAGCATCTACCATCCTGTCTTGCCACTCCACTGCTCCAGCTGGGGAGTTGCACCATTGTCTCAGGAAGTTGCGCTGCTTCTTTGCTTCATGTGAGGCTCTGTTGGGGCCTTGAACATCCTCAGTGTCTATCAGGTTTCACCCTTGCCTCCATTCCCCAGGCTCCATGTCCCCATTGCCTTGCTGGAGGTCCACGAGCCTGTTCTGCAAAACTGGGTAATGGGTGCGCATGAGATTGTGCAGGATGCAGCAAGCTTCCATGATCCTCCTCACGGTCTCTGGGCAATGCTGCATGTTGGTGACAAGTACCTGGAACCTGTTGGCCAGGATGCCAAGGGCGTTCTCCACCACCCACCTTGCCCTGGACAGCCTGTAGTTGAAGATCCTCTCTTCACGGGTGAGGAGTCTGGAAGTGTAGGGCTTCATGAGGTAGGTTGTGAGGGAGAAGGCATCATCCCCCACGATGAAGTAGGGCACATCTTGTGTGTCGTTGGGCAGGGGTTCTGGATCTGGGAAGCCCACAATGAGGTTGCCTTCCAGCTCCTCCTTGAGGTGACTGGCGTTGTATACCTGAGCATCTGAAGATGAGCCGTTGCCTGAAGCATCGATGTACATGAACTTGTAGTCAGCATCGACCATGGCGAAGAGGATGATGCTGAAGAAGCCCTTGGAGTTGAAATAAGTGGACCCCAACTTGGCTGGAGATTTGCAGGCCACGTGTTTGCCATCTATGGCTCCAACGGTGTGTGGTAAGTTCCATTTCTGATACCACTGCTCTGCAACTTTCTTCCATCCTTCTTCAGTGGAGGGGTACTGGAGGAGCTCCTCCTTGTATTCTTCGATGATGGCCTGCACCACTTCTCTGACCACAATGCTGATGGTGTTGGATGGCACCCTCCAGCCATACTGCATGCTCCTGTAGGTGGTCCCTGAGGCCAGGTGGCGCAGAGTGAGTGCCACCTTGAGCCCAGGTTGCAGGCTGGGCCGGAAGCTGGTGTTTGCCTTGGTCAACCTGGGTGTCAGCCACTGCACAAGTTCGTCAAACATGGCTGGAGGCATTCTCATGAAGTTCTGGAACGTCTGAGTGTCTTCGTTCTTGAGCTCCACCATCAGCTTGTTGTACAGTCCGTCCTCTGCTCTTCTGGTGAACCATCTTCGGATCCAGACTCTTTTTGGGTAGCTCCTTTTCTTCTCACAGTAGAGTTCACAGAGCCTGCAGATGGCTTCGCACTGTTGCAGAACGATGGTGGCTGCCGGAAGGACTTTGTTACAATCCATGGTGGACATGACTGGATGCTGTGGAAGAGGAAGAGCCAGATGAAGGCTGCAGAGGTCTGCACAGCTGGGCTGCTGTTCTGAAAGTGAGATGCAGGCGAATTGCTCCCCCTTTTTATAGGCAGTATAGTTTTTCCGCTAGGCATCCTCTAGGCATCCTCTAGACATCCTTAATATCCGAGATAGGTCCCCTCTGAGAAACTTTTTTTCCATTTTAAACATTTTGTTTCCATGCTGCATCCGTTCTGCATCCGTTCTGCATCTGTTCCGCATCCGTTCCGCTTCCTCCCTGCGTCCGGGCGGATGCGAGTTGTGCGGATGCGCAGCGGACGCCAAGCGGATATAGCAGATGCATAACGGATGCTTAATGGATGCGTAGCAGATGCAGAATGGACGAACTGG
>BLBF01000002.1:64793826-64843638 GCA_015471245.1 Laticauda colubrina | reverse complement strand
CATTTTCCGCGCAAAAGTTTTAGGCAGCCCAAAAGTTTCTGAGCGGATGAAACGTTAATAAACGGATGCTGGACAGATAGTGAGGAAGCAAAACGGAGGCAGTGGGTACATCGCGTTTTCGGATGGATGGCAAGGTTTTTTGTCCGTTTTACATCCTCTTTGCATCCGTTGGTTCAGTGTGACATGGGCTTAAAGAATGCATAATACCTATTGTATATATTGAAAGCTTTCTCAAACTTCTACTTCCCCTTTGCTCATAGTGTATCTTTGATTTCCAGTGGAAACTCAAAACTGAGCTTTTAAAGAGATTTGATGTACTGTTCATTCTCCTGCCCACCCCTCTCCCCACCCTTCTCCTGCCTGAGTAGCAACAATTCTCATCTTACATAAAATAATGTATTTTCTCTCTAAAAACAATGTTGGTGTCTAAGGTCCCTTCTAAATTGACTGGGGTCATTTATCCCCAGTTCAGTGAAGATTAAAGAGGTAATTGCATGGTAAACCATAACCCAGAAAAGGATGGAGGGAAAAAAGCACAACAGTTGCGAGGCTCTAATTAAATTCTTTTTTTTTTCTTGTACTTTCTTAATGAAAGCATGAAACCAATATTTAACATCCTTTGAGCCCCTGCAAAAGTGTTTTGCGAACTCCAGACTCTAGCCTACCCTTTTACCAGGCATACAAAGTGATTCTGTTGCTTAGTGATCTCATTTCAGTTTTCCTTTCTCCAAAGACAAGGAGAGCGGCTTGTTTTTGCTTTGCTGAACAATTAATTTCCTCTTCATCTAATAATCCCACTTTCAAAGGTCAGGTGCACACAATAGGCAAGCAGCTTCCACTGTCTGTATGGTTCAGTGTACAAACATTTCATACTCGCAAAGGTTAGTCTTCATAGACAGGGTATGCACAATTTTAAGCCCTCCAGTGCTGAAAAAGCCTAGTCCATTAGAGCATCCATGAATTGTAGTTTCCCTAGAGAAGCCTTAATTGAAAGAGGGACAGGTATCTACTGACCCTGAATGAACTCAATCAGGTCACAGACCAGATGTTCCTAAAATTGCACCCACCCCTCCCAGTGAACTGAGAGTGCTATAGCACAATCTTTGATCAGAGAAAATACTCTGTAGTGTAGTGGCATTTATTTACAACCTCCAGGAGGGGTTGAGAAGCTTCCCCTTACTATATAGAGTGAAATTCAAAAATGGGGAAGAAATGTTGCTGTTACTAGATTAGCAGCTGTTCAGACTGATCTCATGCCTCAGTTTACCACTAATATTTAGTTTCTTTGTTTATAAGAATATAGATCCCATTGCAAGGCAGCTGTGTTCGTGAAAGTAAAACAAATACCTCAAATAAAATTTCTACCAAAAGACCAAAGTAAAAATAGTGTAAAGCTAGCCTTCTCTGGCAGAGACCAACACAAGATGAACTAAGAAGACACAAAAAGAGATTACTTCATCAAACTTTAGACTGCAGTCAGAGTAAATAGTGTATATGCTTAGAAACAATGCAATATTTGATGAAGAGACATTAGTCCAGTTTCTACGCTGCAACCAGTTGTATTTTCTGAAAATGCTAGTCTCAAGTACAGTAGATATAACAAAAGTGCATGTCACACAGAGATGTGAAACTTGAAGAATAGAATTTGAAAATTATAATAACAACTAAAATTTGCTCAAGAATAGGAAGTTATTGGCTACTATTTGAAAGACACAATCTATTATATCAGTATGTCAGAGCCAAATAAAAGTGAGCTTTCACTATTGAGAAATAATACCAGCAAAATCTGGAGATGTTGAGAATATGTATGCACAGCTTCTGCCTTTGATCTGGCTTCAGTATTACTGAAACACTAGAGAGTTATAACCTAGAAGGAAAGCTGTTTGTGTGTATATGTGTTACATTTTCTTCTAATCTTCTAATATTTTTATAGATAATGCAATTTACTTTTTAGCATATGAAAATACCTAATAAACAACTATAATTATACATACTGTTATTATTAATGTAGAGAACTCATATCTGCACAAAAACTACCATTAATAAAATGTTAATTAATGTTTGAAATTCACCACAAATGTTTTCATCATTGAATTCTAAACATAAAATTTCAAAATATACTGAACAGAACAGAGATTTTTAAAAGATTTGTCATTCATATTCTAAGATATTTATTTCTCTAATATAACTTTTTTCTACATACTATTAAGAAAACAGTTGTTTTAATCCTGAAGCATATTTTTTTTTCTAAAAATAAAATTAATCCAACAGTGTCTTCCAACAGAGATGATGAAGGATCTACCTTCAATAGACATACTCTGTTTATCAAATTGATATAATAAAACAACAAGTTATGAGCATGTTCACAATGGCAAATTTTTCCAATAAAGAAAATCAATGAGTTGACAGTTACTTTATAAATATTAATGAACATACAGGCATGTGTTGCTTCAAATCTGATTTCCTATCTTAGCACCCATGTAGAAATGATGCAACATGAACATGAGATTTAAAAGCATCTACTATTTGCAATCCACAAATTCATTTTATATTTTTCCAACAGGCTAAACTCCTACTATAAGCTTACAGTACCAGAAATTAGAAAATCTGGAAATACCTCTCCTCTCCCTTAATTTTGCTTTCCCCAGAATTAGTCATGATCCCTTCTGAGATGCTTTTTCCACCCCAGATTTCCTTTATTAGACCCTTGCCTGGGTTGTGGATTTTCTTCTTGTCTCCCAAAGTTGTTCTCACAGTCCATTACAGTTGGGACTACAATAATTCCTAGTCATTATCAACAGTCTACACCTGAGGTGTCAAACTCAGGGCCTGCAGGCCAGAATCGGCCCTCAAGGTTCTTAGAAATTGGCCCATAGGGCAGCCCTGGAAACTGTGAAGGACTGGCCTGCAGTGCCTCTACCAGCAAAAATGGAGCTCAGGACAGCTGCATATATCCCTCCCGGACTCTGTTTTCAGCCATGATAGCCTCCTGCAGCCCTCCACCAGCAAAAACAGAACTTAGGAGCCCATTTTCACTGGCAGAGCACTCGGGCTACCACAGGCACTCCCTGACACGAGTAACGTCAAGCTGAACATGCCCACCCTGGCCACACCCACCCCATCCCCCTGGGGTCAAACACAACCCTGATGCAGCCCTCAAGGAAATCATTTTGACACCCCTGATCTACATCATTCTAGGTCAGTGGGTATTTTATCAGAAAAGTAGACAGAAAAAATTATCTCAGATGACTTGCAACCTGCTATAATCCTGAATGGCCATTGGTAAAACTTACCTTTCTATACATGCTGCAAGAGTGTCCAGGTCAGGTCAGGGTTAGACTCCACCTCCTATATCATCAAGCTGAATCTGCCAAGTTAATAAAGCCAGCGTTTGTTGCTAGGCTCCCAGCTTTTAGCGAAGTAACTTGACAGATGTGGTGTGTCTCTGAAAAATAGAAAAATGAAAAGAACCCTCTCCAACCACAACCAGATGGCACCAGGGTGGGGCTGGACTCTCTTGCAACATGTATAGAAGGGACATCTCAGGTAAGTTTTACCAATGCCCATTCTCCTCCATGTTGCTGCAAGAGTCCAGGTCAGGGACATACCAAAGTGGTATGTGCTAGGGAGGGTCTAAGTCTGGTCCACATCCTCCAATTCTGGAAATACTTTTTGGAACACTCTCCTGAAAAATTTCACCTCTGCAGAGGTGAAGGTGTCCAGTTTGTAGTGCCAGATAAACGGAGAGGACAATGCCCAAGTTGCCACCTACAGATTTCCTCTATGGTGGCCTGGGTTGCCCAAGCAGCTGATGTGGCCACGCTCCTGGTTGAGTGAGCCATCAGTCCTTTGGGCACCTGGAGAGATTGAGTCTCATAGACTGTAGTGATACAAGCCCTTATCCATCTGCCCATCATGGATGGAGAAGCCTTTTTCCCTAAAGAAGAAGATTGGAAGGACACAAACATAGCTTCTGTTTAATGAAAGGTTGTATTTTGTTTAATGTATATACGGAAAGCCCTCCATATGTCCAGCGTATGCCAGTTCCGTTCCAACTCATGATGGGGATTCTTGTGCCCCATGGAACCATGAATTGATTTTTGGAATAAAGATGGGGTCTAGGTGCAGCACCACTCTATTTTGATGGAAGATGCATAAGTGCTGTCTCACAGAATGGGCTGCCAATTCCAACACCCTCCTAGCCGATGTGACAGCCACCAGGAAGGACACCTTGAGAGTCAAGAAATGGAGACCCACTGATCACAAATGGGGATCCCATAAGGATCTGGAGCACCTTCAAGAAGTCCCAAGTGGGATACTTATGGACTACCTGGAGATGCAGGGTTGAGGCCCCTTTCAAAAGCTCACCAGGTAACATTATACATGCAATTTTAGATGATCTTCTCGATGCTTGTATGGTCTTTATCACCTTAGGTGACAGGTTGTCCTTTATCAGCAATCTCCATTCAAGTGCCATTCAAGTCGCTAACTGGAACCACTGGGGTTCCGGATGGAGCAGGGCCCCCTGGCTGAGGGAAATCTTGTTGGGTGGGATCCTCCACAGGTGAATGACTTACAGGTTTACCAGGTCTGAAAATTAGGGGCACGTGGGCCAATGGGGTGCCAGGAGCACTAACTCTTTATAGAAAAACTGTGCTCCTGCAGAATCCAAATCATGGTCTGAAGGTTGTTGTTGGCAGTGAGAGCCAAAGATGATTGTATGAGTATACTGTCTAAATAACATTGGACCCTCACAGTCTCAACTCATAAAATATATCTCTCGTCTTTTAAGAGTTGCCAGCATAAAGAGAGGGAGGGAAGTAGTTATTCCTTATATGTTTCATAGAATAATTTCTAGGTGACCGAAGTTTCTGGTGTGCAAAATTATAACTGGAGAGTATGATTGATGACTCTTGGCTATGGATGTGTCCCACTGGAGAATATGAATTATGATACACCCAGGAGGTGGGGGGAAGAGCAGGGTCAAGGGTGAAATAAATGATGTGTCTCAGGTAGCACCAGCATGTTCACTCCAAATAAATCTTCCTTAAACTCTGAAAGATCTGGCTAGAGGCTCATGATTTAAATGGGCATGAATACCAGTACCATATAACACAGGTAGAGTGCATAGAAATGCTGCTAATGCCACCAGAATCTTCGTAAATACCCCGGGGGCTGACGAAACGCCAGAGAGCAGAGCTCAGTATTGGTAATGCTTGTTGTTATAGCAAAATTGAAGGAACTGGCAATGATGAAGCCAGATCGGGACATGGAGACTTTGACTGAACCTGGACTCTTGCAGCAGTGTGGAGGAGAAAGTCCAATGTTTTCAGATTCCTAGAAACTTATGTATATCTCAAATATTAGTCTCTCCAGTGGAATGTCTCTTCCCCTCAAGTTTCCGAGTGGAACTTTAACTGTACAAACCCCTTGTGTGAAAGTAAAGGCATATCTAAGATGGAGATTTTTATTTTTCTGAAAAGGAAATACAGTTCAGTCCTAGAGCTGCATGTCCTGAGGTTTTGGGTGCCATTTTATGATGCTCAACTCTATGCAATGATGAATAGGCTGCATTAGTAATGACAAATATGTGTGCAGATTTCATAGATGCATTGCCCCATATATGAACTGTAAAACCTCTCACGAGAGAAGCTTGATTAGCATGATAGGAAAAACAATATGGAAGCAAATGAAGCATAGAGGTCCCCTTTAAAACCAAAACTTATTGACAGTGAACATTACAGGTGCCAAAACTAATTATCTATACAATAGATATTATTAAATGCATTTTAAAAAAATATGGGCATATTTCTTGGTTAATTAGCTAAATGTGTCATGTCACCAAATGCATTTTTAAACTCTAATAAAAAAGTTGTATCCACAGACATAGTTTTCTTTGAAATTGTGAATCTTTATTTGTAAGATTTGATAGGTTTGCTCACATAAATAGGCTTGTCTACACAATCTATTCTCAAGTTGCCTCTCTTCTACTGTTTATGTGGCATGTCAAAAGTGAAGATTTATTGCATTAATTTAGCATTGTTTCATGTTTTGTCCAAGTTGGTTTAAAATCTTGGTTTATTCTGATCTTCATAATCCATTTCGATTTAAAGGAGTTATGGGAAATTAACTGATTTCAGTGTATTCTTTTCTGTGCACAAAACATCTTCAGGGAATGATAGCATGGAAAAAAAATATCCAGCCTTACGTATGTGCATGAAGCTCAGTGGATATGCAAATTGTATTAATTAATGTATGTCATACATGAATAATCTAATATATAATTTCTATTGATTCCTCACCTCCCATTTGCAACAGTACTCCTACCTACTCAAAAGAGATCAAAACCGAGCTGTGCAATTAGCTTCCTCATTTATGCTTCTTCACTACTTTAAATGCAACAGAGATATGAGTTAATGATGCCCTGGTACAAGTTTTTAACTATCGCTGAAAGTTATAATATTAATGGAAAGTAATAGTTTGTAGCCATAATAACTCATGGAAAAGAACAGAAATAATGCCCTGTTATTAGCTGTTAAACAATTTTATTCAGACTTCGTTACAGTAGGCAAGATTCATAACCTACACAATTAGTCTCACTAAATGAAATAGATAAATGAAGAAGGCAATTCTTGTAAGTTAGAACAACTCAGTTTTTCAAAGAATGTTCCATGAACATTAAATTCTGACCATTTTTTCATACATTAAAGTGTAAATAGCTTTCAACTCGATATATGCATTTTAAATAAGAATGAGAGAGAAAGGAGTAATAGCAACAAGTATATTATTAATAATTTGCTTTTGACTGTTCATATCAATTAATAATAGTTAAAAACTCAATTTTCCAATGTGTGTTCTATGAGGTAGTCTTCACTGTGGCTCTAATAAAAATACTTGTTAATAATAGAGTATACAGTTAATCTTGCTGAAGTTCACCAGAATCTAAATATACATTTAGCATATAGACACTGCAATTTCTGTTGACATTGTAATGTAAATAGATTCTTCTCCATCACAGCATAAATCTCATGGCATTTCATCATAACTAGCTCTCTCTTGTTGCCATAAATATATAATTTATAATGCACCTTAAATAGATAGGTTCAGTTGCCCTGTGTAATGACCAGTGCTGGGTTAACCAGAACAATAATTTCAATAAGATTTTCTCCTTAAGATGACAAGATGGTTGCATCTCAGATCTATCATATCAGAGGTGTTATTCATCAAGTTCTGACCAGTTCTGAAGAACTGGTAGCAGAAATTTTGAGTAGTTTGGAGAACCAGCAAATACCCACTCTGGATGGAGATTTTACAATATCCTTCTCGAGCCATGCCCACCAAGCCACACCCACAAAACCAGTAGTAAAGTACTTTGAATCCCACCATATCCTCCATATTTCATAGATTATTCCACAGTAGCTTGTTTCCAGGACTGGAAGCATCTGAAGCATTGTCAAGAATAAGTCACTTGTTCATAGTCAGGAATTCAGCATATTACCCACTACTTGCCAGATATTTCTTATATTGTTGAACTGTACCAGTGTTTAACTACTTAGCAGCATGTAATATAACAATGCTTCACTCTGGTTTTAATAGAGCAACTATATTTGAGTTGAAAACAACCTGACAACCATTAAATAGCCACAGAGTTTGAATTAGTGGTGGGATTCAAATTTTTTTACTACCTGTTTCTTGTACAATACGCCCTCCACCAATAGGAAGGCCCAGCATGATTTCTAGGCATGAGGTGAAATTCAGCCCACCCCCAAAATTTAGGCCTATTTAATCCACGTGTTTCCCCGCCATTTCTCACATCATTCATTAGAACTACATGAGGTGAAGAGAAATGGGGGGAAGGGCGGGGGGATGGTGTCTTTAGGAGTGCCCTGCAGGTAGCCTAGGCTAGAATACCCCGATCTATCAATAGAACATCAGCTGATAGAAGTGGCCTCGGGGCGAGCACACACACACACTCCCCTCACCGTGAGGCCGCTTCTATTGGCTGACAAAAGCTCCCTTGAAGGCAGACTCCGCAGCCACTTTGAGGTGAGGCGTTACTGCCCGTGGCCCCTCACCATTAGCAGTGTCTTTTGGGCAATGGAAGCTCCCCAAGGGCAGTCACCAGCCACTTCGATCGGCAGGTAGAAGCAGCCTAGTGGTGAGGGGAATGTGTGTGTGCCCTCAGGGAGCTTCCATCGCCTGAAAAACATTCCCTAATGGCAAGGGGACACAGGCAGCCATGCCTTGCCCTGAAGCGGCTGGGGACTCTGCCTTCGGGGGGCTTTCGCCGGCCGACAGAAACAGCCTCATGGCAAAGGGAGTGTGCATGTGCACTTGCCCCGAGGTCACTTCTACCAGCCGATCAAAGTGGCTGGTGATTGCCCTTGAGGAGCTTCCATTTCCAAAAAGACATTGCCTAATGGCGAGGGGACACAGGCAGCCATGCCTTGTCCCGAAGTGTCTGGGGACTCTGCCTTCGGGGAGCTTTCATTGGCCAATAGAAATGACCTCATGGAGAGGTATGGGCCACTCTAGGTGGTGGAGGAAATTAAGTCACCCCTGAAAAGACAGCCTACTGTTTTTGGGGGGTCAAAAAAAAATAAGGCCCGGCCTTATTTTGTGAGAAATACGGCATCAGTTCTGTGGGCGTGGCTTGGTGGGTGTGGCAGGGGAAGGATGCTTTAAACTCTCCAGTCAGAGGTGGTATTTGCCAGTTCTCTGAACTCCTCAAAATTTCTGCTACCGGGTCTCCAGAACTGGTCAGAACCTGCTGAATACCATCTCTGGATTGAATTTTTTGCATTGGTATCCTGTCACTGGTTGCTCATCTGAATGTTTGTATTCCAAATATAATAGCCCTAGTCTTGAAGGTTGTTTTTTCCTATTCTTGGTATATGTATTTATGATTACATTTTCCACATTTCTTTCATGCCACAATACAGAAACTCTTGGCAGCTTAAAGCATAAAAACCAAATAAAGCATCCATAGTATAACAACCATAAAAACAGCAAAGCATTATCACCTAAATAGAAAGCTACAAAAATAAAAATAGTAAATGAAGATATGTTAAAATCAGAAGAAGGATCTATATGTGTATGTGTGTTTGTGTGTGTGTATGTGTGTGTGTATGTACATACATACATACATATACGTATACGTATATGTACATGTACAAATACACATATACATACATACATACATACATACATACTCTCATATTCATACATACATACATACATACATATTCTCTGTTGCATATTTTTATTTATTTAAGAAATAATAGTTCATTATTAATGTCTATGGAGATCCTCAGTCATGCAGGTCATGGTTGTCCCAAAGGTGGTTTTTCAACAGGCAACTAGATTTTGTTTATCCTAGAAGACGTTTTGCTTATCATCCAAGAAGCTTCTTCAGTTCTGGATAATTCAGCAAAAAAAAGCTTCTTGGATAAAAAGCAAAACGTCTTCAAGGAAAAACAAAATCCAACTGCATTTTGAAAAAAGCATTTTGGGGATTTCTTTTCTAAACATTGTGATGAAATCTATTCTGCTTTTGATATTCATAGCTTAGGACAGGAGAGCCCTATTAACAGAAGAACAAAGAAGGTCTATATAGGGAAGTCTGCTATTTTTTTTAAACATCTAAAATAATATTAATTATAATTTAAAACATGCAAAGTAAATTTTCTATGGTCACATCTTGGTCATTCAAAATTTTAATGAGACAAATTAATGCAAAGTCTCATTGCACCTGCAGGTTTTCCAAGCTTCCCTTTTAAATTAATGTTTCACTTTTAAAACTCTAAAATAAACTTTGATGAAACAGAAAGCATTCTGCCAGGTGACAAGTTGTTTCCATCAAGGGCCCCAAGAGTCCTTACTTTTTCTCCCCAATTCTTCAGGAGAGTTTGCTTGTTCGTGGGCTACCAATCTAATCTGCACTCTTTGTGCTTAGAAATATGACAAAATCTCTGCTGCTTTTTTAAAGCTTACATATGGAGAAAGAATGGACTAAAGGAAAGGCCCCTTTGGAATGTGAATGCTGATTCAGTAAATAAAACTTCAAATCTTTTCTTATGTATAAAATTATGTATAAAATTCCTTTTAGAGTGCTCTGTAAAGATCATAAATCTATAGTCTAACTTTCTTGCAACATTGCTCAAAAAAAGAAAAATCAAAATGTTATGATTTGCTATCCTTCATTTTAATTGTCATTAGCTATTTTATAAAACAGTAAACTAGGATTTATTGACAAGCAATGTAGCACTGAGTCGCAGTCAACTAATTTTATTCCCAATACCAACTAGCACAGTAATTACACAAAAGGGTACTTATTTTCTTGCATCAAGTATCTGTCTATTTGTGTGGATGTATATATTTATATGTACACACAGACACAGACACACACACACATGTAAAGCAGAGCAATAGAATTCATTTGAATTCTCACACATACATGCATCCTCTCACATAACTTTTTTATTATTATAATAGAGAATCAAACTGAAGACCTCCTCAAAAATCACTGCCTGGGGTTGCTGCTATATCTGCTGTTGCAAATAAAGATAAGGTATCTAAATCAGTCTTTTCTAACTTTATGTGTGCTAGATGTGTTCTAAAAATTTCCTAGGCAGCTAGGAATTCTGGAGTTGTAGTCCCAACAAATTTGCCAGGAATCAGATAAGGAAAGGCTGCAGTAAACCATTTACGACAAGCAAAGCTGTAATTTTTAACAAGACAGAAAAACAAAATCATAAAGAAAATAATGACAACTCGGGAAAACAAAACATGGTACATCAAGAAATCCAACAGGAAAGGAAACTATTATTACCAAGAGACATAAACTTTGAATAGCCTAGATTTTGAAGTTTCAAAAACTTTCAAAAAGAAATTTATGTCCTTGACTAATGTACATACCTAGATGTAATACTCTAATTACCTATTTACAGGATTTTGCATTGTTCCAGTGAAATTGGGCTTTTGCTTTCCTGGGAACAGGAACAATTGAATAAAAATTCAATAAATAACACAAAACTCATTTTAAAAAAAAAGGAAAGGAAAGAAACAAATTGGAGAGAAATCCGACACTAGCATACTCAGAAATCTAAGAACAGGCTTTTTGTGGATATAACTGGGCTTTACAAAGCATAAGAATTATGTTCACTGCATTTTATTTGCTTTTATATTTTAGCCAGAAGCAGCCGTTAGACACAATAAGCTTAGCCTCAGCCTTATATTTTATGGTTTGAATTTCCCAATCTTTACTGACTGAATATGGCCAAGGGAAAACAAACAAACAAAAATGCCCCATTCACAGAATCAGTTTGAAGACAGAGAGAAAAAATGAACAGGGGAACATACTCAGCTATATATTCCAGATAGAGAATTGTAATGAATCTTATAAATACTTCTCCAGGGTGTAATTATCTATTTGGTCAGATTTTCACTTGGAAATTTTCACTTGACTCTGTGATCCATAGGAACAAATTATCATCAAATAAACTCTGTTTACATGCAGAGACCAGAGGAACAGAACCTTTAAGAATTATGATACCTCATAAAACAAAAAGTGAAAAGGCTGTTGACTTTATTTTAAAATAAATGGAGCTCCTTTCCTGCTGTGTTTTCCCTCATATTAAGACTCTTTGTGGGATGACAGTTTTGCTAACAGGCCATTGCTTATAAAGCCTATTCAGTGAGCCATTATTAAAATAAATTATTCTCTTTGTCCTTTTTTCCATGGCAATAAAGGTTTTATGCAGCAATATAATTGTATAATCAGGAATAATTCCTCCTTTGAAGCCAAATATCTACAGTTGCTTCATGTACAAGCCATGCCATCAAGTCTAATTTTAGAAACAATATTGGTGCATTTAGGGGCAATGGTGTGCTTTGCTGTGGGATAAGGGGAGCAACCAATAATTATTTCATTCTTTTAAATCATTTTATCATCACTATCGTATTGATTGTACATCTTTCTATGTTGTTCTACAAACAATAGTTCCATTGAAATGGATTGGGTTACATGAAATAAAATTGCAAAACATTCCTTCATTCTTACAATTGTGAGCCCTTGATCATATGTACATGATCATATCTGTTCCGGAAAAACGCGAGGTAGGCCGGGTTCCAACAGTAAAAGTCTTTATTTCAACAATTATTGTAAAACGGAACGGTTTGGCTCCAGCCGCAGCAGCCTTTACATACGGCTTGCCTGCCGGCTTGTAGCCAATGACGGTTACTTGATTTTGCCGCCTTTTGGCAGCTCTTTTGGATTGGTTCCTAGTGAACCAATCCCTTTGCCGGCTTTCTCGCCAATCACATTCAAGGTTTTGGAGTAAACTATTTTATACAGAACACTCCTCCCCCCTTGGTTTAGTCCTACGTGGTGATGTGGTCGCGCAGGTAGGTGGGGCTTTTTCTGATTCTACTGGACTTGCGCGGTTCATTTTCGCTGGAGACTTCAACTGGTTTGGATGGGGTTGCTGTCTCTCCAGCTCTTTTCCATGGAACCGCCTGGAAGGGTAAGTCGGCCATTTTGCTACCGCTTGAGTTTCTCAGGCTGGTGGTTTTGCTGCTCCCTCCTGGCTTCTCCGGGCAGGTCGAACTGGCTTCGCTGGCCCTTTCGTCTGGATTTTTCCCACAAGTTTCATCTAACCATAAGTTTCTTTTTTGCTCTTTTTGATTGGTTAGATGTTCTGGGTTTATTTTAAAAAGTTTTTTATTATTTTCTTGTATTTCCCCCCCCCCCCTCTTTGGGTTTGTTTTTGTCGATTTTTATTTTTATTTTTTGAATTTTTTTTATTAATTTTCTACAAATAGACAAACGTACAAAACATTAAAAACATCTACTCTCATATATACTTCCAGTGTATCGGTTGGTTCATCAGTTTTGTGCATTCATTTTATAGTGTCAATTACAGTTACATTGCATAACCACTCATATTGTCAATCCATATTCTAATATTACTAAAAAAAAATAAAAAAATCTTTTTCTGACTATACTTTTAATCATTCATGCTTTGTGAGATAACAATACTTCAAACAGTTTATTCTATAACTTATCATATAATCATAACAAATCAGTCCTAAAAACCCTTCATATATATAATACTAATGCTCTATTATTGTATTTTATCATCTAACCATTGATAAAAAAAACCCCAAATTGCATAAAATTGTTTATCTTCTTGTTCTCTAATTTCAAATGTCAATCTACTCATCTCAGCACATTCCAATATTTTCTTAATAATTTCTTCCTGCAATGGTATTTTCTCATTCTTCCAGTTTTTAGCAAATACAATCCTGGCCGCTGTTAATACATTTACAATCAAATATTTCAAGTCTTTATTATATATATCAGGTAAAATTCCCAATAAAAAGATCTCTGGTTTCAAATCTATGTGTTTCTTTGTCATTTTTTCCAACCACATGTGAATTTTAGTCCAATATTTTCTAGCATTCTCACAAGTCCACCACATATGATAGTATGAGCCAGGTATCTGATGACATTTCCAACATTTTTCAGATTTATTCTTGAACATTCTTGCTATTCTTGTCGGGGGAAGGTGCCACCTGTAAAACATCTTATACAAGTTTTCTTTATATGCTATTGACATTGTCATTTTATAATTTTGAGACCACAATTTTTGCCATTGCTCTAAATCAATCCCATATCCAAAATTCTTCCCCCAAGCAATCATAGTTTCTTTAACTTGTTCTTCCTCTAGCTTAATTCCCAATAAATAACCATATAACTTTTTAATCACTTTCTCATCAGTACCCATCAATATCTTATCTAAATCAGTCTGTTTATCATAGAATCCTTCCGTTTTAAAATCTTCAAGATATCTTGAGTGTGTTTGCGCATATGAAAACCAATTCATCCTTATACCTTGTTCCTCTAAGTTTTGGATTGTTTTAAGTTCACCCTTTTCATCCAACAGTTCCCCATATCTAACTGTTTGTTCCTTTTTATAGATCATAGGATAGGAAAATGCTTCAATAGTCGATAACCAAACTGGAATTTTCAAGTAACATTGGTTTTTTATCTTCTCCCAATTTAACCACAAAGACTCCCGTATATAATGTCTTCTGAAATACCCCTGTGTTTTAGTTCCCTTGTACCATAAAAAAGCATGCCAGCCCAACAATAAATCATGTCCTTCTAATGTCAACAATCTATGTTTTCTTAATGTTATCCATTCTTTGACCCACATCAAACTTGCAGCTTGATAATACAGTTCCCAATTAGGCAGGCCAAAACCTCCTCTATTTCTAGCATCTTGCAAAAGTTTTAACTTTATTCTCGCTTTTTTACCTTGCCATATAAACTTCAACATAGTTTTATTTAAATCTTCAAAATAGTCTTTTCCAAGTCTAATTGGTATTGTTTGAAAGAGAAATAAAATTCTAGGTAAAATATTCATCTTAATTGTTGAAATTCTCCCTATTAATGACAGTTGTAAATTTTCCCATTTCTTCAAATCTGTAATTATCTGTTGTTTGAGTTTAATATAATTATTCTCTTTTAATGTGCTACATCTTGCTGTCAAATATATCCCCAGATACTTAACCTTATTTGTAACTTGAATTTTCAAAAGATCTGTCAGTTCTTCTCTTTGTCTCAATAACATGTTTTTTGTCAAAATCTTTGTTTTATCTTTATTTATTTTCAAGCCAGCCATCTCACCATATGTCTCTATCTTTTCCAATAACTTTGGAGCGGTTTCTAACGGGTCTTCCAGAATAAAAGCTAAATCGTCAGCAAAAGCTTGTAGTTTAAATTCTTCCTTTTTAATTTTCATTCCTTTTATATTTTTGTCATCTCTAATATTTCTATTCAACACTTCCAAAGTTAATACGAATAACAAAGGAGATAGGGGACATCCTTGTCTTGTGCCTCTTCTTATATTAATAAGATCTGTAAATTCTCCCTCCATCATTACCTTTGCTGTCTGATTTTTATTATTTGTGGTTGTGCGTTTGTATTTCTTTCAATGTTTCAGGAACGAAGCTGGTCTATGTGCCGCTTCCATTCCCTGCCTCGTCTATGGTTAGTCAGTAGGACCGGGGGCCTGTGAGTTGTGTGATTGTGGCTGGAAGCCATAGGGGGTCCCCGGTGAAATTTTTTGCATAGACTAGGTCGCCGATTTTAAATGTTCGGAACCGGCTGGTGGAGTCGGGGGGTCTTTCCAAAGTGTAATTTGGGTGCAGCCTGTCTAATTGCGACCTAAGTTTTCTTCCCATTAGTAATTCTGCTAGGCTTTTGTTGGTTACTGTGCTGGGTGTGATATGTTGGAGGTGTGAGTAGATGGTTAATTTTATCCTGGACATCCCCAAGGTCCATTTTCTCTAAACCTTTTTTCGTAAACTTGACCATTCTCTCCGCCCTACCATTTGCTGCCGGGTGGGCCGGCGCAGTCAGTGCATGGCGTATACCTAGGGAGGCTAGGTATTGTTCAAATTGGATGGTGGTTAATTGTGGCCTGTTGTCAGACACTAGGACGTCCGGCAATCCATGGGTTGCAAAGAGTTTGTTAAGTTGTTTAATGACCGCCTCGGTTGTTGTAGATGACATTACTACAACTTCCAGCAAATTTGAGTATGCATCTACGACAATTAAAAAGGTATGCCCTTCTAGTAGGACCCACGAAATCAATGTGGATCCGAGACCAGGGGCCTCGTGGGGTCTCCCAGTCCCTTATGGGTGCTTATGGTGGGGAAGGCCTGGATTTCTGACATTTAGTACAAGTAGCAACCCAGTATTCGATGTCCTTATCTAGACCAGGCCACCAGACAAAGCTTCTAGCTAGGCTTTTCATTTTTACAATACCAGGGTGGCCTTCGTGAAGCATACCCAACACTCTAGTCTGTAGTTTAGGAGGGATTACTACCCGATCACCCCACAATAAACAACCTTTTTGAATTGAGAGTTTGGTTTGTCTGGTCCAGAAAGGTTTAAAGTTTTCAGTTTTTTGGTTTCCGGCCAGCCTTTACCTACCCAGTTTAATATGCGGGCAGTCACTGGGTCCTTTGTGGTGGCTCTGGTGACATCATTTGCAGATATTGGTAGTTCAGGGCATGTCTCTATTTGCAGGGTGGTCATTGTTGGTGCCGGATCTTCCTCCGTCATTGGCAGCGGTGCTGTGCTTAATGCGTCTGCATGGGAGATTTGCTTCCCGGGTCGATGTGTCAATGTGTAAGAGCATGCTGCTAGGAATTCTGACCATCTAGTCATCCGCAGGGATAAAATGTTCGGTGTAGGCTTGTTTCCCGCCAGAATTCCTAGTAACGGTTTATGGTCCGTTACAATCAAAAATGTTCTTCCATAAAGGTATTCGTGAAAACGTTTCACTCTGGCGACGATTGCCAGGGCTTCTCTGTCTAGTTGACTATAGTTACGTTCTGTTTTAGACAGAGTCTTGGAGTAATAAGCGACGGGTGCCTCTCTCCGATCTGGGAATTGGTGGCTCAGGATGGCACCGACTCCAAACGGTGAGGCGTCGCAGGTTACCGTCAATGGAAGTGTGTTACTAAACTGGATAAGAACGGTGTTTGATGTTAATAAATTTTTTATTTTCTGGAAAGCCTTTTGCTCTCTATGACCCCAAGTCCAATTACTTTTCTTTTCCAGCAAACGGTGTAATGGTACCGCTATTGTTGCTTTGTGGGGGAGGAATACGTTATAGAAGTTTATTAGACCCAAAAATGCTTGCAATTCAGCTTTGTTTTTTGGCTGTTGTGCATCTTTAATGGCTTTGACTTTTTTTTCAGTAGGGTGTATACCCTCTCCATCAATTAAGTAGCCCAGAAAATTGACGCAATCGGTCATTAAACAGCATTTTTCTTTTTTAACTTTCAGACCGGATTCTCGAAATTTTGTTAGTACATCTCTTAGTCTTTTTTCTAGTTGGGTCGTATCTTTAGCCGAAATTAGGACGTTGTCAAAATATGGTACAACCCCTTTTATTCCATTTAATAGGTGTTCCATGAGGCTTTGGAAAACGCCTGGGGCAACACTCACTCCAAATTGAAGTCTGTTACACTTGAATGGCCCTTTGTGAGTCACTATTGTCTGTGCCTCGGCCGTTAAGGGGTCTACTGGAAGCTGTTGGTAAGCTTGTGCTAGATCTAGTTTGGCAAAAATCTTTCCTCCCCCGAGTGAGTGTAGCAAATGTTGTACGACTGGCACCGGGTATGCGCTTTGTTGCAGCGCATGGTTCAGGGTAGCCTTGTAGTCTCCGCAGATGCGTACCTACCCGTCAGGTTTAACCGGTGTTACTATTGGTGTCTCCCATTTAGCATGGTCAACAGGTTCCAAAACCCCTTGGTCAATTAATTTATTCAATTGTTCCTCTATTTTTGCTTTTAATGCAAAGGGAACTCGTCTGGCCTTTAATCTTCTAGGGGCCACCTGGGGGTCTAAATTAAAGGAAATTGGGGTCCCCCGATAACTGCCGAGAGTGCCATCGAAAACGTCCCAGAACTCGTGGATCAGGTTTTCTTCCCAGTCAGTTGCGGCCACTCGGTCCACTCCGGTCATTCCAATGCCCAATGATGCGAACCATTCGATGCCCAGGAGGCTGGGTCGGTCTTGGTCAACTATTGTCAGAGGCAAGACTTCGACATGCTTCTTGTAAGCGACTCAGAAATGTCCTAGACCTACCACAGGGATTCGATTCCCCTGGTAGTCCTTCAGAGTTAATTTTTGTTTCTGGAGTTCTTTTAGTTTGATATTTGGGACCAGTTGTCTGATTGTGTCTCACGACACCATTGACAGGAAAGACCCTGAATGGACTTCCATCTCACAGGGGCTGCCTTCAATTTTTACGATGAATTTAACTTTCTTTCCGCTTTCCGTCTGAGGGCTCCCGATAGTGACAGTTTGATGGGTCTTTTCTCGGTTACTGGCTCATTTGTTGCGCTCCCATTTTCTCTCGGCTTGTTTCGATTCAGCTTGTGGGGGAGAGTTACTGCATCTGTTAGGGCTGTTATTTTTTCTATTCCTACAGATGTGTACCCTTTTCTTGCAAGCTCGGCAGATGGCATCGCGGAATCTGCAATCGGCTCGAGGGTGGTTTCCTCCGCAACCGGCGCATTCCCGCCAATTTCTTTTTTTGCACCTTTTTTTGTTGGCGTACAGGCGGTGGACCTCATCATCATCTTCTCCAGATTCTGATGTCTCGTCAAAATCTTCATGGTGTGTAGTGGTGGGAAATTGCTTCTTCCCTCTGGTTAGGCTTGTTTCGTCGTTATTCGCGTTCATTTGTTTCATGGTGGCCACTGACTTTTTCGTGGCTTCTGCGGCTGTGGCTTCTGCGATTGCTTCAGCCACGGTTATGTTGGGTTTATTTAGCAATTTACTTTGTAAATTAGAGTCTTTTAAACCAATATCACTCGATCTCTCATAGCTTCATCTAAGTTCAGGAACTTGCACACTCCCCCCCAGTTGTCGGAGGGCTGCCACTAAATCAGTGATGGTCTCACCTTCTTTTTGGTCCCTTCGGTAGAATTTGTGCCGTTTGATGAGATTTGACACCATTGGTGCGTAGTGAGTTTTTAACATTCGCTGGAGTTCGGGCCAGGTCATTTGTTTTACGTCCCTGGGCTTCGCCAATGCTTTGGCCATCTTGAACACAGTTGGTCCACAATGTGTTAAGAAGACAGATCTCTTAAGCTGGTCTGAGATCTCTTCCATCTCGTTACTTTCTAAGTACATTTGGAAACGGTCTACGTAGGATTCCCAATCTTCTTCATTGGGATTGAAGGGTGCGGGCGGTGCATTATTTCCGGCCATTGCTTCAAGACTGGATTTCAATTCGCCGCATGCACAGTCTCACGTTTTAGGATGATCCCACCTTCGTCGCCAGTGTTGCATCCGGAAAACCGCGAGGTAGACCGGGTTCCAACAGTAAAAGTCTTTATTTCAACAATTATTGTAAAACGGAACGATTTGGCTCCAGCCGCGGCAGCCTTTATATACGGCTTGCCTGCCGGCTTGTAGCCAATGATAGTTACTTGATTTTGCCGCCTTTTGGTGGCTCTTTTGGATTGGTTCCTAGTGAACCAATCCCTATGCCGGCTTTCTAGCCAATCACATTCAAGGTTTTGGAGTAAACTATTTTATACAGAACAATATCCATTAGACAATTTGGTATGTTCCAATAATCAGACTTTTGAAGCGACAGAAAGAGGTTTCATTGTGAAAAAGCCTTGTAAGCAACTTCTCAGGTTATATTTTAAATTTCATGTGATCAATTTTCTGGACACATAATCTATGAATTGTTTTAAAATACAATGTTAATATATTTAATTTTATTTTGTCCAATCATGTCTACTTCTTAGAGGCTTCCTGGACAAGTCCCTGCAGTTTTCTTGGCAAGGTTTTTCAGAAGTGCTTTTCCATTCTCTCTTTCCTAGAGCTGAGGGAAAGTGACTGGCCCAAGATCAACCAGTTTGCTTTGTGTGGCTCTTAATAAATAATATAATGTAATCCATCAGGAGTATAATTTATCCTCTTATCTTCATTGGGTCTTTTTTTTTTCAAGCACCAATAAACATAAGTTAAAATTTAAAACAGCAGTACTGGTGGCATCTTCCCATGTTTTCACATTAGCACAAGTTATAAGAATCTTACCTGCTCCAGGAAACAATTGGTACACCCCCTCAGGAGACATATGGTCTTTGCTTCTCAAATTATAACCTTGTGATTCTAAGCCCAATAATGTGAAAGGAAGTCTCACCAAAACTGAGGTGAATTTGCTTCCCAGTCCACATGCATAACAAAAAACAAATAGAACATAAATAGAAATGTGCCAATATAAATGAAAGCACAGCAGTTTTCTCTCATCTGTGCATATCTCAGTTCGCTAAATCTTATTCAAGCATGCCAACTGCACACATGCAATTTCAGATCCTAATACAAAACAAATACAAAATATTTATTCTTCAGCAATGGTACTAAATGATGCATAAATAATGAAGGGGGCTTTTTTAAAAAAAAGAGATTAAATACCAGATCTTTTTGCCATTACATAATAAATTACCATTCATTATTGGGAGAATCTGTGTAAAAGAAAATGGTGTTGTACAACTAACCATTTTTTTATTATCTTCCACATATACCTAATTAAAGCAGCCATATCCACTGCTTTCCTGTCCTGAAATATCTGAATGCTGAAAGAAGCTGAGTGGCATTCTTACAGAAGGAATTCTTTGTATATTATTTCATATGGAAACCAACACTGCAGCTCTGCAAAGAGGCACTTGGGAAATGCAGATGGGAAAACAAAGCTGTTCAAACACAGCTGCTTTTGAGTAAGCTGTGAATTGGGAGCTTTTCCTCCACATATTTTTTTAAAAAGTATTTCTGTTCAAATCATGTGCCTAAATATATACTTACAGTATCTCCTCTTTGCACCTGTTGTTTTTTCATAAATAGGAAAAATTCACAGAATAAATGATAACTTGGGAATATTGGCATCATCTCTCTTCATTTAATAAAAATTCTCTACAGGGCCAGATGTTTTAGGAAGTCACATTTTAGAGCTCAGGAAAGTCATCTTAAGTTTCTGACAAAACTAATGCAAAGCTAAAAATGTGAAGTGAAAAATCATTTTGTCCTCAAAACAAACATGTATTTTATCCCAATTTGGTTGGCTGATGTAAAGGAGCAAATTAATAAACATACCTCAGTTGTAAAAACAATCAAAAAATAATAGAATAATAAAGTTGGAAAGGACTTGGAGATCTTCTAGTCCAACCCGTCTGCTCAGGCAGGAAACCTTATACCATTTCAGATAAATGGTTGTCCTGTCTCTTCTTAGAAATCTCCAGAGTTGGAGCACTCACCAACTTCTAGGCACAGTTGTTCCAATGATTAATTGTTTATTGTTCAATTGTTTAAAATGAAGCCTATCTGGTTTAATAACAAAAACAAAAATGAAAACAGATGTATACTCCTAATATTTCTAGGTCCAATCTGAATTGCTACATTGAACAGGGGAGTTGGACTCAATGGCCCAATGATCCTTTCTATGATTTTAACTATGTTAGAACACTATTGCAAGAACTGAGAAGACTCTGGTTCTTTCTCCATGTGTGGCTTATACAAGGAGCATGAATTAGCTGTCAGATCAGCTTCTGCTCAAACACAAAGTTAATAGAACTCAAGTGGTTGATTGATAGAAACTCCTGCCCTGTCACACTTCCTAGAATTTCCTGTCAGGCAACAAGATCAAAAATAATAAATATTGCAGTGAGGAAAGAACAAGGATTGAAAATAATATCATTTATTCCACCACCAAAGTCAGTTATAGAGACCATTGTCTGGCAACATGAAAGGATAGATTTCAGTCATCAAAAAGCTTCTACAGGGATAATGGACTGGAAGTGGAAACTCTAAATGTCCCATGCCTTACATCTCATCACAGACCTTTGGAATTGTATGTTAAATGTTCCAAACACATTAGAAACTCTTAACCAACATTGCTTCAGCTCCTTCCATACCTGCAAGATGAGAGTAAGTCATCTATATAAGAAAGTTTCAGAAAAATCAAGTAAGATCAATGTATTATTTTGAATATGGTTATTGATCTTGGTACAAGAATATGGTTATTCATTTTTGTTCTGTCCTGTGAATAGAAGTACTCGAGACTGGTATTCCTCAAACAGCTCTTTATTCTTAACTAATTCAGTGACTTTGTAACAGAACATTGCCAGAGTCGTGGCTGCCCTTTTTATAGGGCTGCTTGCAGCCAATGACAGCTCTTTAAGTTTTCCTGCCGTCAGGCGGGCCAGTTGCAATGGTACTTTTCTAACCAATCCTATTGCGGCCTGCTCGGCCAGTCAGATTAAGGTATTTGGAGTATTCCAATTCTTATACACAACACCCCTCCCCTCTTGGTTTCATCCAACATGCGTAACGTAGTCACGCAGGTAGATGGGGCTTTTGCGGGTCCTACTTGACCTGCGCAGCTCAGTCTCAGCGTGGTCTTCCATCAGTTCGGTCAGGATCGCCTTTTCTCCATGTCTTCTCCATGGAATCTCCTGGACGGGTGAGTCAGCCTTGTCGCTCCCACCCGGGTCTCTCGGGCTGGTTGAGTTGGCTCTGCCACTCTCTCCTGTTCTGTCCAGGTTGGTCGAGCTGGCCTGGCTGCCTCCTTCCTACAAAATCTCTGATGGTCTCATCTTCTCGTTGATCTCGCTTGTAGAATTCGTGTCTTCTAATAAGATTGGAGATCACAGGCGTGTAATGGGCTCATAGCATTCGGTTTAAATCTGGCCATACCATTTGTTTTACATCCCGCGGTTTGGCTAACGCCTTGGCCATCTTGAAGACAGTAGGACCACAGTGCATGAGGAATATCGCTCTCTTCCTCTGGTCAGTTATTCCTTGTAGCTCATTTCTTTCTAGAAACATCAGGAAGTGGTCAGTGTATGATTCCCAATCTTCTTCGGCTGGGTTGAATGGTGCAGATGGTGCATTGTTACCAGCCATTTTGGTTGCTCAGTTCTTGTTGCCGCATGCTTCGGTCTCGCTCTTCTAAAACGATCCCATCCTCGTCGCCAGTGTTCTGTCCTGAGAATAGAAGTACTCAAGACCGGTATTCATCAAACAGCTCTTTATTCTTAACTAATTCAGTGACTTCATATCAGAACATTACCGGAGCTGCGGCAGCCCTTTTTATAGCGGCTGCTCGTGGCTTGCCAATGACAGCTCTTTGAGTTTTCCCACCATCAGGCAGGCCAATTGTAACAGTACTTTACTAACCAATCCTATCATGGCCTGCTTGGCCAGTCAGATTAAGGTATTTGGAGTATTCCAATTCTTATACACAACAATTTTGCTGCAAGGCATAGTAAGACAAAAATATCAATTACCCGGCTCATGAAATCTGTGAGGTGAACATAAAATATCTCAGCAGCGTCCCTTGGGCCAGATAATGGAAACATATCCTTTCTTTGAAGAAACCCTACACTTTGAATTCTGCATCATAGATGACATAGAGGCTGTGGTCTTCAACAGACAGATTTTCTGTGATATATGATTTCATCCTAGTCTGCATTAAAGTAACTAATCTTGTGAAAATGTGTGCCTGTGTGAGCTTTTTTGCACAATAAATGCAAGTTGAAAATAACACTTTGGAGAGCTTAGATTTACAGATGTGACAGATATGAAGCACAAGAAAAATGATCTCAGAAAGAGGCTTTCACTATTAGATGTGAGTTGAGTATTTCTGAAAAAGCCAATTTACTAATTTAGTCCAATTGTATACACTATAAGAGTTTAATGTTCAGAAAAATTTGAACCCCTAAAATATTTTTGGAACATTATTCTACATGTTCCGTATCCATTGTGCTTATATTATTTTTATTTTAAATTACTATTGCATTTCTTTTAAAACAGTTCTGAAATTACGTTTTTCACAATTTTTCAAAACATCTATTTAAATGTTGATTTTAGTTTCTATACAAATAAATTGCATATGTTTTTTTTAAAAAAAGGCATGAACTCCATTACAGTGGTGGGGTTCATATTGGATGCACAATCTTCAAGGTGCAGAGAGCTTATTTTAAAAAATAAATTTACAAAGAATGAAATCCTCAATTCTCTCAATGCCATAAGATATTATAATGTTACAGCTACAATTCTTTTTCCTTTGTACTTTATTCCATTTCCTTTGTGGAAAAAAATAAAAAAGTCATAGCTTTCAGGGTACATCAAGCTGCAGCAGATAATAGAGACATGGTTTCACTGAAGATATATAGATACTGTCTTCAGAACATTTAGAAGTATCCCATTGCCCACTCTTCCCCCCTCTCCCCAGTAAAGATTCTTGCTAAAGAATCTAAGAATTGGGATTTGTGTCATCCTAAGCAGCATCTGTGCAAAAGCTGGTGATATACAGTAACTTAGTAGGTCAGTGAGATCTCTAGAGCAACTCATTTCTTTCTATGATCCTCCAAGCTAATTCAGGAACTGAATGTAGATCTGTAGTCTATTGTTGTTCATTTCTTCTTTTCTTAGAGTTTGCTGCCATATGAAATAATGAAATAATAACATCTAAGGACTTGGGGAATGCTTTGCTGACAACTGAAGAAACATTTTCTGTGCACTGACATATATTTTCAAAGGAACCTCGGATGGTCTTTGAAGTAGTTGATCCAAAACCTCAGAAGAACTCATCCTTGTCAGAACTTTTGAGTACTATGAATTGCATGGATCTAATAAATAGTCTCTTTCTATGCTGACTGTCTGTAAGCACAAGATGTGGATGTGATATCAGAGACTTCGTCATGTAGTACCCAGACTCTAGTACTAGCACCCAGTAACTTCAATGCAGGACTAATGCCAGGGCTTATTTAACTCTTGCCTTTTATATGGGTATAGATGCACTATCCCCTAAGAAGCTAAAGATTATATGAAATAAAAATGTCTTCTAAATATAAAATCTGAGATTGTATTATTACGACAATAATATGCACAAGAAGACTTGAAATTCTGCTCTTCAGGGTTAACAGTTTCCCTTCCAACAAAAAGTATTTTAAATAATTTATTTGGTTGATTTTCATACATTATTGTAATTAGACACATTTACCAATATTGTCCATTCATTTGTGTACAGTTTCATTGATTCTACTTTAAGTTTACAAAGTACTAAACATTCTGTAAGAGCATTAGAAAAAGAACAAATTGAAAACCGAACATGTTCAAGCGTCTTACTAATTACAAATAATAAGGTACAAATTCTGCTTTATTATGATCTTATTTGATTCTTTTAAGGAGATGTGGCAAAATCTTTGAAAAGTGGGATTGTAGTCATCCTCACAGAAGCCATCCCATGTCACAAGAATGAATGGATGTGATTAATAGGATGCAGAACAGACAAAACCCATTCATATTATTAAAAGTGTACTGATCATTATTAATTAACCTAACTTCAAAACAGCTTACTCCTCCTTCTTGACAACTAGATTCTAACCCCATTTAGATTAATAACTAAGCTCCATTATCATCCATGTTACTTCCCTTCCCTCTCCCCTTTCTCCTTACCCGCAACCATTCAGTATGTCCAGAATTTGCACTAAATCTACAATATTTAAGAAATTGGAATAGAAGTTGTAATGTATAAACACACAATAAGGTGGAACAGAATAAAGAGGAGAATAGCTATAACAAAGAAAAGTTAAAAGTGGCTGTGAATGTGAAGAAGGAAGAATACTGATCATGGAGAAAGAGTTGCAAAAATGTTGAGAAAAGTTACTTGAAAGAATCATAAAAAGATATATGGGAAGAGGAATAAACAGATAGTTGTAATGGAATGGGGAGGGGAATCATATCTACAGAATAAAAGAATGTATGAGAAGGTAAGAGGTAAGGACAAATGGGGCAAAGGATTTGGAGAATATGAAGAAATGGCAACTCCTGTACTTTCCTGGGATAAAAACTGCAAATAGAATGAAAATATGCTATGTTTGCTAATTAAGCAGAAAAAGTATGTTATTAAAACTGGCTATCAGATTGATAAAAAACTTAGTAGCCTTTTTTCAAACCAAACAAGTTCAGTCTTCCCCTTTTATAAAAGGAATACACTTCCATCCCTTTACAATGAAAAAGTATCAGGGGAAAGAAGCATAATCTCCCTATCTCAATTTTCCTATATAGAAGGTTTTGCAGATGGAAGTAGAATAGTTGTCAAAAATTTTGTGTTGTATTTATGCATTCTGCAATCAATGAGATTCTCAGCAAGATTGCAACTTTAAAATACAACTTTATAAATTCAACCAATTAAGATATTCTTGATAAAGCTAAAATTGCAAATAACAAAATATAATGTAAAATAAATAACTGATATACTGTTATTCTCAATAAGCTCTTTGAAATAGTTCAGTCATGAAAAAAAAATATCAACAGCTAAAGCCATGGAGGCCAACCAGATTTCAATTGAGAAAGTATTCCATAGCATAGGTCCTACCACTGAACACTTCAATCTTACTAAATCATGGGCCCCCAACCAGTGGGTAGTGGCCTAATGGCCATTGGGCCATGTGAGTGGTTAGTCAGTGTGCATGCATCTGTGCACCCCTGCTTGTGCTAGTGTGGCCACAAGCATTGTGTGTGTGTGTTCACACAGCCCCATTTGCATCATGCACACACTTGTAGCCCCATTCGCATGATTTCATGCATGGATAAAGCCCCCCGCCTTTTCAGTAATAAGCAGTAATAGAAAAATTCCAGAGCAAATTATTGAACACTGATTATGACTGCACTGAAAGTTGAGAAGGAAGAAAAAACGTGCTCCTGTCACCTTAATAGTTATCTTTACTAGTTTGCTAAATAAAAAACATAACTGTAATTCTGCACTACGTAGGAAATCAGATTGCAAAGAACTTTATATGACTGAATATATTAACATATTAGCATATTTCTTTATGCTACAAGAATTCAAAATATCTGATATCATAAATGTATAACTCATAAATGCATGAATATAATCAGTCTTTGTTCATGTAGCAAGCAATGAGATCAGAAGTCAAGCAATAATTCTTACTATATATCAGCATATTCCCTTAATACACAAGAAGAATTTAACATCTTCAAATATTGTCATTTTCTGTTAACCAGAATTTAGGAGGGGTGGATCCACATTTAGAACCACAAAATACATCCATTCCACTTCATATTTATGGTTAACAAGATAGCTTTTGATTCGTGATATTTTTATTATGTGTGAGAATTGTAGTACTTATTTATACTGTGACCATACAGTATAGTCTGGCAAATTGCAATCCCAATGGAGAGAATGCTGAGAAAGTCTAAGTTATGTCCACTGATACTAAGGTTATTTTTGATCAATCATTTTTATCATGTGCTTATTAAATATATTTAAAATACATTAACTGTTTATTGAATGATACCTTTTGGATTGTCTTCTCCCTTATCTACTCTTAATAGTAATTAAGATCTAGTATGAATGCAATTGTTATGCAACAAGCTAAAAAGACACTCTCAATATAGGTCTGTGAACACTGGAACTCTCTTTATATTTATCACTTATCTGTACTGGCTTTCCAATATTATGGTTTTAATTTGCTTCTACTTTGTATTATTATATTGTTTCATATTGTTTTTGTAACTCTATTCTGAATTTTTTAAAGAATGAAAATATCAAACATTATTTTGTATATTATTGTATAATTAAATTTATCAAATATTAACATTTTTGAATGGTTAATTGCTATTCTGAGGTTTTTTTAAATGCAGCACTCTTGTTGATAATATGATCTACAAATATATTTAAGAACAAATCAAATTATATCTCAGACATGGAAATTACAATTTGATATACATGTGGAGGAATATGTATTATATTAATTATTTAAGGAATTCAAGAACTATTAAATATCAACCTGGAAAAAAAGAGGCGATGTGAAAGAATCTCAAGATAGCCAACCTTGATTCTGTTTGGTATAAGAAACTCCAAGGAAATTCTGAGTGGTGTTCAAGATTCTGTTGTTACTATTATGTCTTATGAATGAAGTAGTACTCCCATAACCCTTGCATTGTCTGTTTTCTGACCTGATCTACTTCAAATAGCTGATGGTAAATCAAAACATACAATAAGAATCAGCTCCCTGTATTTTCATATATAAAAAACTATCAAAAGAATACTACACAAAACTGGCAAAAATAAAGATGCTATCTTCACCCTCTGTGTATAAAATTATTATTGTTTAGTAGACAGAAGCATAGTTAGATAATGGAGAAATAAAGATACTATCTTCACCCTCTGTGTATAAAATTATTATTGTTTGGTAGACAGAAGCATAGTTAGATAATAGAGAAATCTCTAAAGCAGGACATAATCACAGAATACACAATTTGCTTGTTTTGTTTTATCATAATGAAAATTAAGCACAGGAGACTAGGTGCATTTTAGACTAAAACAAAGCAATTCTTCTCAATTGAAATTAAAGTCAGATGAGGAATCCTACTCCTGAAGTTTGATCTGGAATAATTTTCACTTTTTGCAAATTATAAGCTCCAGTCTCCCAGTTTAGGACTGAAATCGCAATGGTCTCTATTTCTACATATACAGCCTTTAGTTAGTCATTTAAAAATGTATATTTTAATTTCTCCATATCAGATTAATGCATCTTTCCTCAAACTCATTCCCAGATGTGGCCCTTAAAATTCCCTACTACCAGCAATTATGTTGGCTAAAAAAATTGCCAAATCTGGAAAACACCTTTAGAGAAACCTGGATTAATTAACAGCGCTTGAAAAAATCTTTTTATTCAAAAATAAGTGCTTGCATTCTGGGGCTTGAATTGCCCTCAAAGGCTGCATGAGTTTATCAGTCAGATTAGGAAAATAATCATAACAGTCTGCTGCCATTTCTCTTATTCTTGAACTAAAGTACTCTTTGTTAGGCCCACCATATGAACCCAGTTTTAAGTACAGGTGAATTATCTACCACTTCATCATTCTTGATAATTAAGAGGCCTGGTGCAAGGGCTTTGGGAGTGGAAAGAAACTAGCACCCTATTTGTAATTGTGGCTCCACTTATTCAACCTCTGGTTGTGTCAAACACTGATTAATTTAAGAGCCATTAGGATCAGGCAGGTGTAGTACATTCTAGAAAGTTCATAGCTAGAAAGAAAAAAATCATAACAAACTAATGCATTCCCTTCTTTTTTCCAAGGAGAAAATATTACAATGAACAATAATTAGATAGATATTACTTTCTGGGACACTTTTTTATAGCATGCTGGGTGATTTTTGTTTAACTGAAATGTGAAGCCATTTAGAAATATTGCCATGGCAGCAAAGTAAGACACTGATACACTGCACAATTAACCCTGTTAGTAGTTCCTTGAACTCTGGCAAATTTTACTTTACCGTGATGAGGTAAATAAAATTCTAACTTTTATGACAGGCTAAAAATGAAAGAACCCAAGGGACAAGCAGCACTGATTAAAACTCTGTTGAATGCAAACTGTGAACATACTATACTTATCATTAAAGGGAGCACCAAAAAAAAAAAAAAAGCAGTAAGTAGAATAAAACATTTTTCTCGCTCCATGAAGTAACACCTCTTTCTTTCCTTCAATGAAGCTGTTATAAATCAGCAAAACTGAGATGAAATATAAAATGAATTTTCCATCTGGCTACTTTGATATTAAATGATTCAAGTAAATAAACTAGTCAATTTTATGTTGAAAATAATGTTCCCTTCATCAACAATGTTACATCCAACATTTGCTTCTCATGGCAATATTTACACTAAATGTAAATATTGTATGTATAAATGAACCTTTAATGGTTCTGGTTTACTCAGTAATCCTTAGGTTCATATGATGCTCTGAACTATAAATTAAACATACTGGCTGTGTTCATGGGAGTTCTGGGATGCCACAAACCTGTAGTTCACTTTTTAATCTAATATGATATATAAAATTAGAAATTCTGAACTGTGCATTGCAATTTCAGTGTGTTTTAGGATGTGGCCTATCAATATCAGCTGTCCCATGTTTTTGTTACAATATTGAAGCAGGGCTGGAGAAACATATTCTCAGCTGTGAATTTGAACTTGGAGGTTAGTCTGTCTGTCAGGCTAATCTATTCAAAGCATAACTGGGGAATACAAACATACTGCTTTGAGCTCTTTCAAGATGTATGATATACTTGAAAGTAATCGCAATTTTTCAAGCTCCATACCATTTTTATTTAAAAATCATTCAAATACACAGAATGGAAGTTAATCTTGATTAACTCCTCCCACTGATTTCAGTAGCCTGCTACAGAGTGATGGTTGAACCTGGATCTAGGCAAATTGCTTTTTATTTTATGGCAATTATGAGGGAATAAATCAAGGGGCTATTTTAAAAAAAACAGATTTATGCTTCTTACCTTTGTGGCAAACTGCACATTGAAAGTTCTTTATTTATTTTTTTTCTTTCCTCTTCTATTTTCTTCATAATAGCTTTTACAAATGGCCCTGATTTGAATCGGGACTGTACCATAACAGATAACAAAAAATCGTTCCCATCATGCCTTGTCATTTATTGTCTACCTAGAATTACTATTAGAGGAAATGAAGGGAAGGATTAAACATACATACAAATAGGGGTGCACTAAAAGGGGTGGTCTAGAATGAAACAATTATGTGCATTGAATGTTCTCTCTTCCAAATTTCTTCTCTTCACCCTTCAGATCCACTTTTGTTGCTACTTTTACAGACAGAAAATAGAACTCCAGAAAATGGGAATTGGAATGGAGGGGTGGAATTGAGCACTCTGGTAAATGAAATACTGTATGATTGGAGAGCTATTTTTGCATAAGTGCCTGTAACATACAATCAGATTTTCCATATCATCTGCTTAGACTCTATTCTATTACATCTGGACAAAAGACTTCACAGAAAGGGATTATATAACTTTATATCACAGTGATTATATTCACTACTAATCACTAGGAGGTCAATACAGTTGTTTTTGTTCTTGTTGAAATTTGTCAGGCAAAATGGCTTCTAGTATGAGGACAGATAAAGTAATACCTATAGCTCACTAGTCTGAAAGTAGAAACATATAAGAAAGGAAAGTATCCTTCCTAGTACTGTTTTTCAACATAGCTGGGGATTTATAGGAGCTGAAGTCCATATATCTTAAAGTTGCCAAAGTTGAGAAACCCTCCCCCCACACCCCATCTATAGACTTCAGAGGTGGTATTCAGCAAGTTCTGACCAGTTCTGGAGAACCGGTAGTGGAAATTTTAAGGAGTTCAGAGAACCGGCAAATACCACCTCTGACTGGAGATTTTACAGTAATCTTCCCCTGCCATGCCCACCAACAGAACCAGTAGTAAAAAAATTTGAATCCCACCACTGATAGACTTCCCTAAACTACTCATATCCAGTCCAAAGATAGCTCTAATATACGGCTGTCAAGATGTGATGCATCTTGACAGCCTATGGACCAGATGCGTCACACGCTGGGCACACCCACACCCAGTGGGTGTGGCTTTTAACCTTCTGGGTGCTATCTGGGGATCTAAACTAAAGGAAATTGGGGTCCCCTGGTACCTTCCTAGAGTGCCGTCGAAGACGTCCTGGAACTCGTGTATCAGATTTTCCTCCCAATCGGTTGCAGCTACTCGGTTCACTTCGGTCATTCCGATGCCCAATGGTGCAAACCATTCGATGCCCAGGAGACTGGGACGGTCCCAGTCGACTATGGTTAGTTGCAGGACTTCAGCGTGCTTGTATGTTAGTCGTAAATGTCCAAGACCTACCACAGAGATTCTGTTTCCTTGGTAGTCCTTTAAAATTAATTTTTGTTTCTGGAGTTCTTTTAATTTAATATTTGGAACTAGTTGTCTGATTGTGCTCCAAGACACCATTGACAGGAAGGATCCTGAGTCAACTTCCATCTCGCAAGGGCTTCCTTCAATTTTTACAACGATTTTGACTTTTTTCCCGCTTTCCGTCTGGGCGTTTTGATGGGTCTTTTCTTGGTTGCTGGTTCCTTTGCTGCGCTCCCATTTTCTATCAGCTTGCCTCGGTTCAGTTCTTAGTGGGGAATTACTGCGTCTGCTAGGACTGTTATTTTTGCGATTACAACAGACTTTCTCGATGTGTCCCCTTTTCTTGCAAGCCCGACAGATGGCATCAAGGAACCTGCACTCGGCTCGGGGGTGGTTTCCCCCACAGCCAGTGTATTCCCACCAATTTCTTTTTTCGCACCTTTTTTTGTTGGCGTACAGGTGGTTGACCTCATCATCATCGTCTTCCATTTCTGATGATCCATCAAGGTCTTCGTGGTGTGTTGTAGCGGGAGCTTGCTTCTTTCCTCTGGGTAGGGTCGTCGCGTCATTATTGGTATTCAACAGCTTCATGGTGTCTGCTGACTTTTTCGCGGCTTCTGCAGCTGTGGCTTCTGCGATCGCTTCAGCCACTGTTATATTGGGATTATTTAATAATTTACTTTGTAAGTTAGAGTCTCTTAGACCTAAGACAACATGATCTCGCATGGCTTCATCCATGTTCAAGAACTCACAAGCTCCACCCAGGTGTCGGAGAGCCGCCACGAAATCAGAGATGGTCTCGTCTTCCCTTTGGTCCCTTTTGTAGAACTCGTGCCTTTTAATAAGATTTGACACCACCGGCGCGTAGTGAGCCTTTAGCATTCGGTGAAGCTCAGACCAGGTCATCTGTTTCACGTCTCTGGGCTTCGCCAATGCCTTGGCCATCTTGAACATGGTTGGCCCACAATGCGTTAGGAAGACAGCCCTCTTCCGCTGATCCGAGATTTCCTCCATCTCGTTGCTCTCTAAGAACATCAGGAAATGGTCTATGTATGATTCCCAATCCTCTTCGTTGGGATTGAAGGGTGCAGGTGGCGTGTTACTCCCGGCCATCACTTTTAGCCTGGATTTCTTTGCCGTGTGCTCAGTCTTGAGTTTTAGGACAATCCCATCCTCATCGCCAGTGTTCAGTCTGGAAAAACGCGCGGTAGATCGGGTTCCAGTAAACAGGTTCTTTATTAACAACAAGCAAACAGTAGCGGAACAGTTTGGCTAAGCCGCGGCAGCCCTTTTATACAGGCTTGCCTGCCGGCTTGTAGCCAATAGTAGCCATTTAACTTTGCCGACTTAAAGTGACTCTTTGGATTGGTTCTTAATGAACCAATCCACTACTGGCCTTTCTGGACAATCAGGTTATACCACTTGGACTCTACTAAGATATACAGAACAATAATAATCCTTAATTTATCTTATTACTGATTTCCATTGAACAGTTTGATTTATGAGAATACTATAGCACACACTAATACAAACCAAGTGCTTATTTTTCTCAATATAACATACTTAACAGCTTCACTTAGCAACAGATATTTTCCCCCGTAGAAGCGATTAGAATTTCCTGAATTTTGTCATTTCTGTATTACCTTTATTCTCCTTTTCAGAGACTACTGAAATGCTGCGGAAATTTTCTTCAAGCACCATTTTGATGGACAGATCAATCCATTTTGTCAGCTAACTTTCCATATCAAACTGACAGATAATTCAATGGTTTAATACCCAGAGAAACATTAACCATATGTATGAGATTTAGATAGTAACTTGTTCTCTGATAATAGTAGAAGCGTAAAGCAAGTACTTTCAAAATCATGATTTTTTAAAAAGGAAATTCTGCTTTGCAGCAAATAAATAAAGTTATTATGCATTTTAGAGCCATTCCTCCAAAGTATTCAATCATTACTGTGAATTGCTATATTAACAAGATAATTATTAATGATGCAGCAGTAACAATTATTTTCTGCAGTGATAATAAAACCAAGACATATTCTCTCACACCCTTTCCTCCAGGTTAGCTCTTTTGATTAAATGGGTTTGTATTCAAACTAGGGGACTGTTTGACAGTAACTGTTTATTACTAAATTAAGAGTTGCTTCTTTAAATATAATATTGATTTCATTAAATGTTAAAAAGAGAAAGAATGTGAAAATAGTATTAAAAATACAATGAATTTTATCCCAAATCCTCAAAAACAACATAGATAGCCCTTATGAGAAATTCTGATAACATTTGCCAGGAATAATGAAGAAAATAAGGCAGTTCCTCCTCCCCTTCATTGCAGCTGATAATAATAATAATCTTGCAATAGTTTCCTCAATTAAATTACTTCTTCTAACACTTTATACTAGTTTTACACAATCTGGTGATATTCTGATGTGTTCAGCTTGCAGTTCCTAGAATTCTTCAGCAATTTGTCAAAAGTTGTTTTGCCTCATTCTCTTGCCCCACTCTCTTGCCCCAATAAAACTTCATATAGATGTGATGGAATTGTGAAAGAATGCATGCATACATCAGTTCCAATCCCACAACCAATTCCACTTTTTTTTCTAGTTCATGGTAGGCTTGCAGAGAGACAATAGCCATGTTTCAATAAATGTATCAATAATTTTTGCATCAGGGATCCTGTAATCCTCCATAATATCTCCTCCATAATGCCTTTAGCAATTTAACATATCAGGTACTTGACTAGCTGCATTAAAACCTGCTAAGAAAAATAAGTTAGCTGGAATTTATACTATTCAATATTAAATGTCCACAGATTTTTGGAAAGTAAAATTGGAGAGATGTATCATCAAATGTTCTCCAAAATATTTGAAGAAAAATCTATTTTGGAAGCATTTTACAATAACTTGTTATGGACAAGACTTAATAGTTAGCAATAGTAGTAACACTGCATTTTTCCTTTGGAGTTTCCCTGTTTTTTTTCCCCTTGAGTTAGTGACAAGCACTGTTCTGTATGGAACTTGGTAGGCTCCAAGTTCCTTATTCTGATTGGCCGAAAAGGCCATTCACGGATTGGCTGTTAGAGAACCAATCCGGTTAACCCACCAAATGGTGGGAACAGTTAAAGCGGTGTCATTGGCCACAAGTTGCGGGCAAGCCGCTATAAAAAGGGCTGCCGTGGCTTGGGCTGTTGTTCCGTTACTATTGCTTAGCGAGTTTAATAAAAGAGAACCTCTTCTCACATGCTTCTTTCCGGACGGAACAGGCACCATCTTGCATCCATATTTCATTTGAGTTAAAATTATTCCAGGATATTTTGAAGGTACAGTGTTGTCCATCATAAAGACAAAAAAAAAGCAGATGCACAGAATTTGGCAAATATGTACCTTGTTTCATGTATATATGAGAAAATGAAAACAGTTGTCTTTGGGGGGGGGAAATAGGTAAACATAGTAAATAATAGTAATCAAAGTATTTGGTAAACCAAATTTATTTGATGCTAACATTGCTAAAGATAAAGAGTATCAAAATTTTAAAAAGCTCTCTGCAACAAGTTGTTTTTTTCCTCAGATTGTAAAGACTAATTAAATAGAGGTAAAGTGATATTTTCCAGGGGTATCGCTGGCATAATTTTATCAATATGAAGATTATATTCAGAAAGCCTAAAATGAAGATTGCCTTCACTGCAGAGATAGTCGTTTCTCAAAATTCAGTCACTTTGTTTCCCCCCCCACACACACACCCTATATTTTCTATGGTTCTATAATGGGAATCCACCCATCATATGATGTTTGAAGAAGCATCATACATGATATCAGCACTAATTGGCAAACTTGAAAAGTTATCCAGGAGCTTTTCTGGTTATGATTTCAAACCGTGAACTTGAAGCTAGATGTACAGTATGCATGGTAGTGGAAGATTATTGACACATTTGTAGTGAAAATCATCTCTCTTTCTATAATGTCTTTAATATTTAGCCATTAATTGGTCAATTATTATTGCTATTCTTCATAGGAGTCAAGTAAGAGGGAGGCAAAATACATGCCAAAGTGTGGATAGTGGTGTTGGGAAAATGCATTCTGCACCTTTTGTACTTGCTTCACATCACACTCACATAAGGATCATGAATCTTATGATAGACATCTCAACTCACTGAAAGTAAGACTATCATTGCTGCAGTTCTGTATATGATATGATACCATATAATCTATGGTTTTATATTGTCAAAGCAACATTATTGATTAATGTTCATACAATTTAAATAATAAATACACAGCACCAAACAATTCCAACTCTCTTCCAGTATTAAAGGCTAGAAGAAATTCAGATAATTCAATACATATTAAGTTTGATGGTACCATTCCATCAAACTTCTGGTACCATTTCCAAAAGAAGCTGTCACATCATCTAGTTTAAGATGTTGGGAGTACAACATCTTAAACTAGCAGCTTCTTTTGTAAAGTTCTCATAGCAGCTATGCAGAACAGATAAATGATCCCATGAAAAGACACAATTGCTTGAAGGTATTTCTGAGTGGTGCTCTGTTTTGCATTCCCATGCACTGAAGCAGATTTTGGAGATAGAGTCTGCTGAAGCATTGCACATATGTTAAATAGAACTCCAGAAAGTAGAACTGCATTTGTATTTGACTATGTTTTTATCTCTTTGGATGGATATAATATAATCAAGTAGTAAATCAGAAGCTTTTTTAATTTGATTGTTTTTTCTGTAGTTATGACATTTTAAAGTGTTATGGGAGACAGACTTTAAGATGACACTTTAAAATAATGAGAGGAAGGTCAAGCTGTGACAGCTGAGTATTATTTACATTTGGGGGGGGGGGGGAAATAAAGTTGGAAGATAAAAATAACCCTGCTGATATGAGAGCTGAAGGCCAGAACTGGTTGGTAGGTAGAGAAAATATCAGTGATATTTTTATCCAGACAGCAGAATTCATTATTGGAAGGCTTCAAGCAAAGGCTTTCTTGACTACATGGAACTTCAGATGAGGACTTGCTGAGTGAAGAATAAGCAGAAGTTCAGAATTTTAAATGGCTATGGATCCCCTGATTCTTATTTCAGATGTTAGTCATAATAAGGTTGCCATCTGTAGACCGAGTCCTCAGAAGTAGTCAGCAGAGTGAAGCTATCAAAGCTGATTCCTAAATCTGAGGTCTGAAAAACATGGAGAAGGAAAAATAAGATGGAACAAACTCTCTTTCTGACTCTAAGGTCTCTTACACCCATGGCAGATTTATTCAGAAATGCTACTGAAATGACACTTCCTTTGTATAGGCCTGCCCTGTATAAAGAGAATATAATACTTGAGAGTAGCTTACTTTATTTTTTTTAATAGAATTTTATTGATTTTTTAAAAATAAACATAAACAAACAAAACACAGAACATGAAAAACATAAAACATCTTTTTTGAAAGCAGCGTGATCCCGGGTTACATCTCTTCATATAGACACCAGTTCAAATTCATGCTCATTTTTATACACCATTCCATATCTTATTACCATTCTACATTTTCTATATAGCTTCTCCTCTCTTTTAACTCTCTTAATTTTATTTTATTTATTTCATCTCAATTTAGATCATTATACTTATATCCTTTGTCCTGTTTCAGCTGTCTATTATCTTTTCTCATTAAAGCAAAATTTCTCCTGTAATCACTGATTGGAGTATGACACCTTTATATCTTTCCCCTAAATTTATAACATTTAATGTAATAGATAACTTTTATTTGGATTCTGCTTAGTACATTCTTTTTTTTTTTTTGAAGAAAATTTTATTGATTTTTCAAAGCAAACATAAACAAACACAACACAGAACATGAAAACATAAAACCTCTTTTCTGAAAGCAGCCTGATCCCGGGTTACATCTCTTTGTACAGATACCAATTCAAATTCATGCTCATTTTTATATACCATTCCATATCTTATTACCATTCTACATTTTTTATATAGCTTCTCCCCTCTTTTAACTTTTTTAATTTTATTTTTATTTGTTTCATCTCAAATCAGATCATTATATTTATATTCTTTGTCCTATTTCAACTGTCTATTATCTTTTCTCATTAAACAAAATTCCTCCTATGGTCACTGATTGGAGTATGACGCCTTTATATCTTTCCCCTAAAATTATAACACTTAATATAGAACATAACTTCCATTTGGATTCTGCGTAGTACATTAAAGCTACATGCTACATTTTAAAAAGAAAATATATATATATAAATATATAATATAATATAATTAAAACGATCTATACCAATTCAATTCTATCATTAATGTTAATATTCATTTAAATTTTAAACATTTAACACATTACTTTTCAAGTAGGTATCATGCTTCTATAGGAACACCTATAAACTTTCCACAATTACTTCCCCCCCCCCCCAATTTCACTTGCATTTTAAAACATTATGTCATTAAAATGTTCCCATTCCTTTCTAAATTAATTCTCTCATTTAATTCATCCCATTTATTTTATTCACAAATGTTTCACTAAATCATACGTTGTTTCCAATTTTCTAATGTTATTTCTAAATAAAAATATAACAATACAATCATATGTACCTTTGCAGAATCACTTTTTCAATTAAATTTTTACCCATTATCTCTAAATAAGTCCTGTTTCTTTACATCTTGCTTCACTCCCTTGTAGCTTCTCTTCTCTTCCCTCCTCCTTTGCTTCTTCTCTCTGCCCTTTTTACCCCCTTGTCTCTCCACCTCGATTTCCCTTTTCTGTATTCCCTTTTTCTGTTGCTTTCTCACATTATATCCACTTTTCACCTTATTTTTCCCTTTTTTGGTTGTTTTTTTAAGTCTCAAATACTCCATTCTCTTTCCCCTCTTTCCCCTTTCTTCCCCAAGTAGAGTCACTTGTTCATTTAAAATGGCTTCTTCTTTGTCCCAATCTTCTTGTTGCATCATCTTTTCTTGTAATTTATCGTAGGTAGAGATCGCCATTCTAAGAACTGAAAAACGGAACCGAGAGCCCTTCCCTTCTTTTTCCTCTTCTTTAAGTTTTTTAAATTCTATTTTCAGTTCATCCACAAGTGATGCCATTGTAAACAAAAAATTTTTAAACAACTACCCAATTGTTTTTGAACTCAAATGTGATTTCCAGAAGTCCCAAAGTCACCAAACAATCCAAATAGACACAAACTGTTTCATTTAACACTTTCTTCTTTTTTCACTTTCTCCTCCTGGGGTTGCTATTTAATTGGAAAGTTCCAGTTAAGATATATCTTTTAGAAGTCTTGTTACGATTTAACTTTAGATTCTTTTAAATTCCAAGCAGCCTCCTCCTGCCAAATCCTGCTCTTATTCTTTTCCTCTCCTTTTCCACTTACAGCAAAAAAAAGTTTTTTAAGTATTCAGAAATCTTTATTGTCCCCTTGACATTCAATTTTCCAGTTTAATTACCTGTTGGTGCCAAAGCGGGTTTTTCTGATTTCTCATTCATCTCTCTTCACTGTCAACGTAAGGAAGGAGAGTGAGAAAAAAACCCTTTCCCTTTTTACTTTTATTCGCTGCTTCCAAATCTTCTTTGGGAGCGATGTATCTTTCATAAAATTCAAATTCCAGGATACCTCAGTTGTTGCTTCTTATCCAGGTCAGCCAAGACTTTCACTTCTTAACTTCCTCCTGCACTTTCTTTTCTGGTGCTTCTTTGTGGCAGCTATTTCTGACCGCTGTTCTTACTGCCTTCGGGAAAGGGAGTTTAGCCAGCTGAGGAGGAAAGATGCGGCTTTTCTCGACCCTGCTGGAGTCTCCCCCCTCTTCACCACCTCTACAGAGTGGCTTAGCCCTGAAGCCAGCTGGCTCAGGGCGCTCCAGCGGTGAGCCCAGGCAGAAACTGCGCATGATCGCAGATTCCTACCTGCCCCCCAAACCCTGCAAACCAGAAATCAGCAGCTTACTTTATTAAATACAAAATAATGAACACTCATGGGAACATCTATGCAACTGGGCCTTAGAATTCAAAGCTACATTAAGTTCAGGATTTTTCTTCCCAAAATGGTAACATCATGCCATTGCAAATAGGTACTCTACAATAGTTTATTTAAAGCTTGGAATTAACCAATTCTCATAATTATAGTGGAGTTTCACATCTACAGAAGCACAGTGTGGGTAGCATCTCTATGAACAATCCCTTTTCAGTGATATACAAAGCTTGACGAAATGCAAATACACTGGGAAATTTTTCATTTCTAATTCCAGTCAAGTTGAATGATCAAGGTCATGGAATTTGCAGTTTCCTTACTTTGATAGAAATACAACAAAAGAATTCATTGAAATATGCCCTCAGATGATCAGATATGATGAATTAGGATACAAAAGAGCAGAGCATTTTAAAAGAATAACAGAGTTGGAAGGGACCTTGGAGGTTTTCTAGTTCAGGGGTCGACAACCTTTTGGACCTCAGGGACCACCAAACTCATAATTTTAGATCCCAGGGACCACTAACCAGTTCTGTGGGTGTAGCCTAATTTGTGGGTGTGGCTTGGTGGTCATGTGACTGGCTGGACATGGCTTGTACGTAAATATTATAAATATATATATAAATATTGATTTTTTTATAAAAAAAGAGCAACTTTTACCCAAAATAAGGCGAAGCAGGCAGGCAGATTGAGTTGCTCACAGAATCACAGATTCATTCAGAAATCTATCTATCTGCCATTGGCTAGCTCAATCTGTCACATATATTTTGCTTGCAAGCAAACTCACAAAATTAACTCACAACACACCATGTATGCAAATATTGAATTTATAAAAAAGCAATTTTTACCCAAAATCAGGCAAAGCAAGCAGATTGAGTTGCTTACAGAATCATTCAGTGATCTATCTATATGCCATCAGCTAGCTCAGTCTCAAATTTGCTTGCCATGAGTCTGCACTGAATTTGCTTGCAAGTAAAACTTCAGTCCTAAGGGAAGCAGAGCCGAAGATCTAAAGACTAGCTAGAAAGCAAGATATCCAACCATTTTCTGCTTCCTAGCTAATCTAAATCTCCCAGCACAGCAGAACAGATGATAGTCAGAAAAAGAAAAAATAGCAATTTTATCAGGCAAGTTACCAGGTAAGGAGTGAGTGGGCGGGGAGGGTTCTTACGGGCCATGTGGACACTGCAGCCTTGTGTTTCTGAGCAGCCTGGATTAATTGCTTTGGGAGGGTGCTCTGGGGGTGAGATTTCTCTGCGGCCCACCAAAATTTTCTCAAGGCCCACCAGTGGGCCGCAGCCCATTGGTTAGCAACCGCTGTTCTAGTTCAAGCAGAAGAGTCTATCCCAAATGGCTGTCCAGTCTCTTCTTAAAAGCCTCCAGTGATGGAGAACCCACAACTTCTGAAGGCAAGCCTTTCCACTGATTAATTATTGTCACTGGTTAATTATTGTCACTGGTTGATTATTCTCACTGTTAGGAAATTTCTCCTTAGTTCTAGGTTGCTTCTCTCCTTTGATTTGTTTCCATCCATTGTTTCTTGTTAGTGGTGGTATTCTACAGGTTCTGGCAAGCCGGTAGGAGCAATGAGCTGGTTCTCTCTGCCTCTTTGCTATTGGGCTCACCTTCATACCTAGGCTCCCATACTCACTTTTGTCCTCTAAATTTGAAGCGCAGCTGCTTTGCGCAGCATGGATGAGTACTGTGTGGCAGCTGCTGAAGCAACCAGGATTGTGCAGGCTTGCAGGAGGTAATTTAGAATGCTTCTGCACCTGTGCAAATGCCTCTGCACCTGTGCAAATGCCTCTGCACCTGTGCAAATGCATCTGCACCTGCGCAAATGCCTCTGGGCCTGCGCAAACTCATCTGCGTTTGCGCAAAGTGCACGTTTGGCATGCGCATGCATGCAAAGTGTGTGAATGTGTGTAAAGTGTGCCCACCAAGCCACACCCACCAAACCAGTGACAACAATATTTGAATCCCACCACTGTTTCTTGTCCTGCTTTCAAGTGCTTTGGAAAATAGGTAGGCCCATTCCTTCTTTTGAGCAATCCCTTAGATATTGGAACACTGCTATCATGCAATAATATATCCAATTCCTGCAAGAGTTTTTCATATATAGCAATCATCTTTGTTGCTATTTGTTGCCCTTTTCTGCATTCTTTCCAGTTTTAATATCTTTTTTATAATAAGGGAACAAAACTGGATAGAGTATTCTAAGTGTGGTCTTTGTAAAGCTTTATAATTAATACTTCCTTTGGCCTATGTCATTAAAAGAATTGTCAGGGATTTCCCAATTAAGAATTCATGCTTTAAAAATACTCCTGTGGAAAATAATGAGCAAAAATAACATTAAAAATGACATTTTTGTTATTCTTGACCAGCTTGCTTGATCTGATAGCAGCACAAATGAGGGGGTGGGGGGAAACCACTGTAGAACACTTTCAATAAAAGCCTTGAAACCATATAGATTTCCTACTTTAAAAGTATAAGGTAATAAAATATGGCTGCAAAATATTGGCTGCAAAAAATTTATAAAGTTAATATTGCTTTGTGAATACTGCTTGATGGGAAATAGGGTGCTGTACCTCCCAGTCCATATCGGTATTTTGATCATGGTGTCACAGTCAGTGCTAGACGAGATAACCAAATGGCCTGTCTAAGAGAGCATTTCTCTTGTATTTACTATTATATAAACATAATTTTGTCTAGTAAGAGGTGAAAGATAACAATTAAGTGTTTTTTAATTGAAAGGTATTTTTTCAACTTAAAGCATGATTACTATGTGTCATCTACTTCTTTTTCATTTAAAAAGTGCCCTGAATAATAGGAACATAGAAAATAAAATTACACCAGGAATTATGCATTGATGTACACCACATTTAATTGGCAGCCATAAATGTTTTTTCTGGTATGTCAGGCCATCTCCCCCTCCTACCTTTATTTTAATTCTTGATAGCCTGGCTGATGGCTGTTGATAGCATTGCAGTTACCAGTCAACTTGCCTGCCAAAGGAATTGTCCAACATTGGATACCTAACCTTATCCTTTGGATTAACCACCTACATTAACTGGAACAAGCTTCTGGATTCCCTCCATAGCACTGCTGCCATCATGTGGTTGTGAGAAATGTTTCAGAAATATATTATAGGGGAAGACAAAATGGGACAATTGTTATTAGTTTAGCAACTTCCAGCACTTTTTAGAAGCTGTTTCTTTAATTAAGCCCCTGTCACACTGCACCAACGGATGCAAAGAGGATGTAAAACGGACAAAAAAGCTTGCCATCCATTGGTTAACATGATGTATCCGTTCTGTACTCACTGCCTCCGTTTTGCTTCCTCTCTATCCGTCCAGCATCCGTTTATTGACGTTTCATCCGCTCAGAAAGTTTTGAGCTGCTCAAAACTTTTGAGCAGAAAATGTATCCAATGCATCCGTTCTGCATCCGCGAGGCATCCGTTATATCCGCTAGGCATCCGCTGCGCATCCGTGCAACTCGCATCGCTCGGATGCAGGCAGGAAGGGGAACGGACACAGAATGGATGCAGAACGGATGCCTAGCGGATGCAGCACGGAAACAAAGCATTTTAAAAAAAAGCGTTCGCAGAGGGGACCTATCTCGGATATTAAGGATGTCTAGAGGATGCCTAGAGGATGCCTACAGGATGCCTACAGGATGCAAAGGGACACCTATACTGCCTATAAAAAGGGGGAGCAACTCACCTGGATCTCACTTTCAGAACAGCAGCCCAGCTGCAGACCTCTGCAGCCTTCATCTGCCTCTTCATCTTCCACAGCATCCAGTCATGTCCACCGTGGATCATAACAAACTCCTTTTGGCAGCCACCATCCTTCTGCAACAGTGCGAAGTCATCTACAGGCTCTGTGAACTCTACTACGGGAAGAAAAAGGGGCGGCCAAGAAGCGTCTGGGTACGAAGATGGTTCACCAGAAGAGCAGAGGACGGACTGTACAACAAGCTGATGGTAGAGCTCAGGAACGAAGACACTCGGGCATTCCAGAACTTCATGAGGATGCCTCCAGCCATGTTTGGCGAAGTTGGTCGACCAGGTTGACCAAGGCAAACACCAGCTTCCGGCCCAGCCTGGAACCTGGGCTCAAGGTGGCACTCACTCTGCGCCACCTGGCCTCAGGGACCACCTACAGGAGCATGCAGTACAGCTGGAGGGTGCCACACAACACCATCAGCATTGTGGTTAGAGAAGTGGTGCAGGCCATCATCGAAGAATACAAGGAGGAGCTCCTCCAGTGTCCCTCCACTGAAGAAGGATGGAAGAAAGTTGCAGAGCAGTGGTATCAGAGGTGGAACTTCCCACACACCATTGGAGCCATCGATGGGAAGCACGTGGCATGCAAAGCGCCAGCCAAGTCGGGGTCCACTTATTTCAACTCCAAGGGTTTCTTCAGCATCGTCCTCTACAGGCTGTCCAGGGCAAGGTGGGTGGTGGAGAACGCCTTTGGCATCCTGGCCAACAGGTTCCAGGTACTTCTCACCACCATGCAGCATTGCCCAGACACCGTGAGGAGGATCATGGAAGCTTGCTGCATCCTGCACAATTTCATGTGCACCCGCTACCCAGTGTTGCAGAACAGGCTCGTGGACCTCCAGCAAGGCAATGGGGACATGGAGCCTGGGGAATGGAGGCAAGGGCGAAACCTGATAGACATTCAGGATGTGCAAGGCCCCAACAGAGCCTCACATGAAGGGAAGAAGCAGTGCAACCTCCTGAAACACTGGTGCACCTCCCCAGCTGTAGCAATGGAGTGGCAAGACAGGATGATAGATGCTTAATGGATGCTTCCTTCAACCTGTCTCATCACACTGATGAGATTGTGCTATGTATGTTGAGTGGCCCTACAATGATCAGGGCATTTAATAAAGAGTTGTGTTTGTGTTGACATGTGTGGATGATTATTACATTATTATTGATAATAAAGGGCAATAGGTGTGGCACCTGGGAGGGTGGACCATCCCGTCCCACTATGCTTGCACTGGAGGTTTATGTATCCCACAGCTATTAGCCATCCCACAGGTATCCCTGCCCATCCCACTGCTATCTCAACCCATCCCACTGCTACCTTAACCCACCCCAGAAGCATGCAAAGGCTTAAACCATTTCTAAAAGTTTCCAGCAAGACTTTATGAAAAAAAAGGAATGAAGCAAGTATGTGAATCAAAAATAGATTTCATTAACAACAAGCTATAAGACAAAAATGAGTCTCTGGCACTCCTATTGGTCACTCAGTCTCAGGGGTGAAGGGTGCAGGTGCTGTGGAGGTGGCTGGTGCTGGAGTGCTTGTCCTCAGCTCCTACAGAAGCAGAAGCAGCAGAAGCCCCAGCCCCAGAAGAGTGAGCCCGTGCTGCAGAAGCCCCAGCAGAACCAGAGTGAGGGCCAGGGGGCGGAATGGTAGCCCTGTCCCTCTTGCCAGGGCTGACAGCAGATGGCTGAGGCTTGCTGTGCTTCCGCATGGTTGTGGGATTGCTGGCTGGCAGGGAGGCTGGCAGGAACCAAGGCTGGCAGGAAGACTGGCAGGAACCAAGGCTGGCAGGGAGACTGGCAGGGAGGCTGGCAGGAACCAAGGCTGGCAGGAAGGCTGGCAGGGATGCAGGCACCAAGGCTGGCAGGCAGGCACCAAGGCTGGCAGGAAGGCTGGCAGGGAGGCAGGCACCAAGGCTGGCAGGAAGGCTGGCAGGCAGGCACCAAGGCTGGCAAGCAGACATGAACCAAGGCTGGCAGGAAGACAGGCAGCAAGGCTGGCAGCAAGGCTGGCAGGTAGGAATGCAGGCAGGGCAGGCAAGGCTGTCAATCCGTCTGGCAGCAGGTCTTTCCTCTGAATGGTGACCTGCTTCCGAGCTGCTTCCCTTTATATCCGCGGGGCTTATGCAATGCATCCTCCCTGCATGCGCAATTAACGCTCGGCATCCGTTAGGCTTCCGCTGTGCATCTGCTAGGCTTCCGCTCTGCATCCGCTTCATCCCCTCTGCATCCGCTGTGCATCCACTGTATCCGTTCCGCATCCGCTTTGCTGCAGCCCCCCAGAAGCCTAGCGGATGTGCCATCCACTCCCATCCGCTTCCATCCCCTGGGCTTCCGTTCCGCATCCGCTTTCCATCCGCCCTGCGTCCTCCCCCCGTCCGTGTTATCTGCTCCAGTTATGAAAATTTTTGCCCCTTTTGAGAGTGGATAACAATGGATGGAACATTTTGCTCGTCCGTTGTGTCCATTTTGCATCTGTTGGGCAGTGTGACAGGGCCCTTAGCAGTTAGGTTTTTCTCCATCCTCACCACTGAAATTAATATATTCTACATTATCTCTTTCATGCCAAAATAGAACAGCTATTCTAAAACTGCTGAATTTAGCAAAGAAATTTCATGCAAAAAAACTATTTTAGATGTTAAAATATGACATTATTTTAATGGACAGAATTTGGATATATTTTAATATACAGTTTGGAAACTGCTCACCACATTCAGATTTGTAAATTTTGCTGGTTTTTTTCAATAGAGTAGGGATTTTGCATAAAAGACTCCCTACCATTACAAACAGGCATTATTTATTTACTTTACCTATTTGCTACAAAGTCTTATTTTCACAAAATTGTTTATTAAGCATTAATATACATTTCAGTTCATCAAAGTTTGTTAATTATAACAAAAAGCACAAGTAAACGTAGTTAACTGACTGTTTTTAATTAAAAACAAATGTGTGTGGGAAATAGTTTTTCACTCCAAATATTTCCTAATTTTGGTACATATCAAAATTCATGAAAAACATAATTTGAACTAAAATAGGAAACAGTCACAAAACTCTGGTCAATCTGAATATTTTTTTTAACAATTCAATAAACATTTGTCCACTGAATCTCTTTTTACACTTGAATTATAATATTCAATAGGGGAATGCATTGACTACAAGATTTGATTATATCTCTGTTTTCCAAATCAGTGAAATGGCCCACTTTGCTTTGGATTATTCAGAAGATACCCAATGATGAATGCTTTATCAGAAGTTACCTAAAAATCTATATTCTGATTAATGTAATAAATGCACACACCATCTGTGTATGTGTGCATGTGTCAAGTGCACTTGGGATTTGGTTGAAAAATATCTTATCTCTCTTAATTCCCTATGTTCAAGAAAAGAAATGACCAGCCCCATGTGCTATTTTTTCAATCATGAATGTGTGGACCCAAAAAAATAATATCAATTATTTTTCCATAATCAAAGAAAATATTATTTCTGTGTAATTCAATTCCATTACTATACGGTCAAAGAAGCACAATGTTTTTTTAAAAAAAATATTTCAGTAAAGCAAAACAGAATAAGAGAAAAAATTAATAGTAAAAAAATGAAACTAAACATATACAAAGAAAAAACAATAAAAAGACCCAAAACAAATAAACTCTGGGACATCCTTTCGAGGTCTATATAACTGACCAAAAGAAATTTGGCAGCAGTAAAAGTCATAGATGTATTAATATTGACCACTAGCCAAAAAAATATTTTAGGAAATTGTTTAAGACCAGGAATAATAAATCTTATTGTCTCTTCAGGTGGACATTACATGTTTTAGTGATTTTTGTGTTTTTACCCCATTGACAGAGGTAACTATTGTATGGCATACCCTGGAAATGATCAATTAGTAAGCAGAAGGAAGAGATTCGAATCTGGCATTTGAATTTAATGAGATTTTACAACCAAATTGACCTAGTGATTAAGGCACCAGGACCGAAAGTAGGAGCTTCACCTTAGCCATGAAAGCCAGGTTAGTGACTTTGAAGCAGTCACTCTCTCTCAGTCCAAACCACCTCATAGGATTGTTGTTCTAGGGAAAACAGGAGGAGGAGGATGTGTTGGATATGTTGGGTTGCTTATAGAAATAATAAAGGCAGGATACAAATAAATAAAGTATAGCAGAATTTGGATATAGTTATGAAGTTCCAGTAACCAGCATATCCAATAGAAGCCGACCAGGAGGTAGTAGAAGCAAATGAATAAAAATATTAGAAAGCTCTAGTGTAGAAATTAAGAGAGTCTATTGCTTGGCAATATTCCTGTACAGCAGAGGTGTCAAACTCACACAGTCACCGCAGCCATCATGTGACATACCAGGACTCTTCCCCTTCACTAAACTGGTCATGGACATGGCCAGTGTGTTACTCATCCAGCCTGCAGGTCAGGAATTTGACAGCCCTGCTGTCGAGAGATGTAGTCAATTGAAAAGTTTAACCATGGCAATTTTTTTATGAAGTTAGTAACCAAAGTGCCGTTGCAACTATATTTCCTAAGATGATATGGGAAGAACAGGAGAAGAATTGTATCTTCAGCCATAATCCAAAAGGATAGCAAAGCACATCCAGTAAAAGAAAAACCTGCTTTTGAGCCAAGGGCATCAGAAGATACACATTTAGCAGGCATGCCAATTATTGAACATAAGGAGAGAGGAAGAGAAACTGTTTAGTAGCTGAGATTAATTCCAAGATCCATTATGGAGTGTCATATAACAGCTGAAAAAACACTTTGGCTTTCAACAGCTGTTAGAAACTGCCTACCCATAATAATGAAAAATGTGCAAAGGTATTCATGCTATTAGTAGAAGACTGGAATGCATCTCTATAGAACGTAATAATCTTTGGAGATAAAAGTCAACACTTGTAAGGCTTCAGTGATCTCACTAAAATTCTCAGCTACCATGAGGTGTTCATGCAAATTCAATTAGACAACATTTCATGTGTTCTCATTAAAGATATGATGAAAAGCTCACTTTTATAATATTTAATTAATGTTTATACTTATTTGAAATGTGTTTCTTAAGTTTCATGTTGAGAAAGAAAAATAAGAGATACTGAGTTGGATCCCAGGAATTTCTCATTATTTTCCACTGTTCCCCCTATATTTGCAGGGAATAGTTGGGACTGTGAAAAAACCATTAACACCACCACTAGCAATCTTGTTATTTTGTAATAATGGTATATGGTCATTAGTATTAGTTGTGAAGTCATGTCCAACTCAATGCAACCCCTTGGACTGTATTCCTCTACCATCTCGCAGAGTTCATTTAAGCTCATGCTGACTGCTTCAGTGATTCAGGCACTTTTTGATAAAACTGTGTGGATATCCATTTTGTTGGAAGATATTATATAGATGGATTGTTTCCTTTTCCTGATGTTCAGGGTTGCTGCGGTGTATTTGTGCTCATCTAAATAGTGATCTTATACAGCTTACTTTGGTAGTAGAACACTTAATTAGTATAGGTAATTTTATGATACCCTTGGGTTTCTAATTTGCTATCCTCATCTGCTGGTGAGGATATCCAGAAATGGTAGAGCATTGTTGTTTTCTTCTTCCCTTATGAATTTTATTCCTTTGAAGATGTTGATAATTTCATTTGTCTTCTCTAGTTCCTTTTTTACTATGATGGTGTCGTCTACTTACCAGATCCATATTCTGAATTGTCTACATGGGAATGCTATGATTTCTAGGAATTGCATGATGGTCTCTGTTATGAGTCCTGAGAAAGGTAATCCAAAATATAACAACAAATCCCTCTGATTTGGATTCTTTTGCTAATGCTGGGTCTGTAGATTGAATGAAATACCATGTTCTCATCTTCTATTATCAAGTATTTTTGGAGGCACTTTATTGGAAGTTGATAGAATATTTGCTGCCTTCTGTGAGATATCCATGCTTTTTTGTCAGTTCTTTAGCAATGTTGTACATTGACATCCCCAATAATGAAACAATAGAATAAAGATATATCCATGAACTAGTGTATTTTGGATGTCCATAGGAGAATACAATGATGAACGGATATTATTTTGTACTACATCCATAACCTGGTTTGTTCTGTTTTACTACTACAGAGAGCTATTAATGTCTTCTAGAATAAATGGTCCAGACATAGAAAGGGAAATGCAGGAAGGGACAATTGCCCCTGCCATTTTATAAACAAATAGATTTTCCAATCATATGGTTCACCTTAAAATTTCTTTCAATGAAATATATAATTTCACACTAGCAACAATCTATCATTAAACCAAAATATCAATGGTCAGAACAAGATCTCTTGAACAATAGCTGGCCAATGCTATAAAGATCAAACATTAGTAGGAAAATAGCCATAATGACCAAAGAACCAAGGGAGTGTATGTGTGTGTTTAGCCTGTTTCCAAGCTACAACTGAATAAAATTTATACTGATTTCAATCCAAAGTTCTTAAATGAGAAAAACCTATGGCCATGCTTAGCTCTTTCAGTTATATTATGAACTCAAATGTATATCATTCGGGTGTTATTAACAAATTGATTAATGCAAGCAATGCTATGGAAGCAAGATTTTGACATTAATATTTGGACTCTTCATCTTTGTCTGAAAATTCTCATTCCAAATAAGAAACTTTTCAGCCATACCTTTCCTGTATCAACCTATTGTCTAGCAAGTATGACTCTGTAATTGGAAATGGTTGGTATTTAATGATTTTTATTATGTATCTGAATGTTTCAAGTAGCTTTTGCTGAGTTCAACACC
>BLBF01000002.1:64781326-64788826 GCA_015471245.1 Laticauda colubrina | reverse complement strand
TCCGGCCGAGAGTCAGTTCCTGTTTCCAGGCAGGTTTCTGTGGAGCGTGCCACGGCGGAGAACCCGCAGACAGGTGTTTTAACCGTGGTGGAGCATGTGGAGGACTCCCTGGTGCAGTGGGAGAGAGGAGATGGCACTTCCACCACAGCCCTACCTGCATCCACCCACAGCTCCACCTCCACAGAAAGGCAGAGAGCCAGACAGGAGGGGCAGAGCCACACTGTCCTGCTGGAGATCAGGGACACCATCCGGAGCAGCATAGATCTCCTCTCTCAGCTGGTCCACACTGACTCCTCATCCTCCAACCGCAAGCCCTTCCTCACCTATGTCCACCAGACCCTCATGGACATGGCGGAACCCCAGTACCAGGTGGTGAAGGACCAGATCACCAAGCTGCTTCACAACCCTCTAGACCCAGAGGCACCACCCAGTCCAAGTCTGCTCCTCCACCCCAGGTGATGTCCCTCCCATTCCAAGGCTTCCCACAGGCCCTCACCTACCAGGGCTACGGCTACCAGGAGGTCCAGCAGCACAGGCAGCAGCCCTTCCCAGTCCAGGCACAGAGTCATTGGGCGACACCGTTGCCACCGGTTCCACCGATGCCACCCACGCCAATGATGCCACTGATGATAGCGATGCCACCCACGCCACCGATGCCACCAATGCCAGTCCTCACCCAGATGCAGACCAGACAGCCCCACTACACTGCTCCTTCCTCCACCCCACAGCCAAGCCCAGCCTCAGTACATCTGTCCTCGGTACTGGGGCTGACACCCCATGGCATGGAGGAAGGAGCTCTCAACATCACGGGGCTGAGCCAGCTGTCCAAGAGCTTCCTCAACACACCGTCACCTGTTGTCCTCTCGGGGCCAGGCACCCCAGTGGCGCTTCAGACCAGCACTCCAGCAGCAGCCACCTCCACAGCACCTGGACCCTTCACCCCTGAGACTGGGCACACCTCCGAGTAACCAAGAGGAGTGCCAGAGACTGGGTGGCTACCTGTAGTCTTTATTTGGACACTTGACTTGGGTCATTTTTCTTTTACAGCTTGTGATTAATAAAGTTTATCTTTGCTTCACACACTTGCGTCATTTATTTTTTTTAATAAAGTCTTGGTGAAAACTTTTAGAAATGGTTTAAGCCTTTGCATGCTTGTGGGATGGGTAAGGATAGCAGTGGGATGGTCAGGGATACCTTTGGAATGGGTAATAGCTGTGGGATAGATAAACTTCCAGTGCAAGCATAGTGGGACTGTATGGTCCACCCTACCAGGTGCCACACCTTTGGCCCTTTATTATCAATAACAATGTAATCATTGATCCACACATTTCCAGCCCCTCCTTGAGGTCACTGACATTGTATACCTGGGCATCTGAAGCTGACCCGTTGCCTGAAGCATCGATGTACATGAACTTGTAGTCAGCATCGACCATGGCGAAGAGGACGATGCTGAAGAAGCCCTTGTAGTTGAAATAAGTGGACCCCGACTTGACTGGAGCTTTGCAGGCCACGTGCTTGCCATCTATGGCTCCAACGGTGTGGGGGAAGTTCCACTTCTGATACCACTGCTCTGCAACTTTCTTCCATCCTTCTTCAGTGGAGGGGCACTGGAGGAGCTCCTCCAGGTATTCTTCGATGATGGCCTGCACCACTTCTCTGACCACAATGCTGATGGTGTTGTGTGGCACCCTCCAGCCGTACTGCATGCTCCTGAACGTGGTCCCTGAGGCCAGGTGGCGCAGAGTGAGTGCCACCTTGAGCCCAGGGTCCAGGATGGGCTGGAAGTTGGTGCTCTACTTGGTCAACCTGGGCGTCAGCCGCTGCACAACTTCGTCAAACATGGCTGGAGGCATCCTCATGAAGTTCTGGAATGCACGAGTGTCTTCGTTCCTGAGCTCTACCATCAGCTTGTTGTACAGTCCATACTCTGCTCTTCTCCGGATCCATCTTCGGACCCAGACACTTCTTTGCTGCCTCTTTTTCTTCCCATAGTAGAGTTCACAGAACCTGTAGATGGCTTCACACTGTTTCAAAAGGATGGTGGCTACCAAAAGGAGTTTGTTATGATCCATGATGGACATGACTGGATGCTGTGGAAGAGCAAGAGTCAGATGAAGGCTGCAGAGGTCTGCACAGCTAGGCTGCTGGTCTGAAAGTGAGATGCAGGTGAGTTGCTCCCCCTTTTTATAGGCAATATTGGTTTTTCCCCTATGTGTCCTTTTTCATCCTCTCAGCATCCTCTGGACATCCTTAATATCCGAGATAGGTCCCCTCTTCAAACGTTTTTTCCATTTTAAATGCTTTGTTTGCGAGCTGCATCTGCTTTCATCCTTTCTCCGTCCGTGCTACTAACGGTGCGCGTCCATTCCGCGTCCGTTCTGCTTCCTCCCTGCGTCTGAGCGTATTTGAGTTGCACGGATGCGCAGCGGATGCCTAGCGGATATTGCAGATGTGTAACGGATGCAGAACAGATGTCCCCCGTATGCCTAGCGGATGCAGAACGGACGCATTGGATACATTTCCTGCTCAAAAGTTTTGAGCAGCTCAAAACCCTCTGAGCGGATGAAACGTCAATAGATGGATGCTGGACAGATAGAGAGGAAGCAAAACAGAGGCAGTGAGTACAGAACAGAAGCATCGTGTTAACCAACGGATGGCAAGTGTTTTTCTCCGTTTTACATCCTCTTTCCATCCGTTGGTGCAGTGTGACAGGGGCTTTGGAATGATGGGTAAACAATGTCTAGTGTGTACTTCATAGTTGTTACCATCTATTTTAAAGTAGGCAATGCTTCAGTAGTGCTTTGTTGATATCAGTTATATTTTATTATCCTATAAGCAAACAATAAATTGCAGTATTAAGGAACAAATCACATTTTTCAAAATGTACTGGTATATATGGCGGACAGAGATTGCATATTTCTTTGACAGTATCTCAAAGAAGAGGTGTCATTTAAGTAAATTGGACCAGCAAGTGAATGAACATTGTTATGTTCAAGATGTAGCTCTTTAATTTAATAGCAGTTCTTAAAATATTCAAATTATTTTGGCTAACTTATACAGACATCAAACTTTCTGGGTGTTGGCACTCAATTCATTCAGTTCATCCCAGATGAATGTACAGATGGTCCTTGACTTACAACTATTCATTTAGTAACCATTAGAAGTTACAATGGCATTGAAAAAAGTGGCTTATGACCTGTTTTCATACTTACGATGTCACAGCTGCCCCATGATTATGTGACCAACATTCAGACACTTGGCAACTGGTTCTTATTTATGATGGTTGCAGTGTCCCTGGGTCATGTCACCATCTTTTGTGATTTTCTGACAAAGTCAATGAGGAAGCCAGATTTACTTTACAATTGCGTCACTAGCTTAACAACTGCAGTGATTCAACAACTGTGGTAAGAAAGGATATAAAAGGGGAGCAAAACTCACTTAACTTCTGTCTCACTTAGCAATAGGAATTTTGGGTTCAATTGTGGTCCTAAGCTCAGGCCCACCTGTATAATAGGCAGAGGGTGGGATTCAAGAGTTCCTCTGCTCACATTATGAATATTTTTCTGCACCAGAATGCAGCATTTGAAAATCCTTTTCTTTCCTGCTTTTTCAGCCTCAGCTATGCTGCACAAAGCAGCTGAAGTTAAAAAAGCAGGAAATAAAAAAGAGCCCGGGAGGGTGGGTAGGTCAAACAGAGCAGCAGACACTGAACCGGTTTGGTGTCTGCTGCTCTTCAGAGCTACTGGTTCTATAGAACCAGTACCTGCTTTGTGGTATCCTACACCTGCTTTGTCCTTTTTTTGCCCCTTTACAAACTATAAAAGTGTTATGTTTTCAGGCACTTTTATATTTGATTCTTAACTATACTCTTTTGCAAAAATTCTGAAAGATTTATTATTGAAGAGCTATATCTTCAATGAGTATATTTTTCTCTTTAAACCATTAGAAATGATATTTCTGTTTAGGATATTGACAATTGCAATCCATCATTTATGAAATAATCTCTTTTGTTTCTTAGCAGGAGAGCAGATTCATATCAATCATATATAAATATGCTGCTTGACACCAAGAATATTTATCAGTTCATACATTTTATCAAATAGCTAGTATTCATATCACACAATGTTATACCATTGTTACTGATTTTGCTCAATAATTACATCCTAGTGATGATAAACAATGTTCATTGGAATAATATGTGTAATAAACATTTCAAAGTGAGTACCCCAGTAATGTAGTTTTCTGTGCTTAGTATAAATATGTAAATTAATATTTTTCAGTCTTATGTCGGAAAAACTATTCCTCAATATAAGTACCATTATTATAATATACTGAATACAAAAAAAAAATACATTTAGAGTTCAAACATTGTATCGGCATTGGTAGAAGGCCAATGTCATTGAGCCATTGGGTTTCTAAGTCAAATATGATTGACAGGAGGCCAATCTCTGTGTAACATTACCAAATGAGAGGGATCCAACTCTTACCTAGAAAATTGATTATATTGTCAAACTGTGCTTAATGATTTGGGTTTTTTTTAATATTTGTAAGACTTCTTCATCTGTTATTTAGGTTCATTACTCTACGTTTGAATTCTGGAATGACAGAGTCATCTCAAAGTACTTTAAAGGAAACCAGTACTTTGAGAATGCTACCAGGGACTTCTGTGAACTTGTGAACTGTGAACTTCTTTTCTCAAGATTAAATGCTTCCTTAATATTTCCTCATAAGACTTGGTTTCCAGAACTGATAGATGTGCCCTTTTTTTGAAAGTGTTCCAATTTGTCTGAATTCTTCCATTTTTTCTCATAGATTGTTGTTTGACATTTCCCATCCTGGGTGTGTGTTTTATTTCTTTTTCTTAAGCGAAGAGACCTGCCTGTGCTAAATTGGTTAATTAAACAGCATTTCTTAGGAAAAAATATTAATATTACACAATAAGAACATTTATTACATAATTAATTATGTCTCATTGGCTCAGGCAAAAGAAGCCCCTGTTACCCAAGGAATTTCAGCTTACAGGGTCAGGAGAAGAGCCATTTCTGCTGTTGCTCCTGCCCTCTGGAAAACCCTTCCCCTTGAGGTGAGATCCACCCCCAATTTCTTGTCTTCTGAAAGAGCCTGAAAACCTGGCTCTGACAACTGGCTTGGAACCATGATGGGGGCATCCCATTCTGGAGATGGTAAGTAGATTTGGAAAAGATCCACTCCACCTCATTTGCATATTGATCCCTTTCTATCCAGTTTCTTGTTAAGTGTAATGTCTTAATTTTAATGCTTAATTTTTTTAATGTTTTAAACACTCAAATTGTTTTATAATGTGTTTTATGACATTGCAAGCTGCCCAGAGTTGCTCAACAGTTAGATGGGCAGAATATAAATTTAATAAATAAATGAATTAGCTCAAGATACAATTTTCAAACAAATTTAATAAAGTTACCATATAGCCTGCAATAAAATAGTGTAAATTGTAACTCTTTGCTTTCACTTCATCTTCATCTGGCATTCTGAAGCATAAAAGTCCAGCTACAATATGAAGTGTAGAGGACAAGGAAGATGAACTGTTTTGAAGTGTTTGTCATAGACTTAGTAAGAAACTCTTAGAAACTTTTCCTTGGTCTCTTCCCACTGCATCAATAGCTTCATTTGGCTTTGTCATAATCAGCACAGTCTTCACTTTATATATTATGATTGTTCTGACTGAGCACTTGTTTATCTCCCACATCTATTCTCATATCTGAACAATGACTGGTTATAACAGGGATAAATAAACCTTAAACATCATTATTCATTTTTGTTGAATTATGCATATACGTACAACTACAGTTTTAAAAAGGAAACATTTAATTGCATTAAGCTTACATTTTCCATGAAATATTACATCCCAATGAGATAAAAAATATTGGTGAGATAGGAACAAAGGAATGGAAATAATACAGTCAAATTACAAAATTTCATAATTTGAAAAATACTTTTTCATCCATGATGGAGAAGCAGAAAGTTCTTTCTCAATATTTTAACACAGCTAATATATTTAAAGCTAATATGAATAATTTAAAAGCATCTCTTCAATATTTTCATAATTTTATGTAAACAATCTTCAGCCCTTCTAAAAAGTGTTTTCTCTGATAATGCACATTGTGATTTATAAAATGTGCCATTTTTGTTTACAAAAGATAAATTATTCAAAGCATCTCTTCTTGCGCCTGCAAAGCTATTTAATGTGTCAACAAGGCTATAACTTTCATTCCATATTTCACATAAAACAAAGCAAGGTAAATATGAAATATTTGGCACTCTTGCTTAACTGTACACTTTTAAAGTCTGAAAAAGATAAGGAATACAAAAGGAAGATGCATAAAATAATACAAATGTGCATTTATGAATCAGATGTACAAAACATAAATGTGCCTCTGTTTTAGAACATCACCTTTTTTGTTTCATTGTAACAAAATAGTTTTTTGTCATATCGTGCCATATAAACATATAGGGAGTTATAGTAAAAGACTGGATTTGAGCCAACACTATGATCATGCTTTCCCCTCAGTAATGCTATATGTTTCTTTTAGAACCTGGATACTTTTCCCCATACTTCTTATGTAACAACTTTAGGACTAGAATTTTTTATTACTGTTCCAACCTGTGCCTGTCAGTGACTAATTGATCGTAGAATTCACACCTCAGAGACTCAAGGATTTATGTTAGCCTGACTCTTTATCTCGACCTGCTGTAAAAATGCAGGCTCAAACTGTTAGAATAACAGTTAGGGTCTTGGCTCAACTTTCAAGTCAAAGCTACTATGATTCATTTTTTAAAATAAATCTGCAGTAACGTCAGACCCTGTGCCTGCGAAAAAATATGGCATCCAACAACATCTTTTCTGACTAACAAATTTTCTTTAAAATCTTTAGCTTTCAAGAGCTGCAAGTAGTGTAGCTTCATTGTCCTGTTCTAACAAAATCCTGATGAAATTCCAGGATAGAGATAGCACTGGTGATTAATCTTTGCTTGTTATTGCATTTTCTGTGAAAAATGAGAAGAGCACATTTTCCTTCCCCATCCTTACCACTTTCTATTGAGGGACGATTGAAAACATCCTGTTGTATTGTATTACTGTTTGGTTTGGAAGTATTACTATTTTGAACATGAAGACTGTGCAGAGAGTGGTAAGGAAAACAAAAGAGATTATTGGAAGTTCACTTCCTTCTATCCAGGACATGGCATATTAGTGCTTCAGTAGGGTCTGCAGTATTATCAGGATGCTACACATCCTCTCTATGACAGGTTTTCTCTGTTATCTTCTGGGAAGAGGCTTCATGGCATCTGAAGCAGAACAAGTAGATTCTATAAGAGCTTTGTACCTTATAGTAAAATAATATCAACCTTCTTAATTCTCAAGACTCTTTTTTACACTATTCAAAATGGACTGTGAATAATTATATATATAATAACATATATATATATATATATATATATATATATATATATATATATATATAT
>BLBF01000002.1:64687586-64776326 GCA_015471245.1 Laticauda colubrina | reverse complement strand
GATTTTTTTGGGTGCTATGGCATAATTGAATCCTTTGGATAGGACATTGAGGTTGTATGTGGGTCAGGCTGAACTCAATACAGAAGCCTGATGATGGCAGATGAGATTCTGCTGAAACATTGCTACAACTTTAAAAGCACTACAATGACGTGGGATAATACCCGAAGGAAGCTGAACAGCATATATATATTTGTAGATTTTCACGGGTACAGGTGTGTAGGTCTAGGTGTGTTTGGGTCTTTTCCTGTGTAAGATTAAGAGTATTTTGGCGACGTTTCAGTGAGGTCCTACTTGCCATCCTCAGGCTGGTGCTTTCGGCTTCGTGCCAGTGCAAGCAGTGTGTGATCAGTGCTTGTGCATGGCTGAAGAGGATGCCTAGGAGGTTGAACAGTGCTGAATGGACTGCAATGGGAGGGGGGTCAATATGGGAAATCACTGTAGGCAATGGGCAGGCAGCAGTGAGCAGGGGCTTCCCATTTTGACCTCTCCCCACTGCCATTGCCTCTTTGCCTGGACTCCAGTGTAAAACTGAACAGGAAGTTCGGCTACCCACCACCATGCCCCAGCACCATTTGAACCCCTAGGCAACCTTCCCAGCTGCACATAGGTACCAATGCTCTGCTGCCCCGCCTCCAGGTTTTAATGCTCACCCTGGATCACCCCCCCCCAAGCCTTGTTTGGCCCCTCACAGGTGCCCCTGGTTGTGAGAGACATTGAGCAGACTAGGTCAAATTGGGCAAACCAACCCAGTCACCTGACCACCCAGCCACATCCACCTGTCCCTTTGATAGCAGCCGTAATGCTGATCCAGCTCTCAATGAAATTGAGTTTGGCACCCCTGGCTTATATCATTAAGAGGGACCCTAACATATAGCATAGTCAAAGAACTTGCAAAAGCTTGGATATCTCACAGAGGAGTGAAACATTCTGTCAAGTCCTCCAGAAAATCAAAGACCTAAAAATAGAAAATGAAATTATGATTTCATTTGATGTCACAGCATTTTTATGTCCATAGATTCAGAATTAGCAAAATAATGGCAGCAGTAATACATAACACATTTAACCAAATACACTAAGATTAAAATACCCAGAACTATGGATCTCATCAATCTCTGCCTCAGTAATTTCTTTCAGTTTGATGGACAAATTTACAAACAAATCAGAGGAACACCCAAGGAATCATCTCTCTCAGGTCTCATAGTAGATACCATAATTCAGTGTCTAGAAACTATAGCATTCTCGTACATTCAACCAAACATATGGATATGGAACAGAGACAACATTTCAAAATAGAAAAGCAATAACTAGAGAAGACACATAAAATTATCAACACCTTCAAAAGAATAAAAGCACCAAGGACTCCACAGAAAAGTATCTATTTTTTTAATAGATGATTGCACATTAAATTAACCCACATCATGGTGTGAGCTTGGCCAGGAAACTTTCATTAGCTTCTCAACACATTATTATAGAAATATTAAAAACTGGGGTTCTCTGATGGGATCTTTGAACTTCTCAACCTTTAAAAAATAATTTCAGAGTGTTCAATGGGAAAAAAACAGCATGAGGCACAATGAATAATTTTCAAAGTCCATTAAATTCTTTAAATAGCTCTAAGACCTCCTACTGTTCATGCTTTATTTGTAAGCAGTGAGGCAGACTTTGCTCATTTCAACCCACTTGTTACAGTGTCTGAGCTGGCAAAACATGTAACATGTAATAGAAACCCTGCATTGAGTGCACAGAGATATTGCTTTAAAATGTCAGCTTGCCACCTGATAATCATTAATGACTTTTAAATACCTAAGTATGTACAATAGCAGCAAGCCTCACAAACCCCTAAGAGATATAGTGAGTCTTTTTTATGGATCCAACACTGATTTTTTTTTTCAAAATCAATAAATTTCGGTTATTGTATCTTGTCACAGTTGCTCTGTTACGGTTATTCTATTTTATTTTTCCTTTCCTTTCCCTTTCTCTCTCCCTTTCTCTCCATTCATCCTTCCTTCCTCTGTTGTGAAACAATCATGTTATATTACTTATTTGTATGTGAACATCATTTCCAATGTTTGTAAAATTTGTTTAAAAATGGGGAGTAGTTTATTCTCCAGTAATTCAATGTTAAACTAAAAATGGCCCTTTCCTTCAGTTATCAAATTCCTGAAAAAATCCATTGCGCTTTTTCCCACCGTGTGATTCTCCCAGAAAGAAAAAGTTTTAGCATTGGGATTGAGTCTGTTGTTGTATCAATCTGGGGGAAAAGTTGCACCTTTCATTCTTTGCTTCCTAAAGGGCATGTCACATTGGCCAGAGGATGCAAAACATTTGTAAAAAGGACACAGCGGACGAGAAAATGTTCCATCTGTTGTTATCCGCTCTCAAAAGTGCCCCGAATTTGCATAACCAGAGCGGACAACAATGGAAAGGAACGGACAGGGTGAGGATGTAGAGGGGATGTAAAATGGATGCTTCACGGAAGCCTAGCAGATGGAAGTGGATGGGAGCGGATGGTACATCCTCAGGGCTTCCGGGGGAGCACAGCAAAGCGGACGCGCAATGGAAAGAGCGGATGCAGAGCGGATGCTGAGTGGATGAAGCGGATGCAGAGCGGAAGCCTAGCAGATGCCTAGCGGATGCCTAGCGGATGCCTAGCGGATGCCTAGCGGATGCCTAGCGGATGCAAAGTGTTCACTGCGCATGCGGGGAGGATGCATTGCATCAGCCCCGCTGATATAAAGGGAAGCAGCTCGCAAGCAGGTCACCATTCAGAGGAAAGACCTGCTGCCAGACACAGCTCCAGCCAGCCAGCCAGCCAGCCAGCAAGCCAACAACCATGGGGAAGAAGAGAAAGCCTCTGCAATCTGCTGCCAGTCCTGGCAAGAGGGACAGGGCCACCGTCCCACCCCCTAGCCCTGACTCTGCTTCTGCTGGGGCTTCTGCTGCTCAGGCTTGCTCTTCTGGTGCTGGAGCTTCTGCTGGCGCTGCTCCTGGTACTGGTGCTTACTCTGCTGGTGCTGGGGCTTCTGCTGGGACTTACTCTGCTGGTCTGCTCCTGGTCCTGCTGGTGCTGCTGGTGCTGCTGGTGCTGCTGGCGCTGCTGGTGCTTACTCTGCTGCTGCTAATCCTGGTCCTGCTGGTCCTGCTGGTCCTGCTGGTGCTACTGGTGCTGCTGGGGCTGCTGGGGCTGCTGCTGGGGCTGCTGGTCCTGCTTTTACTGCTACTGTTGTTGTTGCTGCTGCTGCTGCTGGTGGTGTGGAGGAGCAGCCCCTACAACCTCGAAGCCCCTCTGATGAGGGCCCATATGGCCCTGCCAGAGGGAGGAAGAGGCATACGCATGAACGGGAGAGGAGGCAATACTCCATCAAAGAGGAACATGAGGATGAGGTGCTCGAATGGCTGAGGGAGAACGAGTACCTCTGGCGGAAGGGACACAGGCTCTATTGAGACACCAAGAGAAAGCAGGCGGCTTGGAGAGAGAAGGTGGAGAGCCTGGGCTACACTTCAGAGGTTCTCCTCAGCTGGTGGAAGCACATGCACACCTGGTATGGGAAGTTGTACCTCAAGAAATCTGGCCAGGCCAGGGTCAAGCTGAGGGACCGAGAGACCTATGTGATGGCCAAGTGCAACTTCTTGGAGGGTGAGTTCCGCCACCAAGGAGCAGCCCCTCTCACAACCCTCTCTCTCAGGCAGCCCGCTGAGACCCAGTCCTCTTCTCGCCAAGAGTCAGCTCCTGTGTCCAGGCAGGTATCTGTGGAGCATGCCACGACTGAGACCCTCCCGACAGCTGCACTACCTGTGGCGGAGTGCGTGGAGGACCCCCTGATGCAGTGGGAGCAAGGAGAGGGCACTTCCATCAGATGCCAACCCACATCCACCCCCAGCTCCACCTCCACAGAAAGGCACAGAAGCAGACCAGAGGGGCAGAGCCACACTGTCCTGCTGGAGATCAGGGACACCATCAGAAGCAGCATAGAAGCAGCATAGATCTCCTCTCTCAGCTGGTACACACTGATGTCCCATCCTCCAACTGCAAGCCCTTCCTCACCTACGTCAACCAGACCCTCATGAACATGTCGGAATCACAATACCAGGTGGTGAAGGACAGGATCACCGATCTTCTTCACAACCCTCCAGACCAAGCTGAACCTGCTCCCACCCAGTCCAGGCCTGTTCCTCCACCCCAGGTGATGTCACTGCCCTTCCAAGGCTTTCCACAGGACCTCTCCTACCAAGGCTATGGCTACCAGGAGCTCCAGCAGCACAGGCAGCCCTTCGCAGTCCAGGCATAGGTACATCGTATGCCACTGGTGCCACCAACGCCACCCATGCCACAGATGCCACCCACACCACAGATGTCACCCATGCCTCACCTCGCTCAACTGCAGACCAGACATCCCCACTACACTGCTCCTTCCTCCACCCCACAGCCAAGCCCAGCCTCAGAACATCTGTCATCGGTATTGGGGCTGACACCCCCATGTCCTGGAGGAAGGGGCTCTCAACATCACGGGACTGAGCCAGCTCTCTGAGAGCTTCCTCCACACACCATCCCCTGTTGTCCTCTCGGGGTCAGGCACCTCAATGACGCCTCAGACCAGCAGTCCAGCAGCAGCCAGCTCCACAACACCTGGACCCTTCACCCCTGAGACTGGGCACACCTCAGAGTGACCAAGAAGAGTGCCAGAGACTGGGTGGCTACCTGTTGACTTTATCTTTGCTTAAGACACTTGGATCATTTTTCTTTTACAGCTTGTTATTAATAAAGTTTATCTTTGCTTCACACACTTGCTTCATTTATTTTAGTCAATAAAGTCTTGGTGGAAACTTTTAGAAATGGTTTAAGCCTTTGCTTAATCCCATAGCAATGGGATGGGCAGGGATATCTTTGGGATGGGTAATAGCTGTGGGAAGGGTTAGGATACCTGTGGGATGAGTGATAGCTGTGGGATAGATAAACCTCCAGTGCAAGCATAGTGGGACTGTATGGTCCACCCTCCCAGGTGCCACACCTTTGGCCCTTTATTATCAATAACAATGTAATCATTGATCCATACATTTCAACATAAACACAACTCTTTATTAAATGCCCTGTTCATTGTAGGGCCACTCAACATGCATGGCAGAATCTCATCAGTGTGATGAGACAGGCTGAAGGAAGCATTCATTAAGCATCTATCATCCTGTCTTGCCACTTCACTGCTCCAGCTGGGAAGTTGCACCAGTGTTTCAGGAGGTTGCGCTGCTTCTTCCCTTCACGTGAAGCTCTGTTGGGGCCTTGCACAACCAGAGTGTCTATCAGGTTTCGCCCTTGCCTCCATTCCCCAGGCTCCATGTCCCCATTGCCTTGTTGGATGTCCATGAGCCTGTTGTGTAACACTGGGTAGCGGGTGCGCATGAGATTTTGCAGGATGCAGCAAGCTTCCACGATCCTCCTCATGGTCTCTGGGCGATGCTGCATGGTGGTGAGAAGTACCTGGAACCTGTTGGCCAGGATTCCAAAGGCGTTCTCCACCACCCGCCTTGTCCTGGACAGCCTGTAGTTGAAGATCCTCTCTTCACAGGTGAGGCATCTGGAAGTGTAGGGCTTAATAAAGGGCCATAGGTGTGGCACCTGGGAGGGTGGACCATACAGTCCCATTATGCTTGCACTGGAGGTTTATCTATCCCACTGCTATCCTAACCCATCCCATCGCTATTACCCATCCCACAGGTATCCTAACCAATTCCAAAGCTATCCTTACCCATCCCACAAGCATGCAAAGGCTTAAATCATTTCTAAAAGTTTCCACCAAGACTTTATTAAAAAAAAGAAATGAAGCAAGTGTGTGAATCATAAATAGACTTTATTAACAACAAGCTATAAAACAAAAATGAGTCTCTGGCACTCCTCTTGGTCGCTCAGTCTCAGGGGTGAAGGGTGCAGGTGCTGTGGAGGTGGCTGGTGCTGGAGTGCTTGTCATCAGCTCCTCCAGAAGCAGAAGCAGCAGAAGCCCCAGCCCCAGAAGAGCGAGCCCATGCTGCAGAAGCCCCAGCAGAACCAGAGTGAGGTCCAGGGGGCGGGATGGTAGCCCTGTCCCTTTTGCAGGGCTGGCAGCAGATGGCTGAGGCTTGCTGTGCTTCCGCATGGTTGTGGGGTTGCTGGCTGGCAGGGAGGCTGGCAGGAACCAAGGCTGGCAGGGAGGCAGGCACCAAGGCTGGCAGGAAGGCTGACAGGCAGGCAGGCAGGCAGGCACCAAGGCTGGCAGGCAGGCAGGCACAAAGGCTGGCAGGAAGGCTGGCAGGCAGAAATGAACCAAGGCTGGCAGGAAGGCAGGCTCCAAGGCTGGCAGGCAGACCGGCTGGCAGCAAGGATTGCAGGCAGGCTGGCAGCAAGGCTGGCAGGCAGGCTGGCTGCAAGGCTGGCAGGCAGGCTGGCTGCAAGCCTGGCAGGGAGGCTGGCAGCAAGCCTTGCAGGCAGACATGCAGGCAGGGCAGGCAAGGCAGTCGATGTGTCTGGCAGCAGGTCTTTCCTCTGAATGGCGACCTGCTTCCAAGCTGCTTCCGTTATATCCGCGGGGCTGACGCAATGCATCCTCCCCGCATGCGCAATTAACACCAGACATCCATTAGGCTTCCGCTGTGCATCCGCTTCATCTGTTCGGCGTCCGCTTTGCATCCGCTGTATCCGTTCCGCATCCACTTTGCTGAGGCCCCCCGGAAGCCTAGCGGTTGCGCCATCCACTCCCATCCGCTTCCATCCGCTGGGCTTCCGTTCCACATCCGCTTTGCATCCGCCCTGCGTCCTCCCCGCGTCCGTGTTATCCGCTCCGGTTATGCAAATTTTTGCCCCTTTTGAGAGCGGATAACAACGGATGGAACATTTTGCTCGTCCGCTGTGTCCTTTTTGCATCCGTTAGGCAGTGTGACATGGGCTAAAAGTTTTGAGTAGTAATACATGGGCATTTGTATGTACCCATCAACTCTACAGCTAGTATCTTGAAATCTCAACTGTTAGTAGAATGGGGCTTCCAGTATTTTCTTTTCCACATTTAGGTGTAAAATCATAATGTAAAATTATCCCAAAAACCTTCAGCCCCCTAGAAAAAACAAGATACAATGGGTACATGAGACTCTTGAGAAAAGAAAAATAAGAAAAGGAAAGCATAACAATAAGAACCTAAAGTACTATTATCATCAATGGAAGATGGTAGAATCTAATCCAACTCAACTTCAAGAGTTGTAATTATTTTAGTTTAAGGTATTTGGATAAATTATGTTTTCCATTCCTTCAATATCTGTCATTTTTAAGACTAATAATCTTGTGCCACTAGTGTTATGAAAAGTGGTATTTTGTTTTTTTTGTTTTTTAAACTTGAAATTGTTATTTCATGATTACAAGAATCAAATATCCACTGACTTTATGTTATTTATCACTGATATTTGTTTGGGAACAAGTTGAAAGCTATCTTTAGTCTTTTTGATCACTCAGCAAATTTCAAAGGAAATTACTCTCCTCAAAAGGAAATTTTATTTCACTGAGTAACCTTTGATATTCATTTCATAAGGAAGTGACAGGAAATTTGAAGTTTCCATGATTAATAATCTGTCTTTTCCACAAATGTCTCATCTGCATATAAACATTTACCTAACTTTTTCTTGTCACACTCTTCTAAATGTTCATTTTATTTATTATTAAATTTATGCATGTTCCTTTTTTTACAGTCTACATCATACATCTCCATTTATTCTGAATATTTGTCTCCAAGTATTTGCTCTTGTCTTCAGCTGACACAGTAAATTCTTGTACAAAAATTGGACCTGATTTCAGAAGTATATTATCATCTTCCAAAGCAACCTCCAGTTAGATCAGCCTTCTGGACATGGCTCTATTTATATAATATGCTTAAGTCACAGATGATGAGAATGTTTCTGAACTCTACTTCTGTGGTTATATTAGATTTTGTACAATTTCCTGAATATGAGTGAACCTCAATGTGTTCACAGGTACAGTGAAGCATTTCTCAAAGTTGCTAAACATTTCAAATGCCATTTTATTTTAGTATGATTCCTTGTAACTTCTGTACCATGTCTGGTTTTATATAAATTCAACATTCCACATAATAAAACCAATTTATTAAAGCACAATTTATAGTATAAGAGGAGGGACATTTAACTCTTCACACTTTCAAAGAGATTTAAAGAAAGAACTATATCCAGTACCGCTATACTGAGCGTCACACTTTCCAAAATAAATTAAGTGGAGCAGTTTCAAAAAAAACCAGTGGGAAGAATCTGGAAAACTAGAAACCGTCCCATGAAAAGAGACTAAAAGAACTGGTACAGCACACCCAAATACCGAAAAGGATGTCACATGGAAAGCCATGCTGTCTTCTTATTTCAGTGTGCAGAAAAAATGCATTTTCATTGCAGGAAGTTTCCAATTATTAAGCAATAAAACTGTTCATCGGTAGTTGGTGGGTTTCTGCTTTACTAGATATATTCACGTGCAAATTAGACATTTACACAACCATCTGTCTGAGATGGTTTAATTTGGATTTTGGCAATGAGCATAGAGTTGGATTCGATGACACAAACAACTCCTGCCAACTCCTGTTGTATTTTATAGAAAGTGAAACAGACAGAATAATATATCCTTAGTTGAAAGATCTGATCAGAGTATTCTGTTTTGATATTATTCTCTGTCTGAGCTATTATCTCTGGTAGTTGTGGCTGGAGAGGAAAGCTCATATTCCCAAACTGGGCAGAAAATTATTATTTTCTTGCCTAATAGAATGAAATACCCTTAAGTGCCAATTGTAAGGAAATCCTAATCCAGTAATGGAATGCAATATGTCAATTTTATATACAGATTGCTACACTAGAAATCATTTTTCATCTTTAGCCATCAAAAGTTTGAATAGTGAGAATCTAAATCCCATTCTTCAGGGAGATATCACACAGGAAGAAAGATGAAAGAAATAGTGCTGAAATAGTCATAATAATCAAAGTAAACTTGTTAATTTTAAAATGTAGTTCCTGCCTTAAATTGTCATATTTCAGATTTCAATCTCCTCCCCAGCAACAATCTGAAAAGGTTTGCAATATGCAGTATCAAATGGTTAGGATGATCCTTAAGTTATGTGCAATTTCATGATTTTACATAGCACTCTAAAAGGAAGGAACAAGGAATCCTTTGACCAGAAAAACCCAACTGTCATCATTATTATTTTATTTCAGTTTAACAGTTTTAATTTAATAGCAGTCTCAGAAGTCTTGAGTTAGTCAGTAATCATGGTAACACTGAAAGTTGAAAAGTAAGAATAACACTGAATTCAGCATTCTTATATTTGGGAGTATTCCCAACTGAACTCATTTACTTACAGAGTAGTCCTACTTGCTTTGTGCCAAAATTAAACTAAACCAAGTCAGAGACAAATTTCTGGAAAAGTATTGTTCTGAGAATGTTACAGTTTATCAATTATCTGGAAGATTAATTACTGGTAATGGCTTTCTTTGTAAAGAAAGGGTTTGTGCTAAATTACTTTTCATTTGTTTTAGTCGACAGCTTTGCTTTTGTTTTTAATATGCAACAAAAATGGTTGTCATTTTTGAACTCTGGTTCAAGTCCTGTATTCAATGTTTATTTGCAAAGAATATATGAACTTTGGAAAACAAACTTTGTGAGTTGTTGGTGACCTGTAGCTTAATCTTATAAAGTGCCTTATTTTACTGTCTTGTCATTTAATTATCCTCCCTATTCAGTTCTATGGGCCTAGTCCATTACCACTTAACTATATCAGCATGTTGTTTATTAAAAATAAATAAAATCCATACCTTTGCTTCTTGTCAGAATGCTTACATCACCATATACAAACCTACAAACCATCAGAAAAAAATAATATTCACTAAGACAATTGTATTGGCATGATAGTTTTTTCTCCTGTTTGACACATTCCCACTATGAGTTTGTTTGAATGGCATTTACTTTGTCACACATCTTGCTATTGTCCAACTACTGTCCATGCACCAGCATAATGGTAAAGGTGATAAGTTTTTCTGTATTAATATTTTGATTATTTATTTCATTTATCCAAGTTATAGATTAATTTGCAAGTGTAATAAAAATAAATGACAGCCACGAACACTCACATTAGAAAACAATTCAAAAACGTTCCCTTTCAAAATAGCTGATTTTAAATATTTTCTCTTTTATATGCTATTCATTTTTAAAATGGACATTGAAATGTTTTTGTTAGTTTGCTTAACAAGCATTGTAACATTCTAGAAATATACTCATTATTTAATCTAATGAATAGGTAAGTTCAAGGGTCATACCAGTGCATCAAATTAGGTCTCTAAAATATCTTTGAATTAGTGCTTTGACTGATGGTCTTAGGATACTAATTGTAGACCACTTATTATATCAGCAGACCTATTCCATTATCCTACTGATATAAATAAAACTGGAATATGTAGTATAGAATCACATTAAGTTCTAAATTTTATTTTCTATGGCAAAGAATATAGAGATAAATTTCATAAATTTATAAATGTCTCTCTAAATTGCATTCACTATTTTCATATATTAATAATTTCTATTCATTCTTTGGTTTCAAGAGAATATTCCATTTGAAAGCATCACTTCAAAAGCTCTTTGCTTCCATGCTTATAGACGTTTGTGAAACCAGATGCATTTAAAATAGAACATTCATTTTAAGCACCAACTCTTCCCTGGTATTTCTTAAAAAATCTATATTTCCATTAGTTTATGCTTTAAATTTCATTTCCTTTCCCACCTCCAAAATAAAGCTATTATTGTTCTATACATTTTGTATTTTGGGGCAGAGTGTTTTGTCTCTTTAGCTGATCTACTCAAGTGTTGTTGAATAAGCTTTATGTGCTAACTGTGCATTTCTTATTGACCCTGCACAATGTAATTACCGGGGTTACAATACACCACAAATACTGATCAGAAACTGTGCTTTCCGGTTCACTTATTTCATTTAGTTTTATAATGACACCTAAACATGTTACATGTAGCTATTGTAAGCAACACAATGTAAACTCTCCGCCAAGAAAAAAAAATGGGAGAAGGATGTAAGAATCATATGTAAAGAAGTTTCCAAATTTGTTTTTTTCTAAAATCCTTCTATACATCAGCTTCATCAGTTTTACCATCAATGCCCAAGAATGTTTTGACCTATCACATGTGAGCCATAGGTAAAGCTGCAGACTGGAAAAGAAGCTGTCACTTTTAACAAAGGAGAAAGAATATACATAGAAGGTGAAAGGAATTTTAAGTGGCTAATTAAAACATATGTTTAGGAGCAATTTCCCATAAAGATTTGGTTGGAGAAATAGGTGTATGCTGAAACAGAAACATATTACTAATTGAAAGACATTTTAAATCTTTAGAGGTATTCTATTTTGGTAAATAGAAAATCAAGGCTATGAACTCTTCACATTGGAATTGCCAAGTAAAGCATTTTTAGGCAATAAATTAAACACATAAAATATGATGTGTACATGATGCAGAGTAATACATAAAACAATATCATCTGTGTCTTTAAGACATCTGACAATCCTATCATGGGATATCAGATATCAAGGTTAAAGTACATTAGTACTATCGGAAATTCTACCTCCGGAATGAGAAACTCCCACACCAATGGCATCAAAAGTGCATTTATTCCTTTGCATATTGGCCTAAAAATGATAGCCTAGAAGCATAGAAAAACCTAAAAGGTGTGCAGATCCAACAAAATCATTCCTTTCTCCTGCCAGGTAAATCACAACGTCACAATTTTTTACCTCTGCTGGCATTTGTGATATTTAAATTGGGAACTAAAATTTAATGGCGCACCAATCGCTGTTTAAAGAAATGGCCATCTGCTGTTCCAGACTATCAGAGGTAGAAGCTATCATTTATTAAAATTCACTCCCTTGGCTTTTCCAATTTTTCTTTCCCTGAAGTTTTTTTTCCTTTTAATTATACCTCAATTGTGTTATTTTTAATATTTCAGAAATATCATTTGATGATTATATCATTTGATAACTTTAGGAATTTTTGCAGCATTTTGTATTTAAAGATAAAATGTATTTCAGAGAACCTGGGAGACAGAGGCATCCAAAGCAAGCCAGGGTGTGAAAGCAGTTATTGCCTTCAACTACTATTAATTGCCCCAGCATTGTTAGCATATCCTCAGAATTAGAGCAGAGTTCCCCAACCTTTCTGGGTTGATAGCCCGGGGGTGGGGGGGCAGGCACCTTTATGCATGCATACACTCACGCAAATGAGGCAGTTAGCACATGTGCAATGCAAATGGGGCTGCAAGTGCACACATAAAGTTTGCAAAAATGTTAGTGCAGAGTGGGTGCGTACATGAAGATGCATGCGCACTGGTCTGCCACTCATGTGGCCTTGTGGCCAATAGGCCACAGCCTGGTAGTGGGCTACGGTTCACAAGTTGGGGACTCCTGAATTAGAGGACCAAGAGAAAAGGAAAGAGAAAGCTTCTCCTTTCTGTTTTTTGAGCAATACTCAGGACTTAAAGCCACTCTCTGACATTCAGTGGTAATCAGCATAGAGATGCCTAGACCTACTAAACTATATTACCAAATTATATCAGCACATCCCAAGACACAACTTAGCACTGTAGAAACATCCTCCCCTCTGGAGAATGGAAAAGAGGCAGAATATTATATTTCCCCAAAGGAGAAATTGAGAAAAACAATCTTAAGGCCCTGTCACATTGGCCGACGGATGCAAAACATTTGTGAAAAGGACACAGCGGACGAGAAAATGTTCCATCCATTGTTATCCACTCTCAAAAGTGCCCCAAATTTGCATAAGCAGAGCGGACAATAACGGAAAGGAACGGACGGGGGGAGGACGTAGCCAGGATGGAAATCAGATGCTCCACGGAAGCCTAGTGGATGAAAGCAGATGGGAGCGGATGGCACATCCACAGGGCTTCCGGGGGAGCACAGCAAAGCGGACGCGCAGCGGAAAGAGCGGATGCCGAGCAGATGCTGAGCGGATGCCGAGTGGATGAAGCGGATGCAGAGCGGAAGCCTAGCGGATGCCTAGCAGATGCCTAGCGGATGCCTAGCAGATGCACAGCGTTCACTGTGCATGCGGGGAGGATGCATTGTGTCAGCCCCGCAGATATAAAGGGAAGCAGCTCTCAAGCAGGTCACCATTCAGAGGAAAGACCTGCTGCCAGACACAGCTCCAGCCAGCCAGCCAGCCAGCCAGCCAGCCAGCCAGCAAGCCAACAACGCAACAACCATGGGGAAGAAGAGAAAGCTTCAGCCATCTGCTGCCATCCCTGGCAAGAGGGAATGGGCCACCATCCCACCCCCTGGCCCTGACTCTGCTTCTGCTGGGGCTTCTGCTCCTTGGGCTCGCTCTTCTGGTGCTGGAGCTTCTGCTGGCACTGCTCCTGGTGCTGGTGCTTCTGCTGGTGCTTACTCTGTTGGCACTGCTCCTGGTCCTGGTGCTTCTGCTAGTGCTCACTCTGCTGGCACTGCTCCTGGTGCTGCTGGTGCTGCTGGTGCTCCTGGTCCTGCTGGTGCTGTAGGTGCTGCTGGCGCTGCTGGTGCTTACTCTGCTGGTGCTGCTGGTGTTGCTGCTGCTGCTGCTGCTGGTCCTGCTGGTCCTGCTCTTGCTGCTACTGTTGTTGTTGCTCCTGCTGCTGCTGCTGCTGGTGTGGAGGAACAGCCCCTACAACCTCGAAGCCCCTCTGATGAGGGCCCATATAGCCCTGCCAGAGGGAGGAAGAGGCAGATGCGTGAATGGGAGAGAAGGCAATGCTCAATCGAAGAGGAACATGAGGATGCGGTGCTGGAATGGCTGAGGGAGAACGAGTATCTATGGCAGAAGGGAAACAGGCTCTATCAAGACACCAAGAGAAAGCAGGCTGCTTGGAGAGAGAAGGCGGAGAGCCTGGGCTATACTTTGGAGGTGCTCCTCAGCTGGTGGAAGCACATGCACACCTGGTACGGGAAGCTGCACCTCAAGAAATCTGGCCAGGCCGTGGTCAAGCTGACGGACCGAGAGACCTACGTGATGGCCAAGTGCAGCTTCTTGGAGGGTGAGATCCGCCACCAAGGAGCATCCCCTCTGACAACCCTCTCTCTCAGGCAGCCCACTGAGACCCAGTCCTCTTCTCGCCAAGAGTCAGCTCCTGTGTCCAGGCAGGTATCTGTGGAGCGTGCCAGGATGGAGACCCCCCTGACAGCTGTACTACCCATGGCGGAGCGCGTGGAGGACCCCTTGATGCAGTGGGAGCAAGGAGAGGGCACTTCCACCACAGGCCAACCCGCATCCACCCCCAGCTCCACCTCCACAGAAAGGCAGAGAGGCAGACCAGAGGGGCAGAGCCACACTGTCCTGCTGGAGATCAGGGACACCATCAGAAGCAGCGTAGATCTCCTCTCTCAGCTGGTACACACCGGCGTCCCATCCTCCAACTGCAAGCCCTTCCTCACCTATGTCAACCAGACCCTCATGAACATGTCGGAACCACAGTACCAGATGGTGAAGGACAGGATCACCGATCTTCTTCACAACCCTCCAGACCAAGCTGAACCTGCTCCCACCCAGTCCAGGCCTGCTCCTCCACCCCAGGTGATGTCACTGCCCTTCCAAGGCTTTCCACAGGTCCTCACCTACAAGGCTACGGCTACCAGGAGCTCCAGAAGCACAGGCAGCCCTTCCCAGTCCAGGCACAGGTACATCGAACTCCACGGTGCCACCGATGCCACTGATGCCACTGATGCCACTGATGCCATCGATGCCAGCCACGCCACAGATGCCAGCCATGCCACTGATGCCACCCATGTCACAGATGCCACCCACACCTCACCTCGCTCAGCTGCAGACCAGACATCCCCACTACACTGCTTCTTCCTCCACCCCAGAGCCAAGCCAGGCCTCAGAACATCTGTCATTGGTATTGGGGATGACACCCCATGTCATGGAGGAAGGGGCTCTCAACATTACGGGGCTGAGCCAGCTCTCTGAGAGCTTCCTCCACACACTGTCCCCTGTTGTCCTCTTGGGGGCCAGGCACCTCAATGACGCCTCAGACCAGCAGTCCAGCAGCAGCCATCTCCACAGCACCTGGACCCTTCACCCCTGAGACTGCTCATGCCTCAGAGTGACCAAGAAGAGTGCCAGAGACTGGGTGGCTACCTGTTGACTTTATCTTTGCTTTAGACACTTGGGTCATTTTTCTTTTACAGCTTGTTATTAATAAAGATTATCTATGCTTCACACACTTGCCTCATTTATTTTAGTCAATAAAATCTTGGTGGAAACTTTTAGAAATGGTTTAAGCCTTTGCATGCTTGTGGGATGGGTTAAGATAGCAGTGGGATGGGCAGGGACACCTTTGGAATGGGTAATAGCTGTGGGATGGGCAGGGATACCTTTGGGATGGGTAATAGCTTTGGAATGGGTAATAGTTGTGGGATGGGCAGGGATACCTTTGGGAGGGGTAATAGCTGTGGGATGGGCAGGGATACCTTTGGGAAAGGTAAGAATATCTGTGGGATAGATAAACCTCCAAGCATAGTGGGACTGTATGGTCCATCCTTCCAGGTGCCACACCTTTGGCCCTTTATTATCAATAACAATGTAATCATTGATCCACACATTTCAACATAAACACAACTCTTTATTAAATGCCCTGTTCATTGTAGGCCCACCCAACATACATGGCACAATCTCATCAGTGTTATGCGACAGCCTCAAGGAAGCATCCATTAAGCATCTATCATCCTGTCTTGCCTCTCCACTGCTCCAGCTGGGGAGTTGCACCAGTGTCTCAGGAGGTTGCGCTGCTTCTTCCCTTCATGTGAAGCTATGTTGGGGCCTTGCACATCCAGAGTGTCTATCAGGTTTTGCCCTTGCCTCTATTCACCAGGCTCCATGTCCCCATTGCCTTCTTGGAGGTCCATGAGCCTGTTGTGCAACACTGGGTAGCGGGTGCGCATGAGATTGTGCAGGATGCAGCAAGCTTCCACGATCCTCCTCATGGTCTCTGGGCGATGCTGCATGGTGGTGAGAAGTACCTGGAACCTGTTGGCCAGGATGCCAAAGGCGTTCTCCACCACCCGCCTTGTCCTGGACAGCCTGTAGTTGAAGATCCTCTCTTCACGGGTGAGGCATCTGGAAGTGTAGGGCTTCATGAGGTAGGTTCTGAGGGAGAAGGCATCATCCCCCACAATGAAGTAGGGCACATCTTGTGTGTCATTGGGCAGGGGGTCTGGATCTAGGAAGCCCATGATGTGGTTGTGTTCCAGCCCCTCCTTGAGGTGACTGGCGTTGTATACCTGGGCATCTGAACATGAGCCGTTGCCTGAAGCATCGATGTACATGAACTTGTAGTCAGCATCGACCATGGTGAAGAGGATGATGCTGAAGAAGCCCTTGTCATTGAAATAAGTGGACCCTGACTTGGCTGGAGCTTTGCAGGCCACGTGCTTGCCATCTATTGCTCCAACGGTATGGGGGAAGTTCCACCTCTGATACCACTGCTCTGCAACTTTCTTCCAGCCTTCTTCAGTGAAGGGGCACTGGAGGAGCTCCTGCAGGTATTCTTCGATGATGGCCTGCACCACTTCTCTGACCACAATGCTGATGGTGTTGTGTGGCACCCTCCAGCCTTACTGCATGCTCCTGTAGGAGGTCCCTGAGGCCAGGTGGTGCAGAGTCAATGCCACCCTGAGCCCAGGGTCCAGGCTGGGCCAGAAGTTGGTGCTCTGCTTGGTCAACCTGGGTCTCAGACGTTCCACAACTTCGTCAAACATGGCTGGAGGCATTCTCATGAAGTTCTGGAATGCACGAGGGTCTTCGTTCCTCAGCTCCACCATCAGCTTGTTGTACAGTCTGTAGTTTGCTCTTCTCCCGATCCATCTTCGGACCCAGACACTTCTTGGCCGTCTCCTTTTCTTCCCATAGAACAGGTGAAAGAGCCTGTAGATGGCTTCGAACCATTGCAGAACGATGGTGGCTACCAAAAGGAGTGTGTTACGATCCATGGTGGAAATGACTGGATGCTGTGGAAGAGCAAGAGCCAGATGAAGGCTGAAAAGGTCTGCACCGCAGGGCTACTGGACTGAAAGTGAGATCCAGGTGAGTTCCTCCCCCTTTTTATAGGAAAGATAGGTTTTCCATTCAGTGTCCCTTTGCATCCTCTAGGCTTCCTGCAGACATCCTAAATATCCGAGATAGGTCCCCTCTACGAACGTTTTTTCCATTTTAATGCTTTGTATGAGAGCTGCATCCACTTTCATCCTTTCTCCGTCCGTGCTACTAATGCTTTGTGTCCATTCCACGTCCATTTCGCTTCCTCCCTGTGTCCGTTTTCCACTGGAGTGGATGCGAGTTGCGCAGATGCACAGCAGATGCCTAGTGGACATAGCGGACGTGTAACGGATGACGACAGATGTAGAATGGATGTTCCCCGTATGCATTGCAGATGCAGAACGGACGCGTTGGATACATTTTCCGCTCAAAAAGTTTTGTGCAGCTGAAAACTTTTTGAGCGGATGGAATCTCAGTCGACGGTTGCTGGACGGTTATAGAGGATGAAAAACGTATGCAGTGAGTACAGAACGGAAGCATCGCATTAACCAACAGATGGCAAGTGTTTCTCTCTGTTTTACATCCTCTTTCCATCCGTTGGTGCAGTGTGACATGGGCTTTAACAAAGGTAGGAAGCAGTCCCAACAACCTCCAGCAGTGCCTGAAGTCTTTGGAGATGGATATTTCATGTCCATTAAGAAATCCAAGCTTGCCTATTCACAAATAAAATACATCAAGTCCAATTGATGGGATTAAAATTTACATCCCCCACTGAAATTCTAAGAACAGGACATGACCTTTAGGACATAATAGGATTAACCTGCCATCATTAGAATAGCAAAAGACACAAGACTCACTATAAAAATCCATCCATTTCTAAGATAAGGGGTCAGATGCCCCAAAACTAAATGCTGTTGTGGTTCTGCTTATCAATGAACAGAGTCCTTTCCAATTTCCTCCATTTTATTTCTAGCACCTTTCTCCCAGCTTGGAACTAATTTTTCTTTTAACAGCACAAAAAAGAAGCTATTGAAAGTAGCATTAGAAAACACAGATAGTGTTAGGATTAGAGAAAATGTGTAAACAAAGAAGCTGTTGATAGGCACATTATTATTGAACTTAAGAAGGAATCCAGTTTATGGCTGCTCAGGTAAGGCTTGAGTACAAATAACATTTGAGCATAAATAAAATTGAAATATTAAGGAATTCTGATTATACACAGTGTCTAGAAATCTCAATATGTTGGTTTCATGCTTCAATTGTGGGAATTTTACCCTGTAATGTGCAGTGAGCATAAATCTTACTTCTCCATATCTAACAGGTGCTGCTCCAAGAACATTCCTCAGAGGTTTAGCCATCTTGCATTTCCTTATTAGAGCTTGAAGTGATTAATCTAAAGTTAGCTGTGTGTACTCACCACTCTGGAAGCTTGTCTTGCTATCATATGATCCCAAGGAAAGAAGCACATGATTTATGGAATTTCAGACAGGGCCTACATTCACACCTTGCAAACTGTAAATATTTTTTTAAAAACCTGTGAATTTAATATATTGCACAGCCCTAATAGTACAACATGTATTGCTCAGTAGCTCTATTTTTATTGATTATACTACCTTTCTCTTCAGTTCATCAAGACGATTATGTCCACTCCAATCCACAATTTAATATTTTGATCACACAATTAATCAGATATTTAAACTGGATTTGGCATTTTTATCCACCTGTTGAGTTTTTCCTAGGGACCTGGCAAAAGCCAACATGATTCTTTGATGGTGTTAAAAGTACTGCCACAGGATATAAGCTGTTCCAAGTAAACTGCTTTTCTTTTAATAAAATAATTTATTAATCTTGTATGTTGCTCCACTCTCAAACTCTGGTTACATTTTGTTAAATAATTTTTCAGTGTCCTTTCATCTTGTTGCCTTTATCTCCTGAATTTATAGAATTACTTCCATTTGACTTCTGTTTTACTGTTGACAGAAAATATACAGAATTTTCTAATGAATTCCCTGGCACATTTTTACCACATTACACTTATAGCTAAACTGGCTTTCCGTGTAGCTCTAGCTGATCTCACCAGAAAGAACATCTTTTGTTTCTTCTCAACTTAGCATATATACTTTTCAATTAAACCTTGCCTTGCTTAAAATAAACACATTTTAACAAACTTCTTTATATCTTTAAAATTTTCACTCCAGTAGCCATCTTCGAATAAAATAGATTTGTTCATTGTCATTTAAGTGTGCTTATCTTTTAAAAACTTAGTTTTTTTAAAAAAACAGATATGTGATCAGTATTTTTCTGCAGATAATTCTGGAAGGAATGTGTCACCTAGCCTTGAAACTTAAAATAAGAATTGGAGGGGGGGAACAGTGCTGAAATCTAAAAAAAAGTAAAGAGAATAGAATGCTAGCCCTCTCAGACAGCATTATAAGTAACCAAAACAAAAATTGTATCATGCATTTAGAATGATAACCTAAAGGAAGAATGACAACATGAGAAATAAACCAAAATGGCTGTCAGTTGATTTTGATTTTAAACATAAGCTTCCTTCAACTGACATTTACCTTTCTAGCAGTTCTAAGTCATCAGCCTCTTCTCTGGCATTTGAAATAAACTGGAGAATGGAAGCAAACTTCCTTCAAGGAACCACTTTGTTTTAATGAATCAGAGTCCTTTCATGTTTGTGTTCCGTCCGGAAAAGAAGCACAGTAGACCGGGTTCCAACAAATAACTCTTTATTAGTTAACAGCAACAGTAACAGAACATTGGCTCAAGCTGCGGTAGCCCTTTTTATAGAGGCTTGCCTGCCGGCTTGTAGCCAATGACATTGTTTTAACTTTGCCGCCTTTGAGCGGCTCCTTGGATTGGTTCCTAATGAACCAATCCACTACTGGCCTTCCTGGCCAATCAGGATAGACTACTTGGAAATTTCCAAGTTATACAGAACACCCCTCCCCCTTTAGTTCAGTCCTACGTGAGTGACGTAGTCGCGCAGGTAGGTGGGGCTTCTTCTGGTCCTAGTTGACCTGCGTGGCTCATTCTCGCCTAGGACTTCAAGTGGTTCGGTCGGGATCACTGTCTCTCCGGCTCATCTCCATGGAACCGCCTGGAAGGGTGAGTCAGCATTGTCGCTACCGCTTGAGTTGCTCAGGCCGGTGGTTTGGCCGCTCCCTCCTGGTTCAACTGGGCTGGTTGAGCTGGCCTGGCTGGCCCCTTCTAGGACAGCTTCCCTTTCGTTCGGACTATTTCCGATGGTTTTATCTAACCATAAGTGCTCTTTTTGGTTGGTTAGATGTTCTGGATTTATTTTTAAAGGTTCATTTTTGTACCGTTTTTTATTTGTTTATGTTTTTCCTCCCTCCTTGGTTTTGTTTTCATCGATTTTTATTATTTGAGGTTGCACGGTTGTTTTGCGCTCGATGTTTCGGGAACGAAGCTGGTCTATGTGCCGTTTCCACTCTCTTCCATCGTCCACAGTTAGTCGGTAGGACCGGGAGCCTGTTACTTAAGTGATTGTGGCTGGAAGCCAAAGAGGGTCTCCAGTAAAATTCTTTGCATAGACTAGGTCGCCGATTTCAAAAGAGTGGTATCGGCTGGATGAGTCGGGGGGTTTCTCAAGTGTAATTTGGGTGCAATCTATCTAAATGGGATCTGAGTTTTCTCCCCATTAATAGTTCTGCCAGGCTCTTGTTCGTTGTACTACTGGGAGTGATGTGTTGTAGTGTAAGTTAGCGGTTCAGCTTGTCTTGGACATCCCCCTGGTCCATTTATTCTAGGCCTTCTTTTGTAAATCTGACCATTCGCTCGGCTCTACCATTCGCTGCCGGGTGGGCCGGCGCGGTTAGTGCATGGCATATACCTAAAGATGCTAAATACTGTTCGAATTGTATAGCCGTTAGTTGTGGCCCATTGTCAGATACTAATACATCAGGTAAACCATAAGTTGCAAACAATTTGTACAGCTGTTTTATAACAGCGTTGGCTGTTGTGGACGACAGTACTATAACCTCTAACCAATTTGAATATGCATCTACGACTATTAAAAACATATTGCCCCTAGTTGGTCCCGCAAAATCAATATGGATTCGAGACCAAGGGCCTCATGGGATCTCCCAGTCCCGTATGGGCGCTTGCGGTGGTGTGGGTCTAGCTCTCTGACACTTGTGGCATGTTGCAACCCAGCGTTCAATATCCTTGTCTAAACCAGGCCACCAGACATAGCTCCTGGCCAAGCTTTTCATTTTTACTATGCCTGGGTGGCCCTCATGTAGCATGCCCAACACCTCTTCTTGCAGTTTGGATGGAATTACCACTCGATCTCCCCACAATAAACACCCCTTTTGTATTGACAGTTCAGTCTGTCTAGTCCGAAAAGGTTTAAAACCTTCAGTTTTTTGGCTTTCCAGCCAGCCTTTACCTACCCAAGTCAAAACGTGGGCAGTCAATAGGTCTTTCACCGTGGCTCTGGCGACGTCATTGGCAGACAATGGGGGTTCAGGGCAGGTCTCAACTTGTAGGGTGGCGGTGGTTGGAGCTGGGTCGTCCTCTATTGTTGGTAAAGGTGCTCGGCTTAAAGCGTCTGCATGGGTGATTTGTTTCCTGGGTTGATGCAGCAAGGTATATGAATAGGCGGCCAGGAATTCTGACCACCTAGTTATTCGTGGGGATAGAATGTTCGGTGTGGGTTTGTTCCAAGCCAAAATTCCCAGCAACGGTTTATGGTCAGTCACAATGGAAAATGTCCTCCCATAGAGATATTCGTGAAAACGTTTAACAATTGCCAGGACCTCTCTGTCTAGCTGGCTATAATTGCATTCCGCTTTGGAAAGCATTCTTGAGTAAAAGGTGATGGGCGCCTCTCTCCTGTCAGGTAATTGGTGGCTCAGGATGGCACTGACTCCGAAAGGTGAGGCATCACAGGTGACCGTCAAGGGAAGTGTATTACTAAACTAAATAAGAATGGTGTCTGAGGTTAACAAGTCTTTTATGCTTTGGAATGCTTTTTGTTCTGTATGACCCCAAGTCCAGACAGTTTTTTTATCCAGCAAATGGTGCAATGGTTCTGCTATCATTGTTTTGTGGGGGAGGAATACGTTATAAAAATTGTTCAGACCCAAGAATGCCTGTCAGTCCATTTTATTTCTAGGCCTGGGTGCGTCTTTAATTGCTTTGACTTTTTTTTCTGTTGGCTGAATACCTTGTTTGTCAATTAAATACCCTAAAAATTCGACACGGTCAGTAGCCAGGCAGCATTTTTCCTTTTTTACTTTTAGGCCGGATTCTCTAAATTTGGTTAGCACTTCTCTTAGTCTTGCTTCTAATTGGGTCGTGTTTTTCGCTGGAATTAGGACGTCATCAAAGTATGGAACGACCCCTTTAATTCCATTTAATAGGCATTCCATGAGGCTTTGGAAAATGCCTGGGGCAACGCTTACCCCGAATTGAAGCCTGTTACATTTGAATGCCCCTCTATGAGTTACTATTGTTTGTACCTCGGCCGTTATTGGGTCTACCGGAAGCTGCTGATATGCCTGAGCCAAATCAAGTTTCGCAAAACATTTTCCTCCCCCAAGTGAGTGCAGTAAGTGCTGCACGACTGGTACCGGATATGTGCTCTGCTGCAGCGCATGGTTCAAGGTAGCCTTGTAGTCTCCGCAGATGCGCACAGACCCATCAGGTTTTACAGGTGTTACTATTGGTGTCTCCCACCTAGCATGGTCAATTGGTTCTATGACCCTTGTGCAATCAATTTGTTTAATTGCTCATCTATTTTGGGCTTTAATGCAAAGGGGACTCGTCTGGCTTTTAACCTTCTCAGTGCTATCTGGAGATCTAAACTAAAGGAAATTGGGGTCCCCCAGTACCTGCCTAGAGTGCCGTCAAAGACGTCCTGGAATTCGTGTAGCAGGTTCTCTTCCCAATCGCTTGCGGCTATTCGGCTTACTCCGGTCATCCCGATGCCCAATGGTGCGAACCATTCGATGCCCAGAAGGCTGGGATGGTCTCGGTTGACTATAGTCAGTGGCAGGACTTCGGTGTGTTGCTTGTAAGTGACTTTGAAGTGCCCCAGACCTACCACAGGAATCCTATTTTCTGGTAGTCTTTGAGAATTAATTTTTGTTTCTTGAGTTCTTTTTGTCTTATGTTTGGAATCAACCGCCTGATTGTGTTCCAAGACACCATTGATAGGAAAGATCCTGAGTCGACCTCCATTTCACAAGGGCTTCCTTCAATGGTCACTTACAATTTTGACTTTTCTCCCACTTTCCATCTGTGGGCTTCCGATTGTGATGGTCTGATGAGTTTTTTCTCAGTTGCTGGTTCCTTTGTTGCGCTCCCATTTTCTGTCAGCTTGCCTTCATTCAGTTCTTGGTGGGGAATTACCGTGTCTGCTAGGACTGCTGTTCTTATGATTTCGGCAGACTCTTTCGATGTGTCCCCTCTTCTTGCAAGCCTGATAGATGCCATCAAGGAACCTGCACTCGGCTCAGGGGTGGTTTCCTCTGCAGCCAGCGCATTCCCGCCAATTTCTTCTCCTTTTGCACCTTTTTTGGTTTGCATACAGGCGATGGACCTCATCATCATCTTCTTCCATGTCTGATGACTCATCTAGGTCTTTGTGGTGTGTGGTTGTGGCAGCTTGCTTCTTCCCTCTTGGTAAGTTTGTCGTGTCAGTACTGGCAGTCATCAGCTTCATTGTGGCCACTGATTTCTTTGCAGCTTCTGCAGGGTTGGCTTCCACGATAGCTTCTGCCACAGTTATGTTAGGTCTGTTTAAGAGTTTACTTTGTAGAGTAGAGTCCTTTAGACCTAACACAACACGATCTCGCAGGGCCTCATCCATATTCTGGAATTCCCAGGCTCCTCCCAGATGGTGGAGAGCTACCACAAAATCAGCAATGGTCTCGTCTTCCCTCTGGTCTCTTTTATAGAACTCTTATCTCTTGATGAGATTTGAAACAACTGGCGCGTAGTGAGCCTTTAGCATTCAGTAAAGCTCAGACCAGTTCATCTGTTTCACGTCTCTGGGCTTTGCCAATGCCTTTGCCATTTTGAACACAGGTGGTCCACAATGTGTTAGGAAGACAGCCCTCTTTCGCTGATCTGAAATTTCTTCCATTTCGTTGCTCTCCAGAAACATCAGGAAACAATCAATATAAGACTCCCAATCTTCCTCATTGGGGCTGAAGGGTGCAGGCAGCGCGTTACTACCAGCCATCTCATCTAGCATGGTTGTTCACTCGCCACGTGCTCAGTCTCCGCTTTAGGACAATCCCATCCTCGTCGCCAGTGCTCCATCCGGAAAAGAAGCGCGGTAGACCGGGTTCCAACAAATAACTCTTTATTAGTTAACAGCAACAGTAACGGAACATTGGCTCAAGCCGCGGCAGCCCTTTTTATAGAGGCTTGCCTGCCGGCTTGTAGCCAATGACATTGTTTTAACTTTTCCACCTTTGAGCGGCTCCTTGGATTGGTTCCTAATGAACCAATCCACTACTGGCCTTCCTGGCCAATCAGGATAGACTACTTGGAAACTTCGAAGTTATACAGAACAGTTTGTATTTTAAAAACTGTTGAACGGCAGTTTTCTCTCCTGAAGGATTATAGTGTGTAAATGGCAGTCTTACTGATTTAAATATGTGAGTTACAGACCAAGTGCAAAACAAGTACAAAGACAGCTGTGCCCATACATGAACAGAATTGATTTTTTTTTTTTTAAAGAGTGAAAGAGGCAAAGGCAGGACTAAAAATGGTCTTTCATAATCCTTCTTTCCCAAATAGTGTTGAAATACAGAGCCAGCCAGGACTAGGCCATATATATATGTAAGTTCCTCAGGTCACATGTGGCCTCCAAACCCACATGACTAAAATTGTTGAAAAGTGAGTCCATTTGAAATATATTTAAAAAAATTACACTTAAAATCCTAACAAAGGTAATCATGTTTTAACAGCGACTGGTATTATTTCCTCCTACCAAAATAGGAAAAATGGAAAATCCCTTTCAGGTTTCAAATAATTCTGGATACTTTGTCTCAATCACCCTATTGCCTCTTCACTAAATAAGGCAAAGCATAGATCCCAGCCTTGTGAGAATGCCTGCCTCTTTGCAAATGGAGAGTTATGAGAGATAGTGTTAGTTCCCCAGAAATATCTATACAAAACTAATAAGTACCCACTGAATTGTTTCCTAAATCCAAAAGATAGAACAAAGGGGAAAATTCAGGATTTGCTATACTGGACATACATTCTCCCTAATACTTTTCTTATCTTAACAATTTTAAAGTATATTAATTATTCAACACATTATTTCAAGAACCATACAATAAATGTTGTTGATCACAGTATGACTGCAGGTAGCTTGACATGAACAGGACTTTTATTAGAATATTATCAAATAAGAATGGAGATGATAGTAATTGGCTGTTAAGCTTTATCATGCACAAAACAATGCAGTGCATGCAGAAAGGAATCCATCTTAGTTTTTATTGTTGCCATCTGTTAGAATGCAAGGAAAAAAACACATTTAAATTGTACTAGAAAAGCAACTTAATGTGGAACACTCTTCTGAAGTCAGTGACTAATACACAGCTACATATGTCACATGTCTCCTAGGCTAAACTGTATGCAAATGTTGAACATTTATTTTTTTCAGGGCAGCATCTTAAAAAAACCCTTCAGGCTCATAGAGTAAAATAAAGATATCTAAAGCAGGAGACTCAGAAAAATAGCATCAATGCTACCATTTGTTCGGTTTTATTTTGATTGTAGGATTCATACTTCTGAGTCAGATGTTATCTTTAATATGTATCATGCAGTTCTCATAGCAGCATAGAGAGCTTGTACTTAATTCTTAATCTTACATTGCAATCTGGCTCTAAAAATGATGCATCATTCTTGCAACTTGCAAAAGAAAGCGGACAATTGAAGTTACAGTGTGTGCTTCTTTTGGATTAGGTGCTTATTTTAATTTTGCTTCAACAGAATTATGCCCACCCCTGGAAATTGCATTCAAGATAAAGTCAATATCATGGAGAGATAACAGAAAAAAATAGGGGCCAGTGAATGTTTTTATTGTGGTAAGAAAGGAATAACCACGGTCTTTTTCTAGAGTCCAAATGACCTAAATTTAATCAATTTCCCTACATGGAAGCAGTAAAAGGAAAAAATATTTATCAGAGACTTTTCAAATATTAAAATACTAATGCTAATACTAATAATACTAATACTAATACTAATAATATTAATAATAATAATAATAATTGTTTTTTGTTAGTCACAGTAACTTATTATCAACTATATGCTACCTGCAAGTTAGAAAACTGTAGTGCCCTTTTAAAACCACACATATAAACATATACTTAAATGTAGTTATATTTGCTTATTGACTGAAATCTTGCACGTATGTGGTAAATGAGGCTTCAAAGTGGTTTTGAAGGCTCATTTACCACATATGTGCAAGATTTCAGTCAATAAGCAAATATTGACTGAAATCTTGCACATATGTGGTAAATGAGGCTTCAAAACCACTTTGTCCAAGACACACTTTACCACATATGTGCAAGATTTCAGTCAATATTTGCTTATTGACTGAAATCTTGCACATATGTGGTAAATGAGGCTTCAGAACCACTTTGTCCAAGACACACTTTGAAAATAGGCTATGCTGACAAATGCAATTCTAAAATGAAGGCTGATTATCTTGGCCATCTCAGTATGGACTGTCACACCGAATTATATTGTGAAACATAATCAATACTATTGACTTCAGGACAATTTCTACTCATAAAGAATCCAGTTAAATAAAAGCTGAAGCAAAATCTTTAGTTTATATATGGAATTCCTGTATTGTGGGAAACTCTTTTTGCAAATAGGTTAACAAACAGTAACAGCCATTTTGATACCAACCTAGAACTACTAGGTAAGAACTGATTGGACATCAGTATCTGAGGGATGGATGTCACATTTGTACAGCTAGGTGGTGCAGTGGCTCAGAAGTTAAGATGTTCTGGTTGTTGGCTGGATAACTGGCAGCTCAGATTCCAGACCCATGTACCACCCAATGGGGTAAGCTCCCATCTTCGCCCCAGCTCCTGCCAACCTAGAAGTTCAAAAGCATGCAGATGCAGCTAGATAATTATGTACCTTTTCTGTCAAAAGGTATTAGTGTTCCATGACATCACCCTGGCCATATGACTGCAAAAATGTCTTTGGATAGCGCTGGTTCAGTGGCCTTGAAATGGAGATGAGCACTGCCTCCTCAGCAATAACTAGCCAAGTAAAATCTCCAGGGACTCAGACTTATCTACAGCTGTACTAAATTAATAGGGATGTGTACATCAGTGAAAGATGGGCCATTCCAGGTTAGAAAGGAAGTGTAAATTAACTAAGGGCTTAAAACCTTAATGGAATTGCAAAGTACCTGTTAATCGCCTTTATTTCAATTCTATCTATCTAGTTTTAGAAATAAAATAAATATTAGGAAGCAAGCTTGAGCCTGTTATCTTTATGGACTTCTTAAGAAATAAACCACACTTTAAAAGTTTTGTTGACCAGATATTTAGGATTGTGAACTATAACTTCAATGTCTTGTCATGAACAGCATTAAGTTAGGTAGTACTTCCCCAGAATTTTCTATCATTTGGGACCACGCAAAAGTTGCATTTTCTTCCATCCTTCCTCAATAATTTGATTGCTGGTATTTTAATCCAATCTCTATCCCACAGAATTCAATTGCCATGACTCATATTCTTGATCTGAAACTTGAAACTTCAGTTTCAAATTTTGCAATGAGCTGCTCCAGTATGATTATGTTGTCACAAAGACAGTAATAGAGTTCCATGAATGACATATTATCAAGGAGAGATTACCTCTGTATATGTTAAGATAGGAATTCCATCAAAATGAAAGCAGATTTTAAAACAGAGGGGAGGGAGGCAGGTTGTGAAACAGAGGCTGTTACTTATGAACAGAGCAAGTTGTCTTCAATGTACTGCCTTTCAGGAATCAGCAGCAGAGTGAAATGTGTGCTTTTCCATAATCAGTCTGTTAAAATGCAGATTTCCAGTCCAAAACAAATTAATGCTCAGTAAACCTAATCAAGCGACCCAAATGCAAGCCTTATTCATTTTACTAAGACCTGTGCCAAATCAACAGCATGAGGATCTGGTTATAAGCAGCTTCTATCTGAAAAATAAGATTATGTTCAAAGGGATTGCTAGATTTTAAACGGAAATATGTTAGAATAAACTTGTAATTCTTTAATGTTGGAGTTCAAATTAAGACATAATTTGTTATGAGCGCATAAGCTTTTAGTTTCAAGAACTTTTCATCAGAAAAGGAAAGTAAAAATCTAAGTGAAGAGGAAGGTATATTAGATATATTATTGAACAAAAGTATTAATTGTAAACTAAATTATCAACCATATAGCCATATTTCTTACTTGTTTATTTATTTAATCCACATATCTTTCCACCAGAACTTACAAATTCAACTCCTTCTCAGACAATACGTAAACAAGTATATTAATTAAAATACAATGCAAACCATAATTACAGAACATTCAATTCAGGTAAGGACCTGAAAAAACATGGTAAACTATTGATAGGAAATCTTTCCACTTGGCAATAAGCTTTAAAATAAATAAATAAAACAATCATAAAGTAAAAAAGGCCCTTCCAATTTTCAAAGAATAAATTGAAATATGCATTTTGATGCTCTTCCCCAAAGCAAATGCAATCAGAATTTACAACTCCAAATGGCATTAAAAGCAATAAAGTTTTACTCAGAATAAGCAAAATATATGACAAAATGGCTTTTCTTGAAGATCTTGACATCCTACAGGTTTTTTAACTAGAATACTGTTCCGTCCGGAAAAACGCGAGGTAGACCGGGTTCCAACAACAACGTCTTTATTTGAACAAACAGTCAGTAAAACGGAACATTGGCTCAAGCCGCGACAGTCCTTTTATACCTTCCTGTCTGCCGGCTTGTAGCCAATGACATGCCTTTGATTTTGCCGCCTTTGTGCGGCTTCGAAGATTGGTTCTATTTGAACCAATCTCCATTTGTTATTATTAACCAATCAGAATGCATTATTTGGAGTCAACTATTTTTATACAGAACATCCCTCCCCTCTTAGTTCAGTCCTACGTGGTGACGTAGTCGCGCAGGTAGGTGGGGCTTCTCCTGACTCGACTGGACTTGCGCGGTTCATTATCGTTGGAGACTTCGACCGGTCCGGATGGGGCTGCTGTGTCTTCTGTCCTTCTCCCTGGAACCATCTGGAAGGGTGAGTCAGCCATTTTACCGCCGCCTGAGTTTCTTAGGCCGGCAGTTTTGCCGCTCCCTCCCGTTTCCTCCGGGCAGGTCGAGCTGGCCTGGCTGGCCCCTTCCGATGGACTCTTCACGCAACTTTCTTCAAACAGTGAGTCTTTTATTTGCTCTTTTTGTTTGTTATTATTTTCGGAGTTTGCTTTAAACGGTTCTTTATTGATTTCTCGCATTTCCCCTCCCACCTTGGTTTGAAATTCGTCGTTTTTCTCTATGTGTGGTTGTGGGTTAGTATTTCTTTCTATGTTTCGGGAGCGAAGCTGGTCTATGTGCCGCTTCCATTCCCTGCTGTCGTCTACCGTTAATCGGTAGGATTTGGGGCCTGTTATCTGTGTAATTTGTCCGGGTAGCCATAATGGGTCCCCGGTGAAGTTTTTGCATAAACTAAGTCGCCTATTGCAAAGTTCCTGAATTGAGTAGAGGAGTCAGGGGGGTTTTCTGGTGTGAAATTTGGATGCAATCTATCTAGATGCGACCTTAGTTTCCTTTCCATCAGTAATTCTGCTGGGGTTTTGTTGGTTGTGGTACTGGGTGTTATATGCTGGAGGGTGAGCAATTGGTTTATTTTATTCTGGACATCTCCAGTGTCCATTTTTTCTAAACCCTCCTTGGAAAACCTGACCATTCTCTCTGCCCTACCGTTTGCAGCCGGGTGGGCCGGCGCGGTTAGGGCATGTCTTATATCTAGGAAGGCTAGGTATTGCTCGAATTGGAGGCTGGTTAATTGTGGCCCATTATCGGACACTAGGACGTCCTGTAGGCCATGGGTTGCAAAAAGTTTGTCGAGTTGCTTTATCACGGTTTCTGTTGTTGTTGATGGCATAATTTTTACCTCTAGCCAGTTAGAGTATGCATCCACGACAATCAGAAACATATGCCCCTTGGTAGGACCCGCAAAATCGATGTGGATTCGTGACCAGGCCCTCTTGGGGTTTCCCAGTCTCTTATGGGTGCTTTTGGTGGGGACGGTCTGATTCTCTGACATTTGTTGCACGAGTTTACCCAATATTCTATGTCCCTATCAATACCCGGCCACCAGACATAACTTCTAGCAAGGCTTTTTATTTTAACTATTCCCGGGTGGCCTTCGTGAAGCATACCAAGTACCCTGGGTTGTAATTTGTTAGGAATTATTACCCAATCACCCCACAATAAACACCCTTTTTGGATTGAGAGTTCAGTTTGTCTGGTCTGGAAGGGTTTAAAGTTCTCAGTTTTTCGGTTTTCCAGCCAGCCTCTACCTACCCAGTTAAGAACGCGGGCAGTCAATGGGTCTTTTGCGGTGGCTCTGGCGACATCATTCACGGATAAGGGTAGATCGGGGCAAGTCTCTATCTGTAATGCTGTCATCGTTGGTGCCGAGTCTTCCTCTGTTGATGGTTAGGGTGCTCTGCTCAAAGCGTCCGCATGGGAAATTTGTTTCCCTGGGCGATGTGTCAGAGTATAGGAATAGGCTGCTAGGAACTCTGACCATCTAGTCATTCTTGGGGACAGAATATTAGGTGTGGGTTTGTTTCCCGCCAAAATTCCTAGTAGTGGTTTATGGTCTGTTATGATTTGAAAAGTTCACCCATATAGGTACTCGTGGAAGCATTTCACTCCAGCGACAATTGCTAGGGCTTCTCTGTCCAATTGGCTGTAATTTCACTCCGTTTTGGACAGGGTCTTTGAATAGTATGCGACGGGTGCCTCTCTTCCATCAGGCAGTTGGTGGCTCAGGATGGCACCGACTCCGAATGGTGAGGCGTCGCAGGTCACCCTCAATGGTAGCGTGTTGCTAAATTGAATGAGAACGGTGTTCGATGTTAGCAAGTTTTTTATTTTTTGGAAGGCTTTTTTCTCTCTATAACCCCAAGTTCAAATTGCTTTCTTGTCCAGTAGACGGTGCAATGGTTCTGCTATTGTAGCCTTATTTGGTAGGAATACATTATAAAAATTTATCAGTCCTAAAAATGCTTGCAGTTCGGTTTTGTTTCTTGGTTCTGGTGCGTCTTTAATAGCTTTAATTTTTTTTTTGGTAGGGTGTATACCTTCTCCGTCTATTAAATAGCCCAGGAATTCGACGCTATTCCTTATTAGACAGCACTTTTCTTTTTTTACTTTGAGGCCAGATTCTCTGAATTTAGTTAGTATTTCTTTAAGTCTTTTTCTTAGTTGATTTTCATCTTTGGCTGAGATTAGGACGTCGTCAAAATATGGTACAACTCCTTGTATGCCATTTAGGAGGCATTCCATTAGACTCTGGAAAACACCTGGGGCTACACTCACTCCAAATTGGAGTCTGTTACATTTGAAGGCCCCTTTGTGAGTAACTATGGTCTGTGCTTCGGCTGTTGCGGGGTCTACTGGGAGCTGTTGATAAGCTTGCGCCAGATCAAGTTTAGCGAAAACTTTTCCTCTCCCCAGAGAATGTAGTAAGTGCTGCACTACTGGCACCGGGTATGCGCTCTGTTGCAGTGCGTGGTTCAGGGTAGCCTTATAGTCACCACAGATTCGAACGGACCCGTCAGGTTTAATAGGTGTAACTATAGGCGTTTCCCACTTGGCATGGTCCACAGGTTCTAACACCCCTTGGGCTATTAGTTTATCTAGCTGTTCCTCTATCTTTGCTTTTAGGGCAAAAGGAACTCGCCTGGCCTTTAGTCGCCGTGGGGTTACTTGGGGGTCTAGACTAAAAGAAATAGGATTTCCCCGATACTTGCCAAGTGAGCCGTCAAAGACGTCCTGGAATTCCTGGATTAGGTTTTCTTCCCAGTCGGTTGTGGCCACTCGGTCTATCCCGGTCATCCCGATGCCCAATGGTGCGAACCATTTGATGCCCAGGAGGCTTGGTCAGCCTCGGTCGACTATGGTCAACGGTAGCACTTCAACATGCTGTTTGTAGGCGACTCGGAAATGTCCCAGGCCGACTACAGGGATTCGGTTTCCTTGGTAGTCTTTGAGGGTTAGTCGCTGCCTCTGGAGTTCTTTAGGTTTGATATCTGGGACTAGTTGTTTGATGGTGTCCCAAGATACCATCGATAGGAAGGATCCAGAGTCTACTTCCATTTCGCAGGGCTTTCCTTCAATTTTTACAATTATTTTAACTTTCTTCCCGCTTTCCGTCTGAGCGCTTCCTATAGTGAAAGTCTGATGTGTATTCTCTCAGTTAATGGCTCGCTTGTTCCACTGCCACTTTCTCTCAGTTCGTTTTGGCTCAGCTTGTGCGGGGGAGTTGCTGCGTCTCGTTGGGCTGTAGTTCTTTTTGTTCCTGCAGACTTTCTCGATATGCCCCGTTTCTTGCAAGCTCTGCAAATGGCATCGAGAAACCTGCATTCGGCTCAAGTATGGTTTCCTCCGCAGCCAGCGCATTCCCGCCAATTTCTCTTTTCGCGCTCTTTCTTGTTGGCATATAGGCGGTGGACCTCATCGTCTTCTTCGCCTGATTCTGACGTCTTGCCATAATCTTTGTGGTGAGTGGTGGTGGGAGACTGTTTTTTTCCTTTGGCCAGGCTCGTTTTGTCTCCGTTCGCGTTCATTTGCTTCATTTTGACAGTCGATTTTTTCATGGCTTCAGCGGCTGTGGCTTCCGCGATGGCTTCGGCTATGATTATGTTGGTTTTGTTTAGTAACTTGCTCTGTGTGGTCGAGTCTTTTAAGCCCAACACCACTCTGTCCCTCATTGCTTCATCTAGGTTTAGGAATTCGCACTCTCCCCCTATTTGTCGGAGAGCTGCTGCGAAGTCAGCAATGGTCTCTCCTTCTCTCTGGTCTCTTCGGTAGAATTCGTGTCACCTTATTAGATTTGACACCATCGGAGCGTAGTGAGCTTTAAGCATTCGCTCTAATTATGGCCACGTCAATTGCTTGACATCTCGGGGCTTCACTAGAGCCTTGGCCATCTTGAAGATTGTAGGCCCGCAGTGTGTTAAGAACACAGCCCTCTTACGCTGATCTGAGATTCCTTCCATCTCATTGCTTTCCAAGTACATCTGGAAACGGTCTACATAGGATTCCCAATCCTCTTCATTGGGATTGAAAGATGCGGGCGGTGCGTTGTTTCCAGCCATTGTGTTGCCATCTGGAATTCTTTATCACCGCGTGCTTGGTCTCGCGTTTAGGACGATCCCATCCTCGTCGCCAGTGTTCCGTCTGGAAAAACGCGAGGTAGAACGGGTTCCAACAACAACGTCTTTATTTGAACAAACAGTCAGTAAAACGGAACATTGGCTCAAGCCGCGACAGTCTTTTTATACCTTCCTGTCTGCCGGCTTGTAGCCAATGACATGCCTTTGATTTTGCCGCCTTTGTGCAGCTTCGAGGATTGGTTCTATTTGAACCAATCTCCATTTGTTATTATTAACCAATCAGAATGCGTTATTTGGAGTCTACTATTTTTATACAGAACAAATACCACACTCAAGGAAGGAGGTCTCAGCCTGGACAACAATTGGCAGTCACATTCAGATTCATAAAAGACATGCAGATCTTCAAAAATGTACTCCAGTGAAGGTTGGAGCCTACCCTCCACTTCCAGTGGCATCCACACCAACCTACAATGACACTAAAACAATGCCACACCTGAGATTCTGACCCTCTAATGCAAATGCTGTAATACTCTCATCTGTTCCAGGACATCCTGGTAATTAAACTGGTAGGAACAGCCTGCTCAAAACCTGCTTCATTTCAATTCTGAAATCAGAAAATTAAATTGAAAGTGCCTATATCTCACATTTTAAAATGGTACTTCCATTTATAAATCAATAATCTGGTTATACCCTCACTCTTAATCATTCAGAAACATTTCATTCTGTATTAATAAAATTCTGTTTTTTTTATATGTCTAAGCATGATAATCATCTACATAGTCAACTTTTTTAAAAAATAAAATTCTATCAAAATTTAGTTATTTTTAACTTTTTAAAAGGTATCAGCCATATATAATAAGATTGATGGGGCTTCATCCTGCATCTAGTAGAAAAATATGTCTAGTACACATTTCTACAAAACAGTTTCCAAGCAACACTCATTTCAAACTCCATTTTTACAAAAGAAAAGTGTTCATATTTGCTCATATTTAAATAAAACTAGAACACTCTCAGACATTCACAATAGATGGTAAATGCTTCTCTGAAAGTTCAGCAAGAACTATAGCATGTACAAAGACATAAAACAACGTTATTTAGAGACCCATGGCTCACTAAATAATCCATGAAATAAAAATGGATATACTGTAATTATTACGTAGGTTACACTTAAAGTTTTCTCCTTTTTAGTAATATACAGTAATATATCTTAGCAATAGTATGTGATTTTTGTCAATGCTGATGGTGTTCAGATGATTGAGGATGATTATAGTAGTGGTGGTAGCAGTGGTGGTGATAGTAGCATTGGTGATGATGGTGATGATGGTGACAGTGATTTGTTGCACAATCAGCCATTCAGACTGGGTGTGGCATTTTTATCCACCACTCCAGTCCTTCCCAAGGATCTGCGATAGGCAGATATGGATGTTTGATGATGTTAAAGGTATTGTTGTAGGATTTCTGAATAAAGATGACTTGGACAGATAGAAAAAAAATTAATAATGGTAATTTTGTCATTACCAATGGTGTTCAAATGATGCTTAAATGTTGCTCCAGTTGCTTTCAGATTGCATCCAATGCACCTATCAACTACTGGTAGTATCTTTGCTTTCTTTTGCCACAGTCATTCTATTTCTATTTACAGATCTTTGTATTTTGTTATTTTCTCCAGGTTTTTTTCTTCTATTCTTCTGTCTGGACAATTCATAGCAGTAGTGATAAAAATATTTAAAAAAACTATTTAAAAACCCAATATCCATAAAAACAGCTCACACACAAACACACTTCTTATGTAAAAGAAAAAGCAATTTGTTTCTGAGCATAGAATTTCACCTGCACTTCCCCTATCAGTTCTTATCTAAAGAGATGAAAGGTAATTTGCTTTTAAAAAGTAATTCAAAACAGGGCCAAAAATAGAGAACGTTCATGGGTAGGATGTGATATTTTTATATCACAGAGGTGATCTCTATCTAATAATCTCTTCAGAGGTCTAGTCTAGAGCATTTGTGGGCTCTATGTTTCAATTAAATCCCAAAGGGGGACTCAAAAGGCAACTCATTCTATTACCGCTTTTAATGTAGTGGCCCTACTTTCATTATTATGGATTCTACTGCTGAAAAACTGTGGAAATTATCTTTCTCTGGATAAATTTGGAGAAATTATCTACCAAAATGTGTAGGACAATTAACCATGAGTACATGGCTGAGAAAATTCCACTGTGGACCCCACCACCTCAGCCGACCCATTGGTGCATTTATCATTGATGGTATCCTGGCGCTCTTCCAATGTTTCTTCATCCCAGGCAATTTGCTGAAAATATTTATCTGCAGCTAATCCACAGCAGCACAGGACAAATAACTGTATGTCCCTGATCTACCTTCCCATTGGGCGCAGTCCCTTTTCAGCTTGGCCCATGGTTAATTGTCCCATTCCATACCAAAAAGACCATCTTGCTCAAGTCAACTCCATGCTGTCATCTGTAAAGCAATCCCATATTATTATTTGTAAATATCTTTTCAACTGTTCTCCATTAAACTATTTCCAATAAGATGTGTGAAAGGTTATATCTAAAAAGTGGGTTCTTATTCATGATCATTTTGATATAAACTGATTATAATTTTAATCCAAGAGTTTACTTCTTACATCTCTATAACAGTACAACCCAAGTCTTGATATATTATAATAAAAAACAGTAACCCAGACCAAACTGTTTAAATATTTCTCCTTCTAAAATTAAAAGTAATTGAATATTTGGCAAGAAAGAGGAGACTTCCTACAAACCTTCACGTTCCAGGCAAAACACAACCTCATTGAAGTAAATAATGTTACCCCAATTCAATTTTCCAGTGAATAACATTATTTAAAATATCTTAGAATAACCTAAGATATTTCATGTCTCATCATGCTATGCAATGTTGCACTAATGGAAATAAATAAAAGGGAAATATGTAAATCAAATTAACTCATTTTGAGTTCCATGAATTTCAAAGGGATACTTAACTTCTATTATAATCCAGGAGCTAAACATTGGTTGAAAGCAATTTTATCCTACAAACAACATTCAGGTTCTTGATTTTAACCAATATTCTCTATATGCTGCACCTTTAATGGCAGGATTTACATCATTGTAAATAATTCAAATAATACATACAAGCTGTTGTCGACCTGTGTAGTCTTCCTTCCGAAACTAATTGGCAAACAGCAGGGAGTGAGCTTTTCCTAGCAAGCAGTGGGAGGGTATGTTCAGTGAAGTTTAAATCTCCACCTGCACCACCAGATAGCTACACATCCTGTGTTCTACAATATCATAGTTCTTGCTAGCAATAATTTAAAGCAGTTCAGTCTATGACTCTTTTCTTCTTTAGATTCTATTTTGATGTATTCTTTTGCATCTTTCTACCCCCATCCCTCCTGCCTTCTCCTTCACTTGTCTTGCATTAAAGTCTTTTTTAACACAATGGCATTTTTTACAGTGGTTTGGTCCTGATGCAGTATATCAGGTATACTGCCAAAAAATACCCATGGGAGAGATGTAGGAAAAGAGATCAAAAAGAGAAAACATAATCACAAGATAATCATCTGTGAAAAGATTTCATTTTGCTGCATGGTGCTTGAGCAAGAGTAAAAAAAGCTTTTGACATCCTAAGGAAGCTTTGCAAAATATGCTGGTGGTTAGAAACCATTTTCTTAATATATCTTATATTTGTTCTTTACTGCAATATACATTTGCATGAAAACAAGGATACTGTTCTTCCATTCTAGCTCTTCCATTCCAGCTGTTTATTCTGGAGTGTGTGCTAACTTAACAAGGAATTGCATTTGATTGGGTGATTCTGATAGTTCTTTGTCTGATTCTGTTTTAATTTTAAATAATTTTAATTTTAAGTAATTTTAAAAGCTGGATCCTAAGATAGTTCTCTTCAATATGACGGCAGGATTTATAATATTGCACAAGACTGAAAAAGACACTGCTGTGAAAATTTGGCTCTTCATGATATAGAAAAGGATGAATCTATCCAATTCAATTTTATTCAGTTTCTCCTTTTTCCCCAAAATGTATATTTATCCTGTTTCTGCAACCAATTCATGACTGTTTTTTAAAAGAACAGGAAAATGTGTACAAATATGAATATTCTCACAAAGATAAAAGGAGGGAAGCAAAAGTGCATTCAGGCTTTCAAGATTCCATTACTATATATTTACCATAAGAGTAGCATTGACCCACATGACTTTGGTTTCCTAATCTGGTCTATGTTGTCTATATGACTATAAAAATAAATCTGTTATTATAGCCAGTCTCAGTAAAAGTAGTTTTAGCCTTCCTATGATGATGATTTCATGGTCGGAACTACCTAGTGTCTTGACAGGTACCATTAATAATTGATGATCCCAACAGTATATTACAACCTCAGGGCAGGTTAGAGATACTATTTATTTATTGTGGTAACTGGAAGCTGGTAAAACCTGGATGGAAAATAGACAAGCTGAACCCTAGCCAGCCGCAGACCAGGGGTGGCATGCAAAAAGTGCTCCTTTTTTTTTTTTTTTTACCTCCTGGTAAGCCTGCTGGGCATTTTTGCTCCTAGGAAGCTTCCCTGAGGCCCAGGAGGCAAAAAAGAAGCATGAAGGGCCACGCAGCAGCACCACCACCACATCCCTTTTTGCCTCCTGGGCCTCACAAGTCTTCTGGGTGAAGCAGTAAGACAGCATAAGCATGGGGGATCCTGGCACAGCTGATTATCGGAACAGCAGATCATCAGGAGGGGGAGAAGAAACAAAGCCAAACCAGTAGGTGTTTTTTTTTATTATTATTTGGTTTACTACAGTTTGGTTTGGCCAAACTGTAGCATTTTTTACTACTGGTTCACCCAAACCGGGCTGAACCAGTAAAATACCACCACTGCTGCAACTTTACTTGGAGTGGGACCTGTATTTCACACCCTCATCAATATCCATTTAGAATTCTGCAACACATTCTGCATGGGGTTGCCTTTAAAGACCGACCAGAAGTTACATTTGGTGTAAAATACCATACTGGTAAATACATATTATACCTGTCTCAATATATTAGCTTTCTATTAGCTTTGGATAAGATTAAAATGTTGCTTTTAAGCCCTGTATGGTTGTCAAGTTTTCTATAGGGCCCCACTTGCCCATTGGAATGAGCTCAGGTCCTCCATTGTGATGGGAGAAGCTGATGGTTCCAGGAATTTGTTGTGGTCCAACAGCAGCCAGAGAAGCTGGTAGCAGATTCGGACAGTAAAGAGGTTGGAGAGGAACATGGGCCAGTTCTGGAGTCTGGGGAAGGCTCTGACAAGTGCTATATGTTGGAGGCAGAGATGGGGCCAGGGTCTTCTGACAGTTATCAGCTGCCTTTCGGATATCAATGAGGCAGAAAAACGGTGCCTGTTCCCAGTGTGCACATGCACAGAGTTGCCAGAAGAAGGGAACAGCTGAGGAATAAAGGCTAACTTGGGAGTAAAGCCACAGGTGGACAGTGAATGCCCCTTTCCCTATAGTATAAAAGAAGAGCAAAAGGGGAGTCAGTCTTTGCAGGAGACAATTAGTTCATTCGGGCATGCTTGCCAAGTATTGCGGCATCTGAAAGATATCGGCCTGGCCACTCTCCAAGCCTGATAAAGGTCTGTAACTGAGAACTATTTTGAAAGGCTGTTGGCTGTTGGAGATGAAATTCATTGTAAATTAAATAAAAGGGGTTTATTGGGGCAAGGACTCGGCTTCGTGCTGTTAGAGAAGCCTAGGTCAGAATAGAATTCAAAAGAGCTGAAGCCAAGAAGTATTTTTATTTCTCAGAGAGAGGGCTGCCCTCCATAATGGATTCCTATTATATATTAGTTTGTTTCCAACTCTATCTGCTTTCTGAAAAAAAGTAAAAGACAAAGATTTTTCTAGAAAGTTTTGGGGGGGGGGCTAATGCCATGTGTTGATTGGGATTTTAAATACATGTTTTTACATGCTGTTACTTTGTTTGCTTATTTTGATGAGCTGCCAAGTCTTATGAGTGTTTGTGTATGTGTGTGTGTGCGTGTATGTGTAACAAATACATAACAAAAGAAATAAAATAAAAACTTTCAATTAATTCTACTGACTGTTGACAAACTATCAGTAGATTACAACCAAATGTTTCTAACCTACTAACACAACTGTGAAGAATTGAAATGTATATAAGGTAATCTTAACAGAATGTAATACCTATCAATTATCTTCATTTTTGTTGGCTTGCTGACATAGATTGTAAAAAAAATTCAAGATCAGTAAACAAGTCAAGATTTTAAAGATTTCAGACTTTTTTTCCACAGTTGCTTACATGCTCATGCTGCATGGTAAAAATATATTTCATAACAAACTGCAAAGGTCTTCTCGAAATGCTATGACATAATAGAGTAGCATCTCCAGTTATTTCAACTGAGAAGAAGATATGCTCTTATTTTCTGCCCTGCTGACTTTTTCTCAATCCTGTTCTGATTGAAAAGTCTATTATAGGGAGGGGAAAGTCTGATTTTGTTCTTAGAGACAGTTTTAGAACTCTCACACCTCACTGACAATTGGATAATAATGTTCCTGAAATAGCACCACTTAAACCCCAAAAAATCCATGACTGCTCTGCAAATACCACAAAAGTGGGTTAGACTCCACATCCCTATCCCAATCTCCACTCCCAATCCTGTCTTGCATGAGTTTCCTCTGGGAGAATTATGCATTTACTTATGAATCATCCATTGTTTTTATTCATCTTATGAATAAATCATTGTTTTAATCATTGTTAAATATTCTAATCAATGTTTTTGTTTTGGGGTGGGACCTAACACCTTCCCATGCTTCCTTAATGCCAACAACATGGATTACGAATGGCAGTAGTTGAGAATGATATGAATAGGGAAATCAGGCTAGCTTATTCTTCTTTTGAGATGGTGGTATTGAACAAATTGTGGTGTAACAAGATTTCAGGATTTTAATTTTTTAAAAAATCCTATTATTGAAAAACATGGTTTTCTTATTTTAATTAAATGAGTTAAATCTTTGTAGCTGAATTAAAAAGCAAATAATAAATCCCATATCTATAGTTTCTTGATTGATTTATCTTCATTTTTGAGAAGATTGCAGCCAAGTGCAATTTTTACTAAATTTTCCATTGGCAGGACCAATGATAAAGTAAACCTACTTTCAGAACTGATTTTATTGTACTTCTTCATTTTAGGGCGTTTGCCACAAACTAAGTCATTTTTTAAATTTACTTGATAAACATATTTGCTTTAAGAGATACTTCTTTTGGTCATATTTATTAACTCTGCAAGTAGTAACGTGTCTTTAACTTTCTCTAGATTCAGCAAATAAGTAGAGTTGAGCCTGATAAGTATTTGGATGGAGCAGGTGAATCTTAGTAGCATTCTGTTCAATTATGCTTCATCATTTCTGTAAAGATTTTCAGTTACATGGGAAATGGGAGAGCAAAACAGGTAATTGAACCCAATTTGTGTGATTAAAAGATAGTGTACTGCACTTTATATTTTGGAACACAAGATCTCTAAAATGTCTTACAAATTAAAAAGAAGATGGAAATAATAAAACAATTTATATTTAACAGCACTCCAAGAAAAGTCAACAACACATCTAAGAAGTAAGCAGCATTTAAACACTGAATACCATGGAAAACTGTTTCAGTAGAAAATATCCTTTAACTCTGTACCATAATGGGGAATATTTTCCTAGAAATAGAGTATTGTTTACTTATGTAACTAGAATATTTGTTTACCTCTTCCCATCTATATGCTACTAAAACTCATCATGACTTTCTGCATCTAAGACAGCAAGGTTTGAACCAAGGTACTTCAAATGGGCTAACTTAAAGAAATAATGTATCCAAAATCTGGGACCCATGACTCCTGAAGAAATGAAATTTGAGGAAGTTGTGGCTGCTTCAGTGCTACTGGCAACTGTTGCACTGCTAGGCAGCTGCTACAACCACATGAGCTTCATTTACAACATCCTGTCACACTTTGCCAACTTGATTTGCCATCCCTTGCTCCTCTACCGAGGTGGGATTCAATTTTTTTAACAACCGGTTCTGTGGGCATGGCTTAATTGGTGGGCGTGGCTTGGTGGTCATGTGACTGCATTCATGTGGCTTGGTGGTTATGTTATTGGCTGGGCGTGGCCTACTCAATATAATTCACATCGAGGCACACATCTCTTCGCCTGTCCTCTCATGACTGTGGGGATGCTGCAACAGTCCTAAGTGTGAAAAACAGTCATAAGTCACTTTTTTCAATGCCATTGTAACTTTGAATGGTCACTCCATACAAGCTAAGTACCAGAAAAGGAAGGGGAAAAAAACTCCAGAGACGTTCCTGAGACAGGAAGTCTAGTCCTGCCAAGAATGTAATAAGGGTTAACGGAGAGGCAGTTTCTGTAAGCAACACCAGAATGTTTCCTTCCTGCCTCATTTACAGGATTAGGCCAGTAATTCCTTCTAACAACCTTTTCTCTGAACTGCTTAGAATATTAACCAATTCTAGTGAACAGGTGTGAACTGGTAGAATCCCACCCCTGTCCTCCATCATATAACAGCATCCATTTACCTGCAGGGAAGGAGGGAAGGGAAGGAGGGAAGGGAAGGGAGATTTCTGCCACTGTCCAACAAGGAAATTCAATGGGGAAACCAGCAGGAAGTCAGAAGTTGCTTTTTTGCCCATCCATGTTTCTGTTTAGGTTAGGAAATATCTCTGAAATGATAAACCAATGGGATACAGATTGCCTAGGAACAATCACACCTAGTTTACACTACCAATAGTAAGGTAGTTTGGACTATTATAAAGCAACATTTCATAATAAAAATAAATAAAACAATTTATTAAAAAGATAGGAGTTGAGAGAGGTGAATAATTTAAAACCTGTGAAATAGGCTTTGCTTCATTTATATCCCTTTTGTATAAGGGGTAGCAGAAATCCAATTTGTATGTTACCATTATAGACAGATAGTGGAACCCATGCAGCCCATTAGCTGCAGTGCTTAAGATATCAGGATAGAAACCAGAAGACACTGGCATAAAGCCAGTTGAGTAACCTTGAGCCAGTCATTTTTTCTCAGCCCAGGAAACAGACAACAGCAGACCACTTCTGAAAAACCCTGCCAATAAAACAGGGTAAAGCAGGGACAATCTCTGAGAATTGAACAGAAGAAGAAGAAAATGAACCTGTGATTTCTATAGTTTTTAACGTTAAGTAAAATCAATTTTACTTAAGCCATTTTCTTAAAACTAAGGAATGTATAATAATAGTAAGTAGTGTAAAGTAGAGCAAACTGCCTAGCTGAATTAGGAAACAATGTGCCTTAGAATGTGATCAGCAATTTTCTCATAAAAAGAACTTTAAAAACCTTTTAAAAGGAAATAGAAATGAACTTGCTTCTGATTAATGTCATTTTTATAAAACTGTTAAAAGTAGGGTTGAAAGCAATATATTGTAACATAGAACACATAAGTCATTAAAATCAGCTTTGCTGCATGCAGAAATTAGTACCAGACTACAATAATTACAGATAAGTAGCCTCAGAGCAGATTATTTCAGAAGCAGTTATATCTGTAAAGCCCATGTCACACTGCACCAACAGATCGAAAGAGGATGTAAAATGGAGAGAAACACTTGTCACCCGTTGGTTAACGCGATTCATCCGTTCTGTACTCACTGCCTCCGTTTTTCATCCTCTCTATCCGTCCAGCATCCATTGACTGAGGTTCCATCCGCTCAAAAGGTTTTGAGCTGCTCAAAAGGTTTTAAGTGGAAAATGTATCAAACGCGTCCGTTCTGCATCCGCAACGCATCCGTTCTACATCCGTCGTCATCCGTTACGCATCCGATATATCTGCTAGGCATCTGTTGCGCATCCGCGCAACTCAAATCCGCTCCAGTGGAAAACGGACACAGGAAGGAAGCGAAACAGATGCGGAACGGACGCACAACATTAGTAGCATGGACGGACAAAGGATGAAAGCGGATGCAGCACACAAAGAAAGCATTTAAAACGGAAAAAATGTTCGCAGAGGGGACCTATCTCGGATATTAAGGATGTCTCGAGGATGCAAAAGGACACTTAGTGGAAAATCTATATTGCCTATAAAAAGGGGGAGGAACTCACCTGGATCTCACTTTCAGTCCAGCAGCCCTGCTGTGCAGACCTCTGCAGCCTTCATCTGGCTCTGGCTCTTCCACAGCATCCATTGAAGTCCATCATGGATCATAACACAGTCTTTTTGGTAGCCACCATCATTCTGCAACATTGCGAAGCCATCTACAGGCTCTTCCAACTGTTTTATGGGAATAAAAGGAGGCGGCCAAGAAGTGTCTGGGTCCGAAGATGGATCGGGAGAAGAGCAGAGTACAGATTGTACAACAAGCTGATGGTGGAGCTGAGGAACGAAGACCCTCGTGCATTCCAGAACTTCATGAGGATGCCTCCAGCCATGTTTGATGGCTACCCAGTCTTGCAGAACAGGCTCGTGGACCTCCAAGAAGGCAATGGGGACATGGAGCCTGGGGAATGGAGGCAAGGGCGAAACCTGATAGACACTCTGGATGTGCAAGGCCCCAATAGAGCTTCACATGAAGGGAAGAAGCAGCGCAACCTCCTGAGACACTGGTGCACCTCCCCAGCTGTAGCAATGGAGTGGCAAGACAGGATGATAGATGTTTAATGGATGCTTCCTTCAGCCTGTCTCATCACACTGATGAGATTGGGCCATGTATGTTGGGTGGGCCTACAATGAACAGGGCATTTAATAAAGAGTTGTGTTTATGTTGATATGTGTGGATGAATGATTACATTATTATTGATAATAAAGGGCCATATGTGTGGCACCTGGGAGGGTGGACCATACAGTCCCACTATGCTTGCACTGGAGGTTTATCTATCCCACAGCTATAACCCATCCCAAAGGTATACCTGCCCATGCCACAGGTATCCCTGCCCATCCCACAGCTATTACTCATCCCAAAGGTATCCCTGCCCATCCCACAGCTATCCTTTCCCATCCCGCAAGCATGCAAACGCTTAAACCATTTCTAAAAGTTTCCACCAAGACTTTATTGACAAAAATAAATGAAGCAAGTGTGTGAAGCAAAGATAATCTTTATTAATAACAAGCTGTAAAAGAAAAATGACCCAAGTCAAGTGTCAAAAGCAAAAATAAAGTCAACAGGTAGCCACCCAGTCTCTGGCACTCTTCTCAGTCAGTCTGAGGCATTCCCATTGTCTCAGGGGTGAAGGGTCCAGGTGCTGTGGAGGTGGCTGCTGCTGGACTGCTGGTCTGAGGCGCCATTGGGGTGCCTGGCCCCGAGAGGACAACAGAGGATGGTGTGTTCAGGAAGCTCTCAGACAGCAGGCTCAGCCCCATGATGTTGAGAGACCCTTCCTCCATGACATGGGGTGTCAGTCCCAATACCGATGACAGATGTTCTGAGGCCGGGCTTGGCTGTGGGATGGAGGAAGGAGCAGTGTAGTGGGGATGTCTGGTCTGCAGTTGGGTGAGGACTGGCGTCGGTGGCATCTGTGGCGTGGTTGGCATCAGTGGCGTGGGTGGAATTGGTGGCATCAGTGGCACCGGTGGCGTACGATGTACCTGTGCCTGGACTGGGAAGGGCTGCCAGTGCTTCTGGACCTCCTGGTAGCCATAGCCCTGGTAGGTGAGGACCTGTGGAAAGCCTTGGAAGGGCAGTGACATCACCTAGGGTGGAGGAGCAGGCCTGGACTGGGTGGGAGCAGGTTCAGCTTGGTCTGGAGGGTTGTGAAGCAGCTCCGTGATCCGGTCCTTCACCACCTGTATTGGGGTTCCTCCATGTTCATGAGGGTCTGGTTGACGTAGGTGAGGAAGGGCTTGCAGTTGGAGGATGGGACGTCGGTGTGTACCAGCTGAGAGAGGAGATCTACGCTGCTTCTGATGGTGTCCCTGATCTCCAGCAGGACAGTGTGGCTCTGCCCCTCCAGTCTGCCTCTCTGCCTTTCAGTGGAGGTGGAGCTGGGGGTGGATGCGGGTTGGCCTGTGGTGGAAGTGCCCTCTCCTTGCTCCCACTGCGTCAGGGGGTCCTCCACGCACTCTGCCACGGGTAGTGCAGCTGTCGTGGGGTTCTCCATCATGGCATGCTCCACAGATACCTGCCTAGACACAGGAGCTGACTCTTGGCCAGAAGAGGACTGGCTCTCAGCGGACTGCCTGAGAGAGAGGGTTGTCAGAGGGGATGCTCCTTGATGGCGGATCTCACCCTCCAAGAAGCTACACTTGGCCATCATGTAGGTCTCTCGGTCCGTCAGCTTGACCGCGGCCTGGCCAGATTTCTTGAGGTGCAGCTTCCCATACCAGGTGTGCATGTGCTTCCACCAGCCGAGGAGCACCTCCAAAGTGTAGCCCAGGCTCTACGCCTTCTCCAAGCAGCCTGCTTCCTCTTGGTGTCTCAATAGAGCCTGTGTCCCTTCCGCCAAAGATATTCATTCTCCCTGAGCCATTCAAGCACCTCCTCCTCATGTTCCTCTTCGATTGAGTATTGCCTCCTCTCCCGTTCACATGTCTGCCTCTTCCTCCCTCTGGCAAGGCCATATGGGCCCTCATCAGAGGGGCTTCGAGGATGTAGGAGCTGCTCCTCCACACCAGCAGCAGCAGCAACAACAGTAGCAGCAAAAGCAGGACCAGCAGGACCAGCAGGACCACCAGCAGCAGCAGCACCAGCAGGACCAGGAGCACCAGCAGGACCAGGAGCACCAGCAACACCAGCAGGACTAGGAGCACCAGCAGGAACAGCAGCACCAGCAGGACCAGGAGCACCACCAGGACCAGCAGGACCAGGAGCAGCGCCAGCAGAGTAAGCACCAGCAGAAGCACCAGTACCAGGAGCAGTGCCAGCAGAGTAAGCACCAACAGAAGCCCCAGCACCAGGAGCAGTGCCAGCAGAGTAAGCACCAGCAGAAGCACCACCACCAGAAGCAGTGCCAGCAGAGTAAGCACCAGCAGAAGCACCAGCACCAGGAGCAGTGCCAGCAGAGTAAGCACCAGCAGAAGCACCACCTCCAGAAGCAGGATCAGCAGAAGCCCCAGCACCAGAAGAGCAAGCCCGGGCAGCAGAAGTCCCAGCAGAAGCAGAGTCAGGGCCAGGGGGTGGGATGGTGGCCCTTTCCCTCTTGCCAGGGCTGGCAGCAGATGGCAGAGGCTTCCTTTTCTTCCCCATGGTTGTTGGGTGGCTGGGTGGCTGGGTGGCTGGCTGGCTGGCTGGCTGGCAAGCTGTGTCTGGAAGCAGGTCTTTCCTCTGAATGGTGACCTGCTTACGAGCTGCTTCCCTTTATATCCGTGGGGCTGATACAATGCATCCTCCCCTCATGCGCAGTGAATGCTAGGCATCTGCTAGGCATCTGCTAGGCTTCCGCTAGGCTTCCGCTTTGCATCCGCTTCATCTGCTCTGCATCCGCTCTGCATCCACTCTTTCCGTTCCGCGTCCGCTTTGCTGTGCTCCCCCGGAAGCCTTGTGGATATGCCATCCGCTCCCATCCGCTTCCATCCGCTAGGCTTTCGTGGAGCATCTGCTTTCCATCTGCCCTACGTCCTCCCCCCATCCATTCCTTTCCGTGTTGTCCGCTCTGGTTATGCAAATTTGGGGCACTTTTGAGAGCGGATAACAATGGATGGAATATTTTGCTCGTCCGCTGTGTCCTTTTTACAAACGTTTTGCATCCATCGGCCAATGTGACAGGGACTTAAGATTTTAATTGGGAAACATTAATTTGGAATTCATTTCAGATGTTTTTCTCAGTTCTATAAGACAAAAAAGGACCTCTCCAGATGGTGATTTTTCACACAATGGTTAAGTGCTTATTACTTAGGGTTTTTTTAAGTGTCCAAATATCATACTTCACTCAGTGATTTCAATTGCAAACACATCTCATTTTCACTACACTTAGATGCCTTTTTAAGGTGGAAACATGTAGCAATTAATTCTAGCCAGAATGTGACTTGTAGATGCCAGTAGCAACTTTTGGATAACTGCTGTTCAATATTTCACAGTATACAAATTAATATTCATTTGGTTCTTCATTATTATTTTAGGAGTTCTGGAATTCTGGAAGTTTTATATATTCTCCAATTATACCTCTTAATATTGGAATCCAGATTAGATCAGAACCACCTAGTCCAGCATTTTGTGTTTCTCTGTAGTTATTTAGACGCTTTTAGAAAGCTAACAGCAGAGGTGGTATTCAGCAAGTTCTGACCAGGTCTGTAGAACTGGTAGCAGAATTTTTGAGTAGTTTGGAGAAATACCACCACTGACTGGAGGTTTTAGAGTATTATTCCCCTGCCTTGCCCACCAAGCCATGGCCACAGAACCAGGAGTAAAAAAAATTGAATCCCACCACTGGCTAACAGGTATGGAGAAAAGGGACATAGATTTTTTTTTTCACTGTTACTCCCTAGCAGCTAGTATTTCTGAAGCTATGACTCAGAACATATTGTAATATGCAGTTATCAAGAGCATCCATGGAGTATAAATAATAAAATAAAGTCAAAACAAATTTGGCCTCTTAACATATTTATAAACTATGTCAAAAATTAAGGTGTGAAAGAACAGAGCTTGTACATTTCATCATTTGGATTCATCATGGTTAAAAATTACACCTCCACTAGCCCACCAATTCACAGAAGAAATTACAGAAAGAAGTCAAAGTAGTCTCTACCTAATTAGTTGATTCTACAATGAAAGTAATCCAATTTCAAGAAATTCTGTAACATTAACTTTACTCTTTTAAAAGATCTAGTTTAAAAAGGGTGCAGTAGAAAACTTACTAACTTGACTAGTTTCATGTGTAAGATTGAGTCCAAATAAATTATTATTGTTCCTTCATCCATTTTCTTATCAGTTCAGTATTTTAGTTTCTCAGATCACCTCTCCCAATACATGTTCTGTAAATGTTTATATGATACCTAGATATGACATCTCTCTTTTTATAAAAGATAAACCATTAAACTATGTGGTGTTGAGGTAATTAAAAATTATTCTTCTTTCAGTATTTTACTTTAAAAATTCTAATAATGTAAACATACAAAATAGTCCTGTCTATATATTATATATTTTTGTCATATTATGTTATTCACTTTAGCAATAGCAACAGCACTTAGATTTATATATTGCATTATAGTGCTTCACAGCACTCTCTGAGCAGTTTATAAATGCCAGCATATTGCCCCACAATCTGGATCTTCGTTTGACTAACCTTGCAAGGATGGAAGCTGAATCAACCTTGTGCCAGGTAGTATCAAACTCCCGGCTGTGGACAGAGTTAGTCTGCAACACTACATTCTAACCACTGTATCACTATAGCCAGTGGAGGGATTCAATTTTTTTTACTACCGGTTCTGTGGGCGTGGCTTAGTGGACGTGGCAGGGGAAGGATGCTGTAAAATCTCCAGTCAGAGGTGGTATTTGCCAGTTCTTCAACCCAACAAAATTTCCACTACCAGTTCTATAGAACCCGTCAGAACCTGCTGAATACCACCTCTAACCATAGCTCATCCACTTTAAAACAACTGTCCATCATTCCGTAAAGATAGCATAGCTGGAACCAATAAAGGAACCCATCCAATGGCCAGGAAATATTCTAGGCTTTGGCATAATAGTCATAAAAGTCTTGGAAACAATACGCAGATGCCAGGAAGTACCTTTAAAACATAAGAATTGTAAAAGCAGCATAGTATCTGTGTGAAGAAGAAGCAGGATAGGAAGAATATTGATGCTTTTGCATTTTGATTTTGGAGAAGACTTCTAAGATTCCATGGTTAGGTATGAAAAGAACTGATATAGTGTAGTTCTTAGAAATATTAAAGCACACATATAGTTTTTACAAATCTGCTCTCAATCTCTGAGAACCAAGATTGTCAAAATTGTTACCAAGCAACAAAATGCAGAGTTATATCTACAACCTAGATGCCATGTGACAAGTCATACCTGCTTTCACTAATAGCAAGCTACCCAGTAAAGTTTATTGCAGTGCAGTTTGCTTTTAAAAACTATAAATAGAATGTAATCAGGATACTGAGACTTCTAGTCCTGCCTTACGCATGAAAAACCAACTGGGTGATTTTGGGCCAACCACTTTCTCACTCAGCCCCACCACTTCATAGGGTTGTTGTGGGGAAAATAGGAGGAGGGAGGAGTATTAGGTATGTTCACCACTTTGAGTTATTTATAAAGTAATAAAGGTGGGATAAAAATCTAATCAAAACAAAAAAGTAAAATTAAGTATTTCACCTAAATACTTTTCTTGGATGAGCAATATGGTTAGTACTCATTTACTGACTGCCATGTTTAGCAACCTTTGGAAGTTAAAATGGTAACTTCATAAACCAATTCTCATGTTTATTACTATTCCATGCTCTTGCAATCATTTATGGGCTTCCAACTGGCTTCTTACAAACAGAATTAATGGACAATGCAGTAAATGCAGTAAAAATCATCAGCTGCAGTCACATGATGTCTCATTTAATGATCTTTATGATTTGCTTAATGACCAAATGGAAAGTGAGCTTGTAGGCCCATCATGGACATGTAAACTTTCTACTTAATGACTTCAATGCTTCATAATGGAGTTGCTGCTCTTAATTGTGGTTGCTAAGTGAGAACTTCCTGTACTTTTGAGAAACAGAAGTCTCCTACAGCCAATCCTGTTTGGTACATTATGTAAGATTTTATTTTTTGTCATCCTAGATCTCTTAATGATGGGACATTGGCGTGGGGTTCCTTGTTACCTAAATAACTTTTATTAAAGTTGTGAGAATTTGTTTTTAAAGAATCATCATATTCTGGATTGGTCTCATCTAAATTCTGAAGAATAAAATTCCTAGAAAGGAAATAACAATTTGATGCTTGAAGCCAAAAATTGGCTCCTTGCTTCAAATCAGTTTGTGGCAAGTGATGCCTTCTAACACCATTTTTAGCTATATCACAGATACTTTCTCCTTCAGATTTCCAGATCATTATGCTGCAACAGCAGAGCAAGCTAGCAGAGGCACAATTCTTTCTTCTTGCAACTCTTGCTATACAATCCCATATACAATGTTATTCAGAAGTAATAATTTCTACTGTGCTAAGTGCAGTTTATTCTCTAGTCTATAAATGCATGATCTCAGCAGCATAAATACAATAATTCAAAAGCTTATGACAACCTAATTTGTAAGCTTTCTGTCCTATTTCAGTCTCTTTGACAGGATGGGTTTGTGAATTATTGTGGATAAGGATGCATCTGTGCCTGTCACTCAACAACTTGCTTTATCCCTTTCTTTCATCTATCCTGTTTTAGGCATATTGCCTGGTATACTTCAAGATAATTTATTTTTACCTGAAAACATTGGACTAGCTTAAATGTGACTAGCTGAGAACAAAGTTTGAAGAGATTTTAAGATGCACTTGTGAAAACATGTCATATAACTCATTTTTATATAAATTTAAAGTAACTGTATCTTTTTCCAGGGACACATGGCAGTTGCAGCATGCAAACCTGGGGAAAATGCCACCACTTTCAAGACATTCATCCCAAAGGTGCTTTTTCAGGAGGCAATTGGATTTTCTTTTTTTTTTTTCCTTGAAAACATTTTGCTTTTCATCCAAGAAGCTTCTTCAGTTCTGACTGGATTGTGGGGAATGGAAGGATTTATATTCCTTGTAGACAGTTGATCATTTGCATTCTTTTAGGGAGCCATTGAAGCCACTTGGAGGTTTATCTGTGTCCTCAGGGTCACTTGTGTAGGACAAATGGGTGTGGAGCCTTCTTCCTTGGCTGCAGGATGCTTTCTTCCCTGTGTCCTTTCACTATTAAAGACAGGCTCAGGTTGTTGGGGATGAATCTGCATCTCAAACTGAAGTACAAATAGTTCCTGTGTTCTGCAATTTTTCTGGAAATCATACTCCCACACCATTTAAACGGTGTTTATCCCAAAGTGTATAGCTAAAGATCTATGGAGATTCTCAGTCATCTAGGTCATGGTTGTCCCAAAGGTATTTTTTCAGGAGGCAACTAGACTTTTTTTTTTTTCCCTTGAAGACGTTTCACTTCTCATCCAAGAAACTTCTTCAACTGTTCTGGGAATATGAACAAATTTCCAGAAAAATTGTAAATTATAGGAACCATTTGCTCTTCAGTTTGAGATCCAAACAGACTCATCCCAACAGCCTGTGCCTGTCTTTAACAGTGAAGGGACGCATGGCAGAAAACATCCTACAGTCAACTTGATTTTGGTTTTTCAGACACATGAGACGATTGTTCCTTGTTTAAATGCTTAGATCTGTAGTAACTGTTCCAGGGTGTGGGGTGCAATACACTGACTCTGTGAACTGCTTAAGCCCCTGTCACACTGCACCAACGGATGCAAAGAGGATGTAAAACGGACAAAAAAGTTTGCCATCCGTTGGTTAACGTGATGTACTGCGGTATCTGCTATCCCGCATCAGATGAGCGTCTCATGATAGGGAGCGAAGGAGAGAGAAACGACAGGAGACGAAGTTCCTCACGATGAGTGCGCCCAGAATGGCTGGGTACAAGCTCTTTTATTATGCTCATTCAAAAGAGGGTGATTGTTTATTCAGAACCTAGGTTAAGCCTAGGTCAGACGGAATATACAGATTTAACAATGGCTCAAACAAAAGCAAGATATCAGGACAGACAGGATGGCAAGATTTATATTTGATCAGGATATTACTTCTTCACAAAGCTGCATGCCAGACAATGTAATCCCAAGTGAATAAACCATTTCTGCAAATGTTTGACTCCTTGTCTCTGTACGTGCCCTGTAAAAGGTCACTGAGAAGACAGAAGCTTAATGATTACACGTGAAATGATACAATGTTGAAATGTCTGAATGATACATAGTTGTATTGATACACAGTTGCAAACACATAAATGATACATAGTTACAACATCTCCTCTGTTTTTATTTTTTATGACGAATCTTCTTCCTTGTTCAAGAAGACAGGAACCTTTTTTCTAAAATGTTCACCGTCCCAGTCATCTAGGCAGGAGTGCGATCCGTCAGCGTCAGGGTTGTCCAAGGAGCGGTAACTCAGCAATGACATTTTTTCATCCGGTGTTAAGGGCTTAACATGAGCTTGCAATAACACATTAACATTAGCAGTTATGGAGGATAATTGATTTTTCAAAAATTGCAATATTCTATTAAAACAACAAGGTCCTATAATACATATTAATATAATGATTATTAATGGTCCTGCCAATGCAGTTATAAGGGTTGTAAGCCATGGTGAAATAGAAAACAAGCCTTGATACCAATTATACATGTTTAACCTTTCGTTTTCTCTGTCTTTTAAGTGTTTTTCTAATTCTTTCATAGAATCCAACACAATCCCCCTGTTATCAGCATAAAAACAACATTCTTCTTTAAGCGCAGCACATAATCCCCCTTGTTTTAAAAATAACAGATCTAAACCTCTGCGATTCTGCAAGACCACTTTTGAGAGGGAAGTCAAGGAGTTTTGCAAAGCTGTAATTGACTTCTCAATTCGTAACAAATCATCATCAATGACTGAACCTAGAGCTGTAATTTTTTGTTCAGAGACAGCTAGTCCTGCAATGCCCGTGGCTGCACCCGTGGTGCCCAGAGCAAGCAGTAAACCTAGAGTGAGAGTACTAATAATTTCCCGCTTTGCTCTGAGGGGGTATTCCATGGGTGCCTGTAGGGATATAAAATCATCAGAGTTATACACGTTAATTTTTGGTACAAGCCATACTTGAATGCAAAATGATTTGGATTTAATAAGTTCATCTCCATAGACACATGCTGTGAGACCGGTGGAACAAGCCCAGACAGAGTTGTTGCCAGGGATAAAATACATTCCTTTCAGGCGTGATGTTAAATTTCCTCCTGAAGTGGTGTAGACTGCAGAGTATCCTCCGATGGTGTGGAAGCGGCCAAGGCGGTTCTTAGGAAGATATACATTACAATGATAGCCATTAGAAACATTATGACAATATTGTGAGTAATTGGATGGAATATTTCCTAAGCAACAACCAACTCCAGTGATGGAAGAAACAGTAATAGTGGAGTTCCTCCAACGGCAACGTTCGTCTGATGTGGAATTGGCAATGGATTCTTGGGAAGCGATGGCTTCGTAAAAAGGTGGAGAGGCAGAAATACAAAGCCAACATGTGGAGGCAATTGATGAGTTTGAAGAGTTCAGCAAGGCATAGGAAGCTTTGATCATTGGAATCAATGGGTTAACTTCCTGTGTTATGGGTTGCAAGAATGGGGATTTAATAACCTTTTCATGTGGTCCCACCGGGTTAGAGCGAGGGAGTTCAATGTGACGTTGAATGTAAAAAATATTTCCATAATGCTTGTCTGGCCAGACTCCTTTTAGGCGGGCACCCCATTTCAAGCCAGTGTCCCATAGAGTACTTTTCTTGCCTTGGTCCGTGAATCTTATGGTTACCGGGTTGCATTTGGGCAATTTTTTATCACTGCATGGAATGTCCCATGTGGTGCGAGTGACAGTAATGAGATCACCCTTAGTGCCCGGATCCCAATAAATATGTCCAGTTGAAACACATGACCAGGCTTTGCAAAAGTAATCAGATGACCCCCCACAGTCAAGAAGTCGTTGGGCAGGGGTCTGAGTGTTGGAAACGGGCTGTCCTGGGCATACATAAAACCTATATTTATTTACCACTCTATGACTAGGCTCAGTTGGATGAGAAGGTGAGTTGTAGGCGGTGGAGCCTACAAGCATTTCTGCCAAATCAAATTGAAGTGGTGGGTAGAAGTCTTCTATGCGAGAAGAATTGGTTGTAGAGCTTAAAGGAATGCCTTGAAAATCTTTTATAGTCCAAGTAATATTATATTTTCTATGAGGCTTCTGTGGATCATCATGGACAGTTCTTTTGAAGCGTTGTTTGTTGACAGGATCAGAGTTTGGGTATATAAAAGCATTACAAGTAGGAGAGAGGACTATGGACAAGTTAGTTGTAGAACATTTAAGAGATGAAAAGGGAATGCAATTAGTAGAAAAAGGATAATAATTACAATAATGACAATGAAGATTAATTTGATCATTCATCAAGGATGTTAATTGGGTTGGAGGAACCCATAATGCAAGAGAAGGACATTTAGGTCCCCCTATATCTAGCTTGAATAGAGGAAAAGATTTTAAGGTTCTTTTCCATAGGAAGAGTAAAGAAGGAACAAAAGAGCGAGTGATAAAGTGTTCTGTAAACAAAACAGAAGTGACAGAGTGAAAGCTATGGGTAGCATTTTCATGACGTACCCACATGGAACAAGTATAATACAAAGAGAAAGTCGGCGACAACAGGAAGATAAGTAACAGTTTCATTAGCAACAAGATCGTAAGGGAAAGAAGAAAAAGTTGCAATTTTCATCAGCCTTTGTTGTGGGGCTGGCTGCCTGCCCCGTTTCTAATTCTGACTCCCAGACCAAAAATTGTCCTCATCCATTTCTAAAAGGCTTGTTGAATGGCTTTTACAACACCCCCCCCGAAGGGGGGGGTGGAGGACACGAGAGCTCTCCTTTTAAAGAAGTGGATTGGATGGAGGGAGGCTCTCGTAAGGATTTTTGATCATTGGGAGCGGAGGGTTGAAGGACAGGAAAGTTATCATAACTTGGTGGAGGAGATTCAAATTTTATTTTATAATGGACTTTTAAAGCCTCCATAATTTTCCTCCAAGTGACCAAAATGCCAATAGGTGCACGAGGAGGATTATGGAGATAGTCACCAATTTTTTCCCAAATGGAGATTTTTAAGGACCCTTTCTCTGGATAAGTGGGACAATGTTGCCACACATAAGCCAATAATGTAGCAATAGGTTTAATTTTTACAGGCGAGCCCTTTAAATTAGCAGAATATTTAGAAGAAGAGGCAACTAACTCCCTCAATTCCTTCAGATGCTCTGTCTGTTGTTGAGAAAAGTTTCCACCCATACTTATGAAAGTCAAGACCGTGTTTCAGATCCGATGATGTGCACAGCTCCCATCGAGCGAGTAAGATATGAGCGCGTCGCGGCGTATCCCCCTTAGGGAATCACGTCGGGGTCACCAGAATGCGGAATCTGCTATCCCGCATCAGATGGGCGTCTCATGATAGGGAGCGAAGGAGAGAGAAACGACAGGAGACGAAGTTCCTCGTGATGAGTGCGCCCAGAATGGCTGGGTACAAGCTCTTTTATTATGCTCATTCAAAAGAGGGTGATTGTTTATTCAGAACCTAGGTTAAGCCTAGGTCAGATGGAATATACAAATTTAACAATGACTCAAAAAACAGCAGGATATCAGGACAGACAGGATGGCAGGAATTATATTTGATCAAGATATTACTTCTTCACAAAGCTGCATGCCAGACAATGTAATCCCAAGTGAATAAACGATTTCTGCAAATGTTTGACTCCTTGTCTCTGTACGTGCCCTGTAAAAGGTCACTGAGAAGACAGAAGCTTAATGATTACACGTGAAATGATACAATGTTGAAATGTCTGAATGATCCATAGTTGCATTGATATACAGTTGCAAACACATAAATGATACATAGTTACAACAATGTACTCACTGCCTCCATTTTGCTTCCTCTCTATCCATCCAGCATCCGTCTATTGACATTTCATCCGATCAGAAAGTTTTGAGCTGCACAAAACTTTTGCGCGGAAAATGTATCCAATTCGTCCATTCTACATCCGCTACGCATCCACTATGCATCTGCTCTGCATCCGTTATGCATCCGCTATATCCGCTAGGCATCCGTTACGCATCCGCACAACTCGCATCTGCACAGACGCAGGGAGGAAGCGGAACGGACACAGAACAGATGCAGAATGGATGCAGAACAGATGCCAAGCAGAAACAAAGCGTTTAAAATGGAAAAAACGTTCGCAGAGGGGACCTATCTCAGATATTAAGGATGTCTACAGGATGCCTAGAGGATGCCTAGAGGATGCAAAGGGACACCTATACTGCCTATAAAAAGGGGGAGCAACTCACCTGGATCTCACTTTCACAACAGCAGCCCAGCTGTGCAGACCTCTGCAGCCTTCATCTGACACTTCCTCTTCCACAGCATCCAGTCATGTCAATTGTGGATCGTAACACAGTCCTTTTGACAGCCACCATCCTTCTGCAACAGTGCGAAGCCATTTACAGGCTCTGTGAACTCTACTATGGGAAGAAAAGGAGGCGGCCAAGAAGCGTCTGGGTCCAAAGATGGATCGGGAGAAGAGCAGAGTACGGGCTGTACAACAAGCTGATGGTGGAGCTCAGGAACAAAGACACTCGGGCATTCCAGAACTTCATGAGGATGCCTCCAGCCATGTTTGATGAACTTGTGCAGCGGCTGACACCCAGGTTGACCAAGGCAAACACCAACTTCTGTTCCAGCCTGGACCCTGGGCTCAAGGTGGCACTCACTCTGCGCCACCTGGCCTCAGGGACCACCTACAGGAGCATGCAGTATGGCTGGAGGGTGCCACCCAACACCATCAGCATTGTGGTCAGAGAAGTGGTGCAGGCCATCATCGAAGAATACAAGGAGGAGCTCCTCCAGTGCCCCTCCACTGAAGAAGGATGGAAGAAAGTTGCAGAGCAGTGGTACCAGAGGTGAACTTCCCACACACCATTGGAGCCATAGATGGCAAGCATGTGGCCTGCAAAACACCACCCAAGTCAGGCTCCACTTATTTCAACTACAAGGGCTTCTTCAGCATCGTCCTCTTTGCCATGGTCGATGCTGACTACAAGTTCATGTACATCGATGCTTCAGGCAACGGCTCATGTTCAGATGCCCAGGTATACAACGCCAGTGACCTCAAGGAGGGGCTGGAAAGCAACCTCATCATGGGCTTTCCAGATCCAGACCCCCTGCCCAATGACACGCAAGATGTGCCCTACTTCATTGTGGGGGATGACGCCTTCTCCCTCAGAACCTACCTCATGAAGCCCTACACTTCAAGACACCTCACCCGTGAAGAGAGAATCTTCAACTACAGGCTGTCCAGGGCAAGGCGGGTGGTGGAGAATGCCTTTGGCATCCTGGCCAACAGGTTCCAGGTACTTCTCACCACCATGCAGCATCGCCCAGAGACCGTGAGGAGCATCGTGGAAGCTTGCTGCATGCTGCACAATCTCATGCGTACCCGCTACCCAGTCTTGCAGAACAGGCTCGTGGACCTCCAACAAGGCAATGGGGACATGGAGCCTGGGGAATGGAGGCAAGGGCGAAACCTGATAGACACTCAGGATGTGCAAGGCCCCAACAGAGCCTCACGTGAAGGGAAGAAGCAGCGCAACCTCCTGAGACACTGGTGCAACTCCCCAGCTGGAGCAGTGGAGTGGCAAGACTGGATGATAGATTATTAATGAGTGCTTCCTTCAGCCTGTCTCATCACACGGATGAGATTGGGCTATGTATGTTGGGTGGGCCTACAATGAACAGGGCGTTTAATAAAGAGTTGTGTTTGTGTTGACATGTGTGGATGATTATTACATTATTGTTGATAATAAAGGGCCATAGGTGTGGCACCTGGGAGGGTGGACCATACAGTCCCACTATGCTTGCACTGGAGGCTTATCTATCCCACTGCTATCCTTACCCATCCCACAGCTATTACCCATCCCAAAGGTATCACTGCCCATCCCACTGCTATCTTAACCCATCCCACAAGCATGCAAAGGCTTAAACCATTTCTAAAAGTTTCCACCAAGACTTTATTAAAAAAAAGAAACGAAGCAAGTGTGTGAATCAAAGATAAATTTTATTGAACAACAAGCTGTAAAACAAAAATGACCCAAGTCAAGTGTCCAAATAAACTCTACAGGGAGCCAGCTACCCAGTCTCTGGCACTTTTATTGGTCACTCGGAGGTGTGCCCAGTCTCCGGGGTGAAGGGTCCAGGTGCTGTGGAGGTGGGTGGTGCTGGAGTGCTGGTCTGTATCGTCATTGTGGTGCCTGGTCGCGAGAGGACAACAGGGGACGGTGTGTTGAGGACAGCTGGCTCAGACCCGTGATGCTGAGAGGTCCTTCCTCTATGTCATGGGGTGTCAGCCCCAGTACTGATGAGAGATGTACTGAGGCTGGGCTTGGCTGTGGGGTGGAGGAGGGAGTAGTGCAGTAGGGCTGTCTGGTCTGCAGCTGGGTGAGGACTGGCGTGGGTGGCATCGGTGGTGTGGGTGGCATTGCTGTCGTCGGTGGCATAATTGGCGTGGCTGGCATCGGTGGCATCAGTGGAACCGGTGGCAACGGTGTCGCTCGATGACTCTGTGCCTGGGCTGGGAAGGGTTGCTGCCTGTGCTGCTGGACCTCCTGGTAGCCGTAGCCCTGGTAGGTGAGGGCCTGTGGGAAGTCTTGGTATTTGAGGGACATCACCCGGGGTGGAGGAGCAGACCTGGACTGGGTGGGAGCAGGTTCCTCTGGGTCTGGAGGGTTTTGAAGCAGCTCCGTGATCCGGTCCTTCACCACCTGGTACTGGGGTTCCTCCATGTTCTTGAGGTTCTGGTTGACATAGGTGAGGAAGGGCTTGCGGTTGGAGGATGAGGAGTCGGTGCTGACCAGCTGAGAGAGGAGATCTATACTGGTGTGGATGGCGTCCCTGATCTCCAGCAGGACAGTGTGGCTCTGCCCCTCCTGCTGTCTGGCTCTCTGCCTTTCTGTGGAGGCAGAGCTGGGGGGGTGGATGCGGCTATGACTGTGGTGGACTCGATGTCTCCTCTCTCCCACCGCACCAGGGAGTCCACGGTGACAACAGCTGTCCGCGGGTTCTCCGCCATGGCACGCTCCACAGAAACCTGACTGGAGACAAGGACTGACTCTCGGCCGGAAGAGGACTGGGTCTCAGCAGGCTGCCGGAGAGAGAGGGTAGACAGAGGGGCTCCTGGTGCTCCTCGGTGGCTGATCTCACCCTCCAGGAAGCTGCACCTGGCCATGACATAGGTCTCTCTGTCCGTCAGCTTTACTGTGGCCTGGCCAGATTTCTTCAGGTGCAGCTTCCCATACCAGGTGTGCATATGTTTCCACCAGCCGAGGAGCACCTCCGAAGTGTAACCCATACTCTCCGCCCTCTCTCTCCAAGCAGCCTGCTTCCTTTTAGTGTTCCTGTACAGCCGGTGTCCCTTCCACCACAGATTGTCATTCTCTCTCAGCCACTCCAGCACCTCATCCTCGTGTTCCTCCTCAATGAAGTATTGCCTCCTCTCCCGTCCCCGCATACGCCTCTTCCTCCCTTTGCCAGGACCAGATGGGCCCTCATCAGAGGGGCTCCCAGGTGGTAGGGGCTGCTCCTCCACACCATCACCAGCAGCAGCACCAGCACCAGCAGGATCATCATCATCATCATCACCAGCAGGATCATAATCAGCATCAGCATCATCAGCATCAGCAGCAGCAACAGGATCATCATCATCAGCAGCAGCAGCAGCAGCAGGATCAGCAGGACCAGGATCAGCAGCAGCAGAGTAATCACCAGGAGCCCCAGCAGCACCAGCACCAGCAGCACCAGCAGCACCAGCAGGACCAAGAGCACGAGCAGGACCAGGAGCACGAGCAGGATGAACAGAACGAGCAAGACCAGGAGCACGAGCAGTACTAGCAGTACGAGCAAGTCCAGGAGCACGAGCAGGACGAGCAGCAGCTTCAGTAGAATATGCAGCAGAAGCACCACTGCCAGGAGCAGCTTCAGCAGAAACTCCAGCACCAGAAGAGCGAGCCCGAGCAGCAGAAGCCCCAGCAGAAGCAGAGTCAGGGACAGGGGGCGGGAGGGTAGCCCTGTCCCTCTTGCCAGGGATGGCGGCAGGTTGCTGAGAAGTTCGCTTCTTCCCCATGGTTGTGGGGTTGCTGGCTGGCAGGGAGGCTGGCACAAAGCCTGGCAGGAAGGAAGGCAGGCTGGCACCAAGGCTGGCAGGCAGGCAGGCACCAAGGCTGGCAGGCAGACTGGCTGGCAGGGAGGCTGGAAGGCAGGCTGGCAGCAAGGCTGGAAGGCAGGCAGAGAGCAAGGCTGGCAGGGAGGCTGGCCAGGAGGCTTGGAGGCAGGCAGGCAGGAAGGCTGGCAGCAAGGCTTGCAGGCAGGCATGCAGGCAGGTCAGGCAAGGACTCGATGTATCCTGCAGCAGGTCTTTCCTCCAAATGCTGGACATGTGCGAGCTGCTTCCCTTTATGTCCGGGGGGCTTGCGCAATGCATCCCCCCCGCATGCGCAATTAACGCCAGGCATCCGCTAGGCTTCCGCTGTGCGTCCGCTAGGCTTCCGCTCTGCATCCGCTTCATCCGCTGTGCATCCGCTCTGCATCCGCTTCATCTGTTCCGCGTCCGCTTTGCTGAGGCCCCCCGGAAGCCCTGCGGATGTGCCATCTGCTCCCATCCGCTTCCATCCGCTAGACTTCTGTTCCGCATCCACTTTCCATCCGCCCTGCATCCTCCCCACATCCGTGTTATCCACTCCAGTTATGCAAATTTTTGCCCTTTTTGAGAGCGGATAACAACGGATGGAACATTTTGCTCGTCCATTGTGTCTGTTTTGCATCCGTTGGGCAGTGTGACAGGGCCTTTAGAGAGGGTTGTAAAGCACTGTGAAGAGATATATTAGTCTATTGCTATTCTTTGCCAACAGACAGGTTTTTGATTTTATTTTTATTTTATTTGGTTTGTCAATTGCTTACAAGATAATAGGTGTAAGTAAAACATAGTTACCCCTTGCAGACCTCTTAGGAAAGGGGTGAGGTCAATAGTAGAAAGTCTAAGGTTAAAGTTTTTGAGGTTTGGGGAAGAAACCACAGTCAGGTCGAGTATTCCAGACATTGACCACTCTGTTGCTAGCCCCTGATTGAAATGAGCTTGAAACTTTTAAAATTCACTGACAAAGAAGTAAATGAGTACTTCAGAGCCCCTTCATTAACATTGCAGCATTTTAAAGAAAGACAATAAATCTTCACCAAATTAAGAGAAACAATGCCCATATTGCCATAGTCAAGACAATCACTTGGGTCTATGTGAGGAAGGTACAATAATTCCCTCTTTTGGCATCTAGTTTTACCTCCATGGACATCTTCAAAAAGCACAGGAAATAAATAGCACATAATTTTGTATTTTTATAATAAGTGTGAGATGAAACACTGGAAAACCTTGTCAGGCCCAGCTAAGCTGATTCCAATTAAAGCTTCTGACAGAGTTCCAGCTGTTTTACTACCTTAAATAGCACTGAACAAAGCAAGGTTTATGAAGCATTCAGAAGTCAAATACCCCATTAACATAAACATGGAGTGAAATCAACTCAACTAATTTCAGCTTTCTTTCATTCATTAAAGTTGAACTAATCTAAGATGTTTCGGTTTCCTTCTTATGCAAAACAAAACACAGTATTTGAACTGTTTCATGATTTACTCTGCACACCTACCCTTGGGGTAAGATCATTACAGTTTATCATTGCAATTTTTATTATACTGTATTTCAGAGATAGATGGAAACAGAGAAAAAATGATGACTGTAAACACTGGGAATGAACATTGGGAATAGTATCTTTTCTTGCTTCTCAGTGGAATGGCTTAGAAAATAGTTTGCAATTTTAAGCTTTGGTTTCAGTAATTTGTGGAATGGTCTCTCAAGATACTTTTTAGGATAACAATATTAAACATTAAAACTGAGAATGAAACAAAGGAATACATGTACATATACACGTAGAGGGCATAATGTAATAATATTCTTAATGCACTGAGATCTGTATATTTTTATGTATTTCGTTTGAGCAAATGTTTCATCAAATAAACATAAAAACAGATAAATAAAAAATAAGTTTGAGCTGGCATGTTTCAAAAAAAGAGCCTCTTTAAAGCAGCTCTGGTTTGTTTTTTGTTCAGGCTTCAATTTCAATCCCCCAAAAAAACCTGTGTTCTCAAGAGATCCTTTAGATCAAAATTCTCAAGCTTTCCAAAAACTTGTTCTAAATTATTTTAAGGGATGTATAGGCTAAGCTATAATTTGTATAGATTAAATATCATGGGCATCATAGCATCCACAATAACTTTTACTGGCTTTGGAGACCCTCAAAATGAAATTTGGTCCCATAAAAGACCAAAGATCAAATTTAAGATTCAAAAGAGCAGGTGATTAGCGATTCCAAACTGTAAGTTGTATTATAATGTTAGATATGTAACATCTATTGTATTTTCAGAGTGGATTGGATTGCTTTATGGTTCCTTTTGGTCCCATCTGTGAAAAGGATAGGACTCCCTGACAGTCTGCATAACTATCTTGATAACTGTTTTTGAAACATGTACTTCCACAATAGTTCAGTTTAGCATTTTGGTATTAGTATCTTCAAATTCATCGGGCTGTATTAAAAGAATTGCAAAAACTAAGGGGAATACTGAGAGATCGAATTAAAATTTAAAAATCTTATATATTTTTATCTTATAAAAATCTTATATCTTATAAAAATCTTATATATCCCAGAACATTGTTGGGCTTTATCGACTATAGGTGAAGAATCAGAATCCAAACTGGGCAGAGAATGAATGAATAAATGGATGCAGAATTTGGTTGCATTAACAGAGATACGGCAATGGAGATTTCAGTGAAAGAAGTAAATTAAACATATTCTGAAAGCTGAGAAAAAAATATATTTTTTTTAATTACTAGTATACTATTCCAGTTTTAATTGCAAAATGGGCAATTATTTTTCAAAAAAAATTACTGGACACATAATGAATAGGTCAGATCATTTTTACATCTAGTGACAGTGCTGTAAGGCTCCACAGTTATAGAAAACAATTCATACTAGAATGAAATAAATAAAAGCTGAATTCTTGTTTAAATAAACTTTACTGAATCATAGTATGACCTCAAAGTATACTGAATTTGCTTTATATATGACAACTGCTGCAAGGCTTCCTAAATGCTTGCTACTGGAAAGATTAGTGATCCAGTGGTTAAGAATAGAAGAATGGCTAACCAAATTGTGAGAATATGATTTGATAAGGCAATGAAAACTGACTGACTCCCAAAATTGTGTCTGTTAAAACAATTTCAGTTGAAGACCTCTTGGGCTGTAGAAATGACAAATTATATTAGGAATCATGGTCTCCTGCCTTTTATACAATTGGAGGAGTAAGTTAAAAAGATTGCTGCACTAAGAATTTTGGAGAAGCACAGAAAAATACAACAATCTTCAGTAAATTTGGCAGATTGAAATGGAAGAGCTGCTGCAAACATGCCTTCAAATTTTTTTTTTATTTTTTTTATTTATTTTTTTATTTTATTGTTCACTATTGTGAACAATAGTCCACAAGGCGTGACACTAAGTATCAAGGTCATGCATACAATGCTGTGCAACTATACATGACAACCTCATGGCCTAATCAAGGGTTCACAGCAGCTTAAGAGAAAAAAGAAAAAAGAAAAAGTGGGGCCTAATGAATAATATACGATACAATCTGCAGAAGGTGGTTGTGGACGTGACTCTTGAATGACTGAGACCCTCTGTCACTAATCATGCCTACAATGTCTTCTGGTAAGCTGTTCCAGACTCTGACTGCAGTGTGTACAAAACTCCTGCCAGTTGAGTGTGTTCTGGATTTGGGTTCCACAAGAGCATGTCTCGGAGTTGACACACTGGAGCGAGTTGTTCTTCCTATTGCAAAAGGTGGGGGAACCAGCTTTTTCAGGTCTTGAGGCCCGTCTGCATTTTGTACAGGGCAACTGCAGCTGCAACTTGACGTCTATGGTGAAGTGAAGGAATATTGAAGTTGGAGCGTGCCTCGTCCTCATTTATTCCGATTATGCGTAGGGCCTTCTTCTGTATATGATCAAGTAGTTGAAGTACTGTAGGAGATGCATTCAGCCAGCACAGAGACGCGTATTCCATGATACTTCTTATCTGGGCCTTGTACACTGTGGCTCTCCCAGGGGCATCCAGTTTAGATGCTACCCTCCTAAGAGCACAAAGTCTCTGTCCAGCTCTGGACGAAATGTTCCTGATTTGCTTATTCCAGGTGAGCTTCTTGTCAACCGTGATGCCCAGTATCTCCAGTTCATCTACGTCGGTGATTTTTGTGTTTCCAAAGTGCAAGTCTACCCTCGATGGTTGTCTCTTTCTTGATATTGTTAGAGCCGTGCACTTGGCTGGCTCAAAAGACACCCTCCATTTATCAGCCCATTGCTTCATGTTTTCCAGGTCTCTATTTAGGCTTGCATTATCTGGCTCCGCTTCTCCTGATGATCTAATTTTCTAAATTATCAAGTATTTAATCACCAAAATGCTTAAACTACATAGAACGCTGTTTACTTGAACAAGATTTGAGCAGCTGGACACAATGGTTAAATATGGAAGATTTGACTAAGTTACTTATATTGAAAAATACTCTGTACTATTTATGGAGTTCCAGAAATAGAAGACATAATGCATATATTATTTGAATGTCAATTGTATAAAAAAGAAAGAAATCAGTATCCTGGACTGCATATTAGATGAATGACCTATTGGGATCCTTATATTAAAACAGCATTTTTTATATGCACTCAGAATTCAAAAATTGCAGCTCTTTATTTGAACAAAATAAAGTTCAGTTGAGATGTGCATGTGTGGTTCTAACTGAAACAAATTTTAGAGTTGACACAGAAATATAATGTACATTTTTATTCTTATTCTTTTTCTATTTAATTTGTTTCTTTTATTTTCATAAGTGTTTTATGTTTTAATATTCTGTATTTTAGACTTCATGGATAATCAACAATAAACTATTGCAATCTTGCTATTGCTTTGACATCTAGAATAATGTGATATCGTGAAAGTAATTTAACACTGATTTCCGCTCAAATTGGAAACCATTCTTAGATTATAATCTGATACATGAATTGGTACCACATGCAATATGGTATCCAAATCAGAACAGATTCTTATTAATGTGGACTGAATGTATTCCAGCATATAATTCCATTTTGTGATTTCTATAGTGTTGACTATGGTTCTTAATATTCACATTCAGCTCAAGTGTAAGCTTTTACGGTAACATAATATTAAACATATATTGCTGCTCCTCTTGTGGTTTTTATATTGGAAAGCTGCAGTCTCCGTCACGTTTTAAATCCTGGTTTATTTAGTTGGAGCATGTTCTTTTATTCTTTCATTCTTTTTCATATTCTGTTTTGTATTATTTCTATATTTTTGCTACTTAAAAAACAGTAAATCATTTAAAAAAGAGAATATTTATTTATTTAGCATATGATGATGTTACATTAGCCAAGAGACTACAATGTTATTACAAAGTACAGTAGTTGTTTGGTTGCCAACAATTGCCAGTCAATTTTGTTCATGCTCACATGTTATCTGGAGTGTACCACAGGAAGCCACCTAGCTCTCCATATTCATAAGATTTGAGGGCATTCTGCAGCAGCATCTGGGGCTTTTTCCACCACTAATGTCACCTGGCATTCAGGCATCAAAATCAGGCAGGTCCAGCAACAGTCAAATTCATATGTCTATTTGAAGCACCCTTTTTTTCCCCACCAAAATTTATTTATTTATCTACTTGAATGAAACTTACTTTCAAACTACGAGGTTGGCAGAAGCTGAGATAAGTGAGGGGAACTCACGCCATTACTAAGTGCTAGAACTCAAACCGACAGAGTACACTTTCTCTAGTGTTATTAAGCCACTGCCCATCTATAAAAGGAAAAATTAAGGAAAAATGCATAAGCATGTACACCATGTTAACATAAATTTAAATACAGTACAATTGCACATGAATGTCGTGCTATTTATTTTTAATCACAAAATATCATAAGCTAGTATAGAAATGGAATGTAACATTCCCTTTTGGAAAATTAATTTTTTTATTCAATACATGCTTCTTAAAGTTTAAATGCCATCGGTCAGTTTCTATTATACTACTTTGGAAAAGGAATGTATCAATACTCTATTATACTGTTTGGAACAGGAACATATCAGCAGAAGACCACAGGAAAGTTATGCAATCTGCCTGATATATCTTTGCTCAAATATTGATGGCAATTGTCAGCCTACCCTGTTGTTCACATTTATTTTTAAATTATTCTTTTCTATTCCATATAGTTGCAGAGAGTGACAGACCTGAAATAGAGAGTTCTACTCAAAAGCAGGAATGGAAGAAAGAACCCTGTGTAAAAGGTAGGAAAACACAGAAATCTGGGCCACAATCCAATAAAATCAATATACAGTTTTTCTCCTTATGCATGACTTTTTAATCACATGCATAATGAATTTAATCCAAATGGCTTTGGCACTGACATATAAGAAAAAGCCTAAGAAGATAGGATTTTTTTTTCAAAGCACTCCACATAATGTACTTTTTTCTAGTTGGAAAAATAAAATTTAATTGTTCTGTGCTTTTAATACATTTCTTACACGAGAGAATATAAAGTTTCCCACTGTTTTGTTTGTTCACTTGTTTGTTTTTATGCAGTTAAAAAAAGAGTTTGACTTTTTGGCTAGAGTTTAAAATACAATGTTATCTGCATTTGAATGAAAACAATTACATATTATCACTACATTTTAGTGTAAATAAATAACAGAAAACATAATGTATTTCAGCATGTCTGTCATAGTTGGGGATTTTTAATGTTAACTTTTATAATCAGTTTTCAGTAAGGTAAATTAATATTCTTATATTTTATGTCAGTACATAATTCTATATGAATTTGGAGAACAAATCTGCTGTCTCATTATTCTAGAAACATTTTCACCAAATAAAGTAGCATTTACTTAAAATAACATCTGTTAATTATTAGCCAACGATCCATATTATGATAGATATAAATAGATTCTGCTGATATTACTCCAACAAAGATCCTAAGAATTTATTTTGTGTATGGCGTACAAAGTCAGGAAAATCTTCACATGTTAAACCCCTGTCACACTGCACCAATGGATGCAAAGAGGATGTAAAACGGACAAAAAAGCTTGCCATCCGTTGGTGAACGCAGTGTACTCACTGCCTCCGTTTTGCTTCCTCTGTATCCGTCCAGCATCCGTTTATTGACGTTTCATCCGCTCAGAAAGTTTTGAGCTGCATCTAACTTTCAGACCAGCAGCCCAACTGTGCAGACCTCTACAGCCTTCATCTGACTCTTCCTCTTCCACAGCATCCAGTCATGTCCACCGTGGATCGTAACACAGTCCTTTTGGCAGCCACCATCCTTCTGCAACAGTGCAAAGCCATCTACAGGCTCTGTGAACTCTACTACGGGAAGAAAAGGAGGCGGCCAAGAAGCGTCTGGGTCCGAAGATGGATCGGGAGAAGAGCAGAGTACGGGCTGTACAACAAGCTGATGGTGGAGCTCAGGAACAAAGACACTCAGGCATTCCAGAACTTCATGAGGATGCCTCCAGCCATGTTTGATGAAGTTGTGCAGTGCCTGACACCCAGGTTGACCAAGGCAAACACCAACTTCCGGCCGAGACTGGAACCTGGGCTCAAGGTGGCACTCACTCTGAGCCACCTGGCCTCAGGGACCACCTACAGGAGCATGCAGTATGGCTGGAGGGTGACACACAACACCATCAGCATTGTGGTCAGAGAAGTGGTGCAGGCCATCATTGAAGAATACCTGCAGGAGCTCCTCCAGTGCCCCTCCACTGATGAAGGATGGAAGAAAGTTGCAGAGCAGTGGTATCAGAGGTGGAACTTCCCACACACTGTTGGAGCCATAGATGGCAAGCACGTGGCCTGCAAAGCACCACCCAAGTCGGGCTCCACTTATTTCAACTACAAGGGCTTCTTCAGCATCGTCCTCTTTGCCATGGTCGATGCTGACTACAAGTTCATGTACATCGATGCTTCAGGCAGCGGCTCATGTTCAGATGCCCAGGTATACAACGCCTGTGACCTCAAGGAGGGGCTGGAAGGCAACCTCATCATGGGCTTTCCAGATCCAGACCCCCTGCCCAACGACACGCAAGATGTGCCCTACTTCACCGTGGGAGATGATGCCTTCTCCCTCACAACCTACCTCATGAAGCCCTACACCTTCAGATGCCTCACCCGTGAAGAGAGGATCTTCAACTACAGGCTGTCCAGGGCAAGGTGGGTGGTGGAGCACGCCTTTGGCATCCTGGCCAACAGTTTTCAGGTACTTCTCACCACCATGCAGCGTCGCCCAGAGACCGTGAGGAGGATTGTGGAAGCTTGCTGCATCCTGCACAATCTCATGTGCACCCGCTACCCGGTCTTGCAGAACAGGCTCATGGACCTCCAACAAGGCAATGGGGACATGGAGCCTGGGGAATGGAGGCAAGGGCAAAACCTGATAAACACTCAGGATGTGCAAGGCCCCAACACAGCCTCACGTGAAGGGAAGAAGCAGCGCAACCTCCTGAGACATTGGTACAACTCCCCAGCTGGAGCAGTGGAGTGGCAAGACAGGATGATAGATGATTAATGGGTGCTTCCTTCAGCCTGTCTCATCACACGGATGAGATTGGGCCATGTATGTTGGGTGGGCCTACAATGAACAGGGCGTTTAATAAAGAATTGTGTTTGCGTTGACATCTGTGGATGATTATTACATTATTATTGATAATAAAGGGCCATAGGTGTGGCACCAGGGAGGGTGGACCATACAGTCCCACTATGCTTGCACTTATCTATCCCACTGCTATCCTTACCCATCCCACAGCTATTACCCATCCCAAAGGTATCCCTGCCCATCCCACTGCTATCTTAACCCATTCCACAAGCATGCAAAGGATTAAACCAATTCTAAAAGTTTCCACCAAGACTTTATTAAAAAAAAGAAATGAAGCAAGTGTGAGAATCAAAGATAAACTTTATTGAACAACAAGCTGTAAAACAAAAATGACCCAAGTCAAGTGTCCAAATAAACTCTACAGGGAGCCAGCTACCCAGTCTCTGGCACTTTTATTGGTCACTCGGAGGTGTGCCCAGTCTCCGGGGTGAAGGGTCCAGGTGCTGTGGTGGTGGGTGGTGCTGGAGTGCTGGGTCTGTATCGTCATTGGAGTACCTGGCCCCGAAAGGACAACAGGGGACGGTGTGTTGAGGAAGCTCTCAGACAGCTGGCTCAGACCCGTGATGCTGAGAGGTCCTTCCTCTATGTCATGGGGTGTCAGCCCCAGTACTGATGAGAGATGTACTGAGGCCGGGCTTGGCTGTGGGGTGAGGAAGGAGTAGTGTAGTGGGGCTGTCTGGTCTGCAGCTGGGTGAGGACTGGCATGGGTGGCATCGCTGTCGTTGGTGGCATCATTGTCGTGGGTGGCATTGGTGGCATCAGTGGAAACGGTGGCAACGGTGTCGCCCAATGACTCTGTGCCTGGACTGGGAAGGGCTGCTGCCTGTGCTGCTGGACCTCCTGGTAGCCATAGCCCTGGTAGGTGAGGGGCTGTGGGAAGACTTGGAATGGGAGGGACATCACCTGGGGTGGAGGTGGCGGAGCAGACCTGGACTGGGTGGGAGCAGGTTCCTCTGGGTCTGGAGGGTTGTGAAGCAGCTCGGTGATCCGGTCCTTCACCACCTGGTACTGGGCTTCCTCCATGTTCCTGAGGGTCTATGCTGAGAGAGGAGATCTATGCTGGTGCGGATGGTGTCCCTGATCTCCAGCAGGACAGTGTGGCTCTGCCCCTCCTGCTGTCTGGCTCTCTGCCTTTCTGTGGAGGCGGAGCTGGGGGGGTGGATGCGGCTACGACTGTGGTGGACTCAATGTCTCCTTTCTCCCACCGCACCAGGGAGTCCTCCACGCGCTCCACCACAGTTACAACAGCTGTCCGCGCGTTCTCCACCGTGGCACGCTCCACAGAAACCTGACTGGAGACAGGGACTGACTCTTGGCCAGAAGAGGACTGGGTCTCAGCAGGCTGCCGGAGAGAGAGGGTAGACAGAGGGGCTCCTCGTGCTCCTCGGTGGTGGATCTCACCCTCCAGGAAGCTGCACCTGGCCATGACATAGGTCTCTCTGTCCGTCAGCTTTACTGTGGCCTGGCCAGATTTCTTCAGGTGCAGCTTCCCATACCAGGTGTGCATATGTTTCCACCAGCCGAGGAGCACCTCCGAAGTGTAACCCATACTCTCCGCCCTCTCTCTCCAAGCAGCCTGCTTCCTTTTGGTGTTCCTGTACAGCCGGTGTCCCTTCAGCCACAGATAGTCATTCTCTCTCAGCCACTCTAGCACCTCATCCTCGTGTTCCTCCTCAATGAAGTATTGCCTCCTCTCCCGTCCCCGCATACGCCTCTTCCTCCCTTTGTCAGGACCAGATGGGCCCTCATCAGAGGGGCTCCCAGGTGGTAGGGGCTGCTCCTCCACACCACCAGCAGCAGCAGCACCAGCAGGATCATCATCATCATCATCATCATCATCATCACCAGCAGGATCATAATCATCATCAGCAGCAGCAGCAGCAGCATAAGCAGCAGGATCATCATCATCATCAGCAGCAGCAGCAGCAGCAGCAGCAGGATCAGCAGGATCAGGATCAGCAGCAGCAGAGTAAACACCAGGAGCCCCAGCAGCACCAGCACCAGCAGGACCAGCAGGACCAGCAGGACCAGGAGCATGAGCAGGACCAGGAGCACGAGCAGGACGAGCAGGACGAGCAAGAACAGGAGTACGAGCAGTATGAGCAAGTCCAGGAGCACGAGCAGGACAAGCAGGACAAGCAGGACCAGCAGGACCAGCAGGACCAGGAGCAGCTTCAGCAGAGTATGCAGCAGCAGAAGCACCACCGCCAGGAGCAGCTTCAGCAGAAGCTCCAGCACCAGAAGAGCGAGCCCGAGCAGCAGAAGCCCCAGCAGAAGCAGAGTCAGGGACAGGGGGCGGGAGGGTGGCCCTGTCCCTCTTGACTGGGATGGCAGCAGGTTGCTGAGACTTTCGCTTCTTCCCCATGGTTGTGGGGTTGCTGGCTGGCAGGGAAGCTGGCAGGGAGGCTGTCAGGCACCAAGGCCGGCAGGAAGGCTGGCACCAAGGCTGGCAGATAGGCTGGCAGGAAGCCTGGCAGGAAGGCAGGCAGACAGGCAGGCACCAAGACTGGCAGCAAGGCTGGCAGGCAGGCAGAGAGCAAGGCTGGCAGGGAGGCTGGCCAGGAGGCTTGGAGGCAGGCCGGCAGGAAGGCTAGCAGCAAGGCTTGCAGGCAGGGCAGACAAGGACTCTCTGTATCCTGCAGCAGGTCTTTCCTCCGAATGCTGGCCATGTGCGAGCTGCTTCCCTTTATATCTGCAGGGCTTATGCAATGCATCCCCCCCGCATGCGCAATTAATGCCAGGCATCCGTTAGGCTTCTGCTGTGCATCCGCTTGGCTTCCGCTCTGCATCCGCTTTATCCGCTGTGCATCTGCTCTGCATCCGCTTCATCCGTTCCACGTCCACTTTGCTGAGGCCCCCCGGAAGCCCTGCCATCCACTTCCATCCGCTAGGCTTCCATTCCGCATCCGCTTTCCATCTGCCCTGCGTCCTCCCCCCGTCCGTGTTATCCGCTCCGGTTATGCAAATTTTTGCCCCTTTTGAGAGCAGATAACAACGGATGGAACATTTTGCTCATCCGTTGTGTCCGTTTTGCATCCGTTGGGCAGTGTGACAGGGCCTTTAGATACACAATGCAGTCCTGAAGCCCAGAATGCTAGTTTATTCTGTTCAGTATTTGCACACCTATCCTTAGTGTACCACAAGGACCAAACTAGTCTTGTACCAGCTAACTAGCAGTCTCAGGTTGCTAGCTCTTCTGACCTCCTTCACTAGTTTTGATTTGACTCACATTGTGTTGCAATGTCTTGCATCCAGCCAGGTGCAACACTACTTTCTGTTCTCCGCACACAATAACACAGCTAGTTTTTTTCCCATCAAAGTGTTACCCATTTATCTACTTGCTATGTTGCATGTTTTCAAACAATACACACACACACACACACACACATACAAATTTCATTCCCTATATTTCTTCACTTCTTCAGAATGACATTAGATAGTTAATTGTTGTAAAACATGATTTAAAAAACATGAAAAATCAAGTAAAATGCCAACCATAATGTTACACTATAACCAGTAAATTCAAAATTCATTATCCTTATTATTCCAAATGAAAGCTTGCATAATGATCTGTTGATTTTCCAACAACTGATTGACCAAGATAGTTAATAATCCAAAGGATTCTGTAGTTAAAACGTGGCTAGTATTTTAAACAGCAGCAGATGAATTTTTTAAAGATGAAAAGGTTAATTGAAGTTATACCAGAAATGTCCAAAAAGTTGTTGAAAGTAGAAATAAGCAATTACTTGCCAATCTTTCCTTTTTGGAAATATAAAATCCATCTAGTACAATTTATTCCTCTGTGAAAATAGAAAACGGGGAAAAAATAAATCAGTCAGTCTTTAGATTTCTTTAAAAAACAAATTTTATTAATTTTACAACTAAAAACAACTCGACAACACATACAGAAATGAGAGAGCAGAAGGAAAAGAGAAAAAGGGTAGAGAGAAAGAAACAGAAAAAATGTAAAAACATTCTTATTTTCGACAGTTTGTAGGATTTTTTCTTCCCTTAATTTTGCCATATTTGCACACCTTATCCTTACAAAAATTTGTGCATCACTCATATAAATTTATGTTATTCTTACTATCTTATGATATAAAGTCTATCTTTGTTCTAACCATTTATACTAACAATTCCAACTATTATGATATATTGAAGTATCTTTGTTTTTTAAAGCTAGAGTTAATCTGTCCATTACTGCGCAGTTTGAAATTTTTTGGATGGTCATCTCCTCTGTACGTATATGAGGGTGCTTCCAACAATGAGCAAAGGCTAATCTGGCCAATGTTAGTATGTGTATTGTTATGTATTTCGCTTTTTTTTCACAAATTTTTATGAGTTTTCAATAAACAAACATACACAAACAAAACACAAGACATCAAAACATAAAACTTCTTTTTGGAAAGCGGCTTAGTCCCAGGTTACATCTTTTTATACAGACATACATTCAAAATTCATGCTCACTTTTTATCCAGTTTCATATCTTATTTACCATTCTACATTTTCTATATAGCTTCTCCCCTCTTTTCACTCTCTTAATTCTATTTTATTTATTTCATCTCAATTTAAATCATTATACATATTTCTTTTGTCTGTTATATTAAAATTTTCTATTGTCTTTTCTCATTAACACAAAATTTCTCCTGCAATCACTGACTGAAGTATGACGCCTTTGAATCTTTCCCTTAAATTTAACACTTAAAATAATATATACTTTTCATTCTGCTTCTGCTTAGTACATTCTAAAGCTACTTACTATATTATAAAATAAAATAAGAAAATAATAAGTTTCTAATATAATTATAACAATAATTCATAGTAAATTAAACTCTATTATTAAATCAAGTTTTCTAACATTATTTCAGGTATAAATACTACAATATAATCTTATGTACTTTTGCAGAGTCTCTTTTTTTAATCATATTTTTACCCACTATTTCTGAATAAATCTTGTTTCTTTACATCTTATTTTAAACCTTTATAACTTCTCTTCCCTTTTTCCCTTCCTTTCTTCTTCTATTTCAGTTTTCTATTTATCTTTTCTCATTAACACAAAATTTCTCCTATAATCACAGATTGAAATATAATACCTTTAAATCTTTCCCCTAGACTTAACACTTAAAATAACATATACTTTTCAATCTGGTTCTGCTTAGTACATTCTGAAACTACTTACTATATGATAAAATAAAAGAGAATAATAAATTTATACTATAGTTAAAACAATAATCCATAACAAATTAAGCTTAATTATTAAATCCAATTTTCTAACACTATTTCAAATATAAATACAACAATACAATCTTATGTACTTTGCAGAATCTCTTTTTTAATCATATTTTTACCCACTATCTCTGAATAGATCTTCTTTCTTTACATCTTGTTTTAAACCTTTGTAACTTCTCTTCCCCTTTTCCCTTCCTTTCTTCTGCAATCCTGTTTTTTTACCCCCTTGTCTATTAATCTCCACCTTCTTCTGTATTTCTCTTTTCTGTTGCTTTCTAACATTATATCGATTTTTCATCTTATTTTTCTCTTTTTTGGTTGTTTTTTTAAATCTTAAATTCTCCATTCTCTTTCCCTTCTTTACCTTTTCTTCCCCAGCTAAAATTGTTTGTTCATTAAAGATGGCTTCTTCTTCATCGCAATCTTCTTGTTCTTGTAGTTTCTGGAAGGTATAAATCGCCATTTCTAAAAAATGGAAAACAGATCCAGAAGAACTCTTCCCTTCTTGGTCCTCTTCTTTCAGCTTTTCAAATTCAATTTTCAGTTCATCATCAAGTATTGCCATTGTAAAAAGTTTTTTTCAACAACCCAAATATTTTTAGTCTTTCAAATAGTAATTTCCAAAAAATCCCAAAGTCACCAAGCAATCCAAATACACACAGTCTGTTTCATTTAGCATTTTCTTCTTTTAATATTTTCTCTTCCTGGGGTTATAGTTCAGTTATAAAGCTCCAGTTGAAATATATCTTTAAGAAGTTTTATCACAATTTTGCTTCCTTCGGGTATTATCCCACGTCATTGTAGTGCTATTAAAGTTGTAGCAACATTTCAGCAGAATCTCATCTGCCATCATCAGGCTTCTGTATAGAGTTTGTATGTGGGTCAGGGTCTCACAGCCGTTGGTTTTAAATTTGAGGCTAGCCTATTATTGTGGCAGGATGTTTTTTTCTACATCCTGATTGGTTGGGAGTCTTGGTTTGTGTTTATTGGACTTGGAGTTTGTTTGATTGGTGTTTCTGGTTTCTTCTTTCTGTTTTGTGGCTTTGATTGGCTGGCAACACTCTGCTCCTATATTCTATATATTAATATATATATTCTATATTCTATATATATATATATTCTATATATATATCCTATATATTCCTATATTGGAGGCTTTCAGTGCAGCTTGGCTTCGTGTGAAAGGAAGGCTATTATCTATTAGGAAGCCAGGTTTCATCTGGGTGCCTGGTGGGAGAGTGTTTGAGCTGGAGGTATCAGAGGGAGTCTGTTTGTGCCCAGGTGTTTGCCTGGCTTGTGGTGTGGAGATCTTTCTATTTGAGAGTGCAGGCTTCCAAATGATTGACAGTTTAGTGGAATCATCTCTTCTATTCATGCTTTCAGGTCTTTTTTCAATCTCTATGGCTTCTCTGATGATTCTGTGGCTGGGGTTTTCTACAGTGGCTAGGGTTTTAGTGCCACTGAAGTTGATGCTGTGACCTGTGGCTTTCATGTGTTGGACTAGTGAGGAGGTGTGTTCCAGCTTTTTTACTGCATTTTTGTGTTCATCCAGGTGGGTACTTATTATTCTATTGGTCTGTCCAATGTATGTGGCCGGGCATGATGTACAGGGAATTTCGTATATGCCTTGGTTTTCCAGGTCAATTTTGTCTTTGGGGTTTCTCAGGATGGCTGCTATTTTTTTGTCTGTTTTGAAGGCAGTCTTGATGTGATGCCTGTGTAGTATCTTACTGATTTTATCTGTGGTACCTCTTATGTAGGGCAGGACAGCTGTTCCATAGGTCTGTTGATCTTCTAGGTCTCTGTTATGTCTTGGTGTGTTTTTGTGGATCAAGCTGGTGATTTTGTTTTTGTGGAAGCTGTTGGCTGTCAATACTTTAGTCAGGGTGCATAGTTCAGTCTTTATATGTGTCTTGTCTACCAGGCATTTGGTTCTGGTAATTAGTGTTTTGGCCACGGAATCTATCTGTGCTGGGTGGTGGTGGGATTGGGCGTTGAGGTAGCGGTTGGTGTGTGTTTTCTTTTGGTATATGGTGTGTCCCAGTGTGCCATCTGTTCTTTTGTAGATTAGTACATCTAGGAATGGTAGCTGTTTGTTTATTTCCGTTTCCATGGTGAACTTGATTTTGGGGTGTGTGCTGTTTAGGTGTGTTAGGAAATCGTTTAGATTTTCTTTTCCATGGGGCCAAATCACAAATGTGTCATCGATGTATCTTAGCCATAGTTTGGGTTTGTCGGTGGCATTAGCCAGGGCTCTGGATTCGAATTCTTCCATGAACAGGTTTGCAATGACGGGTGACAGTGGTGATCCCATAGGGGCTCCTTCAATTTGCTGGTATCTTTGTCCTTTGTATATGAAATATGTGTTGGTTAAGCAGTGTTCTGTTAGTTCCATGAGGTGTTTAGCTGGTTGGTATTTATTTTTGATGATTTCAAGAGTTTCTTTTATCGGGACTTGAGTGAATAGTGAAACCACGTTGAAACTTACAAGCAGATCTTCTTGTTCCATGTGTAGATCTTTGATCATTTCTAAGAAGTGGCATGAGTTTTGTACATATGAAGCTGCGGTTTCAGCATTCCCATCTATTAATTGGTATATCAGTCTCTTTTCTTTCTTTTTTTTTTAGTTTGTAAGATAACCATCTTCCTGGCATATTAGCATTCTCAAAGTAGGTTTGTCTAGTCTTATCTTAATTTATAATCATTTTCTCTTGTTCAATTCAATTCAATTTGTTTTTAGCTATTATCTGATTTTGCAATGTTGAGATCTTTAGGGTCTTCTGTAATTGCGTTTCTAAAGGCCCTGTCACACTGCCCAACGGATGCAAAACGTTTGTAAAAAGGACACAGCGGATGAGAAAAATGTTCCATCCATTGTTATCTGCTCTCAAAAGGGGCAAAAATTTGCATAAACAGAGCAGATAACACGGAAAGGAACGGACGGGGGGAGGATGCAGAGCGGATGGAAAACGGATACAGAACGGAAGCCTAGCGGATGGAAGTGGATGAGAGTGGATGGCACATCCACAGGGCTTCTGGGGGGCCTCAGCAAAGTGGACACAGAATAGATACAGCGGATGCACAGCGGATGAAGCGGATGCAGAGAGGAAGCCTAACGGATGCCTAGCGTTAATTGCACATGCAGAGAGGATGCATTGCGTAAGCCCCACGGATATAAGGGAAGCAGCTCGGAGCAGGTCACCATTCAGAGGAAAGACCTGCTGCCAGATGGATTGACAGCCTTGCCTGCCCTGCCTGCATGCCTGCCTGCAAGCCTTGCTGGAAGCCTTGCTGCCAGCCTTGTTGCCAGCCTCCCTGCCAGCCTTGCTGTCTGCCTGCCTGCCAGCCTTGCTGCCAGCCTCCCTGCCAGCCTTGCTGTCTGCCTGCCTGCCAGTCTTGCTGCCAGGCAGTCTGCCTGCCAGCCTTGCTGTCTGCCTGCCTGCCAGCCTTGCTGCCAGGCAGTCTGCCTGCCAGCCTTGCTGCCTGCCAGCCTGCCAGCCTTGGTTCTTGCCTGCCTGCCAGTCTTGGTGCCAGCCTTCCTTCCAGCCTTCCTGCCAGTCTTGGTTCCTGCCTGCCAGCCAGCCTTGGTGCCTGCCTGCCTGCCAGCCTTCCTGCCAGCCTTGGTGCCTGCCTGCCAGCCTTCCGGCCAGCCTTGGTTCCTGCCTGCCTGCCAGACTTCCTGCCAGCCTTGGTTCCTGCCAGCCTCCCTGCCAGCCAGAAACCCCACAACCATGGGGAAGAACAGAAAGCCTCAGCCATCTTCTGCCAGCCCTGGCAAGAGGGACAGGGCCACCATCCCACCTCCCTGGCCTTCACTCTGGTTCTGCTGGGGCTTCTGTAGCATGGGCTCACTCTTCGGGGGCTGAAGCTTCTGCTGCTTCTTCTTCTGGAGGAGCTGATGCTGCTGATTATGCTGGTGACTATGCGGATGCTGCACTCCAATGGCGCTTCAGTGAAGCACTCCAGCACCAGCCACCTCCACAGCACCTGGACCCTTCACCCCTGGGACTGAGCAACCAAGAGGAGTGTCAGAGACATATTTTTGTTTTATAGCTTGTTATTAATAAAGTCTATCTTTGATTCACACACTTGCTTCATTTCTTTTTTTAAATAAAGTCTTGGTGGAAACTTTTAGAAATGGTTTAAGCCTTTGCATGCTTGAGGGATGGGTTAAGATAGCAGAGGGATGGGCAGGGATACCTGTGGGATGTGTAATAGCTGTGGGATGGGTAAGGATAGCAGTGGGATGGGCAAGGATACCTTTGGAGTGGGTAATAGCTGTGGGATAGATAAACCTCCAGTGCAAGCATAGTGGGACTGTTTGGTCCACCCTCCCAGGTGCCACACCTATGGCCCTTTATTATCAATAACAATATAATCATTGATCCACACATGTCAACATAAACACAACCCTTTATTAAATGCCCTGTTCATTGTAGGCCCACCCAACATACATGGCCCAATCTCATCAGTGTGATAAGACAGGCTGAAGGAAGCATCCATTAAGCATGTATCATCCTGTCTTGCCACTCCACTGCTCCAGCTGGGGAGTTGCACCAGTGTTTCAGGAGGTTGCTCTGCTTCTTCCCATCACATGAGGCTCTGTTGGGGCCTTGCACATCCTCAGTGTCTATCAGGTTTTGCCCTTGCCTCCATTCCCCAGGCTCCATGTCCCCATTGCGTTGTTGGAGATCCACGAGCCTGTTCTGCAACACTGGGTAGCGGGTGCGCATGAGATTGTGCAGGATGCAGCAAGCTTCCATGATCCTCCTCACGGTCTCTGGGCGATGCTGCATGGTGGTGAGAGGTACCTGGAACCTGTTGGCCAGGATGCCAAAGGCATTCTCCACCACCCGCCTTGCCCTGGACAGCCTGTAGTTGAAGATCCTCTCTTCACAGGTGAGGCATCTGGAGGTGTAGGGCTTCATGAGGTAGGTTCTGAGGGAGAAAGCATCATCCCCCATGATGAAGTAGGGCACATCTTGCGTGTCGTTGGGCAGGGGGTCTGGATCTGGAAAGCCCATGATGAGGTTGCCTTCCAGCCCCTCCTTGAGGTCACAGGCGTTGTATACCTGGGCATCTGAACATGAGCCGCTGCCTGAAGCATCGATCTACATGAACTTGTAGTCAGCATTGACCATGGCAAAGAGGACGATGCTGAAGAAGCCCTTGTAGTTGAAATAAGTGGAGCCTGACTTGGGTGGTGCTTTGCAGGCCACGTGCTTCCCATCTATGGCTCCAATGGTGTGGGGGAAGTTCCACCTCTGATACCACTGCTCTGCAACTTTCTTCCATCCTTCTTCAGTGGTGGGGCACTGGAGAAGCTCCTCCATGTCTTCTTCGATGATGGCCTGCACCACTTCTCTGACCACAATGCTGATGGTATTATGTGGCACCCTCCAGCCGTACTGCATGCTCCTGTACGTGGTCCCTGAGGCCAGGTGGTGCAGAGTGAGTGCCACCTTGAGCCCAGGTTCCAGTCTGGGCCGGAAGTTGGTATTTGCCTTGGTCAACCTGGGTGTCAAACATGGCTGGAGGCATCCTCATGAAGTTCTGGAATGCACGAGTGTCCTCGTTCCTGAGCTCCACCATCAGCTTGTTGTACAGTCCATCCTCTGCTCTTCTGGCGAACCATCTTCGGATCCAGACTCTTTTTGGGTAGCTCCTTTTCTTCTCGCAGTAGAGTTCACAGAGCCTGCAGATGGCTTCGCACTGTTGCAGAAAGATGGTGGCTGCCGAAAGGAGTTTGTTACGATCCACGGTGGACATGACTGGATGCTGTGGAAGAGCAAGAGTCAGATGAAGGCTGCAGAGGTCTGCACCGCAGGGCTGCTGGTCTGAAAGTGAGATCCAGGTGAGTTGTTCCCCCTTTTTATAGGCAGTATAGGTTTCTCCTAGGTGTCCCTTTGCATCCTCTAGGCATCCTCTAGACATCCTTAATATCTGAGATAGGTCCCCTCTGCGAACGTTTTTTCCAGTTTAAATGCTTTGTTTCCGTTCTGCATCCATTCTGCATCCGTTCTGCGTCCGTTCCGCTTCCTCCCTGCGTCCGTTTACCACTGGAGTGGATGGAGTTGCGCGGATGCACAGCGGATGCCTAGTAGATATAGCGGATGTGTAACGGATGCAGAACGGATGCCTAGCGGATGCCTAGCGGATGCAGAACGGACGCATTGGATACATTTTCCGCTCAAAAGTTTTGAGCAGTTCAAAACTTTCTGAGCGGAGGAAACGTCAATAAACAGATGCTGGACGGATAGAGAGGATGAAAAACGGAGACAGTGAGTACAGAACGGATGCATCACATTAACCAATGGATGGTAAGTGGTTTTTCTATTTTACATCCTCTTTCCATCCGTTGGTGCAGTATGACAGGGGCTTAATTCCTTAATTTGTTGTTGCAGTTTGTTTTGCTGGGCATATTTTTTTTTATTCCTCCTTGCATTGTAAGAAATTGTTATACCTCTTATTACTGCCTTCATTGTATCCCAAATGTTTTGTTTTGTACAAAACATTGTCGTTTTCCTTTAAAAAATGATTTAATTCCTCCTTAAGTTTGTCAATATATTCTTTTTCTCTTATTAATATTTAATGTCCATCTTTTTGGTTATTTAATGTCCATCTTTTCTTTGGTTTCTTCCTGCCTTTCCATGTTATCTGAATTGGGTTATGATCTGCCCATTCATTTCGTTAAAATATCAATTTCTTTTTTCTCATTTGCTATTTCCCCATTGATCCATGCCATATCAATTTGTGTTCATATTTGATGCGGATTGGAATAAAATGTAAATTGTTTTTTCTCGGGTTATAGTCTACTCCATAAATCCACCAAATTTAATTCTTTTGTCATTTCCTTACATATCTTAGGGAACTCTCTTTTCCCTTTTTTATTCTTCCCCCCATTACTATGGTCTTTCTGATAATCGGCAATAGAGTTAAAATCTCCTATAATACAGATATTCCTTTTTTCAAATCCTATTATTTTTCGGTATAGGTGTATAAAAAATTCTTTCTGATCTTCATTTGGGGCATAAATTACTACTAACAGAATTGAAATGTCATTAATCTAGATCTGAAAAACCAAAGTTCTTCCCTCAGGGTCTGACCATACTAATTCTGATTTCAAATCCTCTTTAACATATATTGCGATCCCTTTCTTTTTTCCTGTGTCTGCTGGTGCAGTAAATAGCTTCCCTAGTTTTGGGCAATCTAAATATCTTTCATCTTCTTTCCTTATATGGGTTTCCTATAGGCATATTATATCAGCATTTTGTTTAATTAGTTTTGTTAATATCCTTCTCCTTTTTATCGTCGAATTTACGCCATTTATGTTAATTGATAGAAGTTTCTTTTCTTCTTCCATTTACTTAATTCTGTTTCGCTCTTTGTCTCATGATAACTCTGGTCTCTCCTAGTGCTTGCTGGCTTAAAGTTTCTTCTTTTTTGTTTCTGTGGTAGCTTTGGTCTTCTTGTAGATTTATTTCCAGTTCCTCCTTACTACTCTGGTCTTCCAAACTTACTAATTGTTCATAAAATTCTTGGGCTCTTTCCATGGTATCTATTTTAATTTTTCTTTCTTTCCACGAAACTAACATCCCCTCTGGAATTAACCATTTGAATACAATTATTTTTTTATCTAAGTAAGCAGCTAAAAATGTGTAATTTCGTCTTGTTTCTCTTACTCTTCTTGGAATTTGTTTAAGAATCAAAATTTCTTTACCTTTATACATAATTGTTCCATCCCTGATCATCCTAAATATAATATCACAAACACTCCTTCTCGCATCATCTTTGTCTTTGTCCAATAATCCAGCCAGTATTTCCGCCATCAGTTGTTCTAGGTCTTCTTCCTTGGATTTCTCTACATTCTGAAATCTCAGGTATGTAGCCACCTTGTCCATCTCTAGGTAGACCAATTAGTCTTCCATTTCTTTGCTTACATTTTTTAATTCCTCATCTACCCTTTCAAGTTTCCTTTCAGTCCGTTCAGTCCTTTTCTCTACTTCTTTTATTGTTGCTTCATTTTTCTCCAAGGCCTGTTGTAGTATTCCAATTTTATTTTCTACTTTAGAGATGTCCGCTTTCATTTCTAATTTCAATTTCCCCATTTCCTCCTTTAATTCATTAATATCTGCTCTTGTCTCATTGTGGTTTTTTATCATTGTTTCTTTTAGTTTCACCATCAATTCTTGTAGGGTTAGTAAAATTGATTGAATATTGGCATTCAAAATATTGGTTTGTTTTTCTATTGGTAATGTTTCTTCTATAGTTTTTTGAGTCATGGGTGAAGCTGTTGCCAGTGTAGTTGTTAGTGTTGGAATAGCCTTCCTTCTGGTTTTCAGAGCCGTAGTAGTTGTAGAGGTCATTTCTTTTAATATTTGTTTCTGTTGTTGGATTATGTTAATTATGTTATCCTAAATTTCCATTCAATATTATAACCTCTATATTAGAATTAACCAATGTATAATTTATTAATCTACCTATCTATATTTTTCCAGATCTTAAACCTAAATCAAATAAGTAATTTTATGGGTTCTATATTCAGCTTCTATGCAACACTATACAACGTTATACAACAGTCTATATGATAAATGTGTATAATAATTACAGTAAATAGATAATAAATGGTATATCTAATCCAACTAAATTCAAGTTTTAATTATATTCACATCATAAATTTAACTATTAGAATATTAAATATTAAGTCTTATACTTATTGATTAAATGATTCATAATATTCTTAATGTTCTTAGTATTTTTTGATGTATCTAGTCAAAGTATAGTTATCCTTATTATTATTAGATTAATCAAATCATTTTTTTATCAATCTAATACAATAATCAATACTTCTTTACTCAATGAATAAATTTATAATCGTTATAGAAAGGAGGAAAGAGGGAAGAGATAACACCAAGAAGAGGGGAAGTGAAGAAAAAAGAAGAATTAAGCAAAAAAAAAATTCTCTTCAAACGTACCGGAAGTGGGTGGGTAGAAAGTGCTGAATAATAGCTTCAGTCAATCAGTCATTCTTCTGAATCTTCCAATATCTTTCTCCTTTTTTTTTTAATCATTTCTAAGTTCAATTTTTTGATTTCTTCCGCGTACAACCACCTCCTCAGTTATAGTAAAATTCTTCCAAGGGTCTATTGATAAGTCTATTAAATAAATAGAGTTAAATATGTTGTTACAGTATCTTCGAGATTTCTAAGTGTCTCGTTTGGCGCCACGCTGTTTCTGTCAGTCAGCCTCAATCCTCTTCCTGTCATCGTTTCGGTAAAGTTTATCCAAAAGAGTCTATCTAATTAATAGTCAAATAAAGGATTCCAAATCGTCCCCAACTTTGGAGTTTTCTAAAACAATAATTTCCAAACCACATAGATTTCCCATTCACTTGTCGTAATCCACACTTTCACTTCAGTCTGCCGGATCCTTTTGCCTACGCTTTTCTCGCCTCTGCTTTTTAGCCGCTTTCTTTTCAGGCTTCCAAATGTCACTTATTCAGAAGACTATAACTTGCTGATCTTCCTCTCTACCACTAAATTCCCCTTGCCACACTTTCTTCAAACGATCTCATAAGCTGTCACTTACTCGCTTTTTGGCATGGTGACAGTCCAGACTTCGGAGCCTCCATTGACAGGAGGCTATCTCTTGCTCGCTGGGCTCCGGAGGGCTCCTCTTCACTACCCACACTGCCCACTCTCCACATTGCAGCTGGAGTATCCCCCACACCAACATAAATCTCTCCAGGATTGGAGCACCTCTAAAGATCACACCAACCACAAGAAGAGATTAACTGAAACCACAAACAGGCTTCTGCACCTCTGCTCGTCCTTGCCTTGTCACCGGAAGTCTGTCTGAGTCAGTCTTTAGATTAATCAAGCAGGTGTTGATTTAAAATCTACTGGGTGATATGAAGGCCTTTATAAATATCAAATCAAGTAGAATTACATAATAGTGGTAAGACATATATATTTTAGAGAAATATAGAAGTATAGAGAAGACCAGTACAAATCTGGTCCAAGTTAGGATTATAGTTTTCACTGATTCTTTTTAATAGATTTTATTAAAAGCAAATACATTCATTCATGACAGATTTTCCAAATATTTAAACATTTTTATATGCAATTTTCATCATGTATAGATTGCTTTTATGAAAAAAGTACTTTATTCTGACGTATTTTGCCTAATAGGAGTCATTATGTTATTGTGCTTACCTTAATCCCTTCTAATTTAGATGCCCTTCAAATACAAGGCAGAACTGAAACACACCAGAAGGACCAATTTATTAAAGAAGCAGGTATAAGTGTTTTGAAAGAGTTCAAAACCTCTGCTATCATGTACAATACATGCCTCAGAAAACTTGAACATCAGGTGAGCCATTAACTGGAAGGCTTATAGGTCTTAAGCAGTTTGCATGAAGGTCAATTAGTACAAGGAGAATTAATACCAAGGAAGTGAAGCATAACAAACTTAACAATCAGGCTGAGAAAATATATGCTAATTGTCTTTCTTCAATTTCATCTCTGAAATAATCTAATTCACAATGCAGAAAAGCTTGATTGAAATCATATCTCAGAAAAGCATTTCATTCTAAGAGAAAACATATGTGTTTCTCTTGTCTGCAATATCATGCCTGGAATTATTTTAAAAAGCAGAGTTTAATTTGAGTGCAATGATGATTACATTTGTGTGAAAAGCTAATACATTAAAAATTAAGGAGCAAGATAACTGTACTCTAATGAGCTTTCAGAACAAGATATGGAAATGCACTTTAGCATATCCAATTACTTTTTTAAAAAAAGTCTAATTAGATATATAACATGTGAAACAAGATCTGCTATTGATTAGATTTTGAAAAACATCCCAGAAACAGAAATTAGAAGTGTAATTTCAAACTGTTTGTTAAAATGATTGGCCAGCTCACTTCTACAAATTCTTCAGTAGATGTAACCAAGGCAGTTGTGTGCTGATCAGGGTGGGATTCAAATTTTTTAACAATCAGTTATGTGGACGTGGCTAGGTGGATGTGGCCATGTGACTGGGTGGGTGTGGCTGCTTCTTCTTTTATTGAAGCACCTCCACGCTCTGTTTTTTTTGCCTCCTGGGGGCATTTTTGCTCCCTGGAAGCTTCCCTGAGGCCCAGGAAGGCAAAAAATGGAGCATGGGGGGGGGCTTTTTGCCTTCTGGGCCTCAGGTAAGCCTCCTGGGCAAAGCAGTAGAACAGCAAAGGGGATCCCGGAACATCTGTTCATCAGAACAGCTGATCATTGAGTAGAAAAAAAAAAGAAATACCTTAAGGAGTGACTGAGCAGAGGAGAATGTCGTCAGTGATATAGGGCATGTGTGCGATGTCAGGCATGCATGGTAAGGACTGACTGGGCGGGGAGGGGAGTGGCCAGCCAGGGGCATGATTTGCCAATTCTCCGAACTATGCAGAATTGTAACAATTGGTTCTGTAGAAACGGTCTGAACCGGTAGAATCCCACCCCTGGTGCTGATAATTGTTTAACAACTGGCTCTTCTTTTCAAAAGATTACATGGATAGTCCTCATGCCTAGGAAGTTGTGGGTGCTCCAAAACTGAAGTCTTTTAAGAAGAAATTGAACCACCATTTGTTTAAATTGGTATAGGATCTGCTGCTTGAGAGGGGTTTAGATTACAAGATTCCCAAGGTGCCTTCCAGCTCTGTTATTCTGTATTTTGTAAAATTGGGACTAGGACTTTAGTTGCTAAGTGGTACAATTGTTCAATCACACCTGACTTTATAGCCTTTTTTACATTGGTTGTTAAGCAAATCCAGCCTCCCCCATTGATTCTGTTGGCAGAAGAACTCTGGGAAGGACACAAATCTCAATCACATAAATCACAGCATGTTGTAAATATGAGCTAGTTGCTAGGCATCGAAATTTTGATCACATGGCTGCAAGGACATCATAAGTACAAGGACCAGTTGTAAGCCATAGTTTTTCAGTGCCATTGTAACTTTGAATGGACATTAAATAAATGATCACAAGTCAAGGTCTCTTGTTCTGTAAGCAAAAGGCCATACAATATATAAAAATCCATGGCTGTTTTTATACAAATTCACTTTAATAAGTGAATCTTACAACTGGCCAATATGACAGACATCTGACTTGCTGTTAGAACTAGTTATTTGTACTAATGATCATAGTTACATTACTGGTTCCCAAAATTTTAGCACTCAATAAGTGCTACCTGGTCAGATTATAATTTTCCATTGTGGCCGATCCATAACCCCATCGTAAAAACTTCTTCTGCCAAGTTCTGTTTGAACTTCCTCTTTTCCAGCCAAGATAAAGAGACAACTTGATTGGTGGGAAGTTGTACTAATGATTGGCATAGCATGCAGTTAAGTCTTTTGTACTAGAACAAATCATGAATTATTTTCTTGAACTTGCTTGTAGGCCATAACTACATGTGTTATTTCACATAAAAATGGCCCCAAAGAGTAATTCAAATTTAATTACGACTTTATTTGAGGCTATTTGGGGCATGGGAGCCTCCTGCAATTCATTAGCAGCATGTTCAAGTAAGTCATTCAATTTAAGAGAAATAAATGTAATTAAGATCTTCAGTGCATTAAAAAACATCTAGATGACTCTAATCACTTATTTCATTTAATTTTATCTTTATTTCCACAACTATGTTTTTATTTATTATGAACTCAGTAGTTTGTTATTGCAGTATTGGTTTACCCTGGCACCCTGTCTTGCAAGCAATTTATTAGCTTGTGTGTTATTAGAAATATTTTGTTCTAATTCGAAATGACACGCACTGTATGTAATTCTAAATTACCCACAGGCTCTTGGGTGTTTGAATCCAGACTGAGGAAGGGCATCATGAGCAAGTGTGACTAAGCAATCTCTAGGAGCTGATGTACATATTAGTCACAGTCCCAAATGACACATAATTGACTCGGCCTGGAGAGTATCTATTGATGTATTGATTGTAATTGTCTCCCCCACCAGAACTGTCTATGCTCATTCCATGCATGTAAAGACTAATACCAACAACAGGTATGTGTGTGTGTGCTGTTTAGCTTTCTTCGGGTATTATCCCATGTCATTGTCGTGCAGTTAATTGTAGTGCTCTCATCAGACATCATCAGGCTTCTGTATGGATGTGGGTCTCACAGCTTCTGGTTTCAAATTCGAAGCTGGTCTATTCTGATTGGCTAGGAGTCTGGGTCTGTGTTCACTGGACTTGGAGTTTGATTGATTGGTGTTTCTGGATTCTTCTGTCTGTTTTGTGGCTTTTATTGGCTTGCAACACTCTGTTCCTATGTTGGAGGCTTTCAGTGCAGCTTGGCTTCGTGTGAAAGGACGGCTGCTATCCATTAGGAAGCTAGGTTTCACCTGGCTGCCTGGTGGGGGGATGTTTGAGTTGGAGGCATCAGAGGGAGTCTGTTTGTGCTCAGGTGTTTGTCTGTTTTGTGGTGTTGAGATCTTTCTATTTGAGAGTGTAGGCTTCCAAATGATTGACAGTCTGGTGGAATCATCTCTTCTATTCAAGCTCTCAGGTCTTTTTTCAATCTCTATGGCTTCTCTGATGATTCTGTGGCTGGGGTTTTCTATAGTGGCTAGGGTTTTAGTGCCATTGAAGTTGATGTTGTGACCTGTGGTTTTCATGTGTTGGACTAGTGAGGAGGTGTGTTCCAGCTTTTTTACTGCATTTTTGTGTTCATCTAGGTGGGTACTTATTCTTCTATTGGTCTGTCCAATGTATGTGGCCGTACATGATGTACAGGGAATTTCGTATATGCCTTGGTTTTCCAGGTCAATTTTGTCTTTGGGGTTTCTAAAGATGGCTGCTATTTTTTTGTCTGTTTTGAAGGCAGTCTTGATGTGATGCCTGTGTAGCATCTTACTGATTTTATCTGTAGTACCTCTGATGTAGGGCAAGACAGCTGTTCCATAGGTCTGTTGGTCTTCTTGGTCTCTGTTATGTCTTGGTGTGTTTTTGTGGATCAAGTTGGTGATTTTGTTTTTTTGGAAGCCATTGGCTGTCAATACTTCAGTCAGGGTGCATAGTTCAGTCTTTATATGTGTCTTTTCTGCTAGGCGTTTGGTTCTGGTAATTAGTGTTTTTGCCACGGAATTTATTTTGCCATGGGTGGTGGTGGGATTGGGCGTTGAGGTAGCAGTTGGTGTGTGTTTTCTTTTGGTATATGGTGTGTCCCAGTGTGCCATCTGTTCTTTTGTAGATTAGTACATCTAGGAATGGTAGTTGTTTGTTTATTTCCGTCTCCATGGTGAACTTGATTTTGGGGTGTGTGTTGTTTAGGTGTGTTAGGAAATTGTTTAGGTTTTCTTTTCCATGGGGCCAAATCACAAATGTGTCATCGATGTATCTTAGCCATAGTTTGGGTTTGTGGGTGGCATTAGCCAGGACTCTGGATTCGAATTCTTTCATGAACAGGTTTGCAATGATGGGTGACAGTGGTGATCCCATAGGGGCTCCTTCAATTTGCTTGTATC
>BLBF01000002.1:64658425-64677857 GCA_015471245.1 Laticauda colubrina | reverse complement strand
TATCTATCTATCTATCTATCTATCTATCTATCTATCTATCTATCTATCTTATCTATCTTTAAATTTAAATGGGATCCAAATTTTAACAAGCTGTTGCTTGTTGTTACTATCTAGTGATTGGCCCAGATAAGGTAGCCAGAAATCCATTTCATATTTAGTCACACCTATTTTGTTCAATTTTGTTATGATCAAAGACCAACATAAGTCACATGAATAATTCGGTAATCCAACCAAATTTGGTAGCATAGAACCTAAACCAGTGGGTGGGATTCAAATATTTTTGCCACTGGTTCAGTGGGTGTAGCCTGGGGGGGGCTATGCATGCATGCACACACTTTGCATGCATGCACATACCAAATGCACACAAATGCGCAGAGGCATTTGCTCAGGCGCAGAGGTGTTTGCACAGGTGCAGAGGCATTTGTGCAGGCGCAGAGGCCTTTGAGCAGGTGCAGAGGCATTCTAACTCACCACCTGCAGGCCTGCATGATCCCGGTCACTTCAGCAACTGCCACACAACTATTCTGTATTGTGCAAAGCAGCTGTACTTCAAATTCAGCAGATAAAAGTGAGTATGGGAGCCCAGGCAGGTGGGTGGCCCCAACAGCGGAAAAGTGGAGAGAACTGGTTTGGTCTCTGCTGTTCATCACTCCTACCAGCTCATCAAAACCGGGCTGAACCAATCGAATATCACCACTAACCTAAACATTATTTACTCAACTGTTTAAACAAATCCAAATTGACTATTTTTTTATTTTAAATTTAGCAAGATGATCTTATACCTATATACTTACATATAAGGTCCACTGAGTTTCAAAATACTTCATTCTAAATCATGTGCATAGGAGAACTGGTAGTTAAAAGAAATCTCCTTTTGTTTTTTCCCACCCTTATTGCATTATTGGCAGACAGCCTAGACTTACTGTCTCCGAAGGAGTTTTTTTTTTTTTTTTTAAAGGGGAAGGGTCATTTTAAGAACTGGTTGTTAAAAAATTTGAATCCCACCCCTCCAAATATGGTAGCTCTTCTTTTGAATGAATAGATAAACTATTAAACCAGAGAGGAAAGAAATAAAACAGTAAGAAGAGGAAAAAGAAGAAAAAAGAACTCAACATGAAAAAAGATTCCTTTTCATTTATTCTATGATAACCTAAGAAACTAGTGGAATTGTAACCGAATTAAAATACATTGAAGTCAGCACAGCAATTACAGTAGTTGGTAAGTGTCACTTGATTACCCTTGAAAATTGATTTAAAAAAAACTTAACAGTGATTGCCCTCCACAGGTATTAGATATCTTTGCTGCTTTAAAATACAATCATTAACTCACAAGAGAGCTAATCAGCTGCTCACTTTATTTCAGTGTTAGCTGGAAAAGCCTATTAATGAAATATTTGTGCATCTGCATGGCAGGTATCTACAAAACAATGAAAGCCACTCCTTTGTTCATGTGAGCTTGAGAACCTGTCGATTATTTTGAATACCTAAAGTGAATTTTCCAGTGAAAGCATCATTCAAAAATAGGGAGTGGGACCCTTCATACATTGTGTGACACCACAACAAATCTTACCTGTTCTGTATAAAAATAGTAGACTCCTAAAGACTGAATTCTGATTGGCTAAAGAACTCGAATGGGGTTGGTTCAATAGGAACCAATCCACATAGCTGCTAAAAAGGCGGCAAATATCAAATACCTGTCATTGGCTAAAGCCAGCAGAGAAAAACATATAAAAGGCTGCTGCAGCCTGAGCCAATGTTCCGTTTTCCCAACTGTGTTACTTAATAAAGACATTGTTGTTGGAACCCGGTCTACCTCACGTTTTTCCAGACGGAACACTGGCGACGAGGATGGGATCGTCCTAAACGCGAGACTGAGCATGCGGCGACAAATTTAAAAAAAAAAAACCAGATGAAAAACAATGGCTGGAAACAACGCGCCGCCCGCACCCTTCAATCTCAATGAAGAAGATTGGGAATCCTATGGAGACCGTTTCCAGATGTATCTGGAGAGCAATGAAATGGAGGAAATCTCAGACCAGCGTAAGAGAGCTGTTTTCTTGACACACTGTGGGCCCTCAGTCTTCAAAATGGCCAAGCTTTGGTGAAGCCCCGAGATGTGAAACAATTGACTTGGACAGAGCTCCAAAGAACACTAAAGGCCCACTATGCACCGGTGGTGTCAAATCTAATCAAGTGGCACGAGTTTTATCTGAGAGACCAGAAAGAAGGCGAAAACATCGCTGATTTTGTGGCAGCCCTCCGATAAATAGGGGGAGCGTGCGAGTTTCAGAATTTAAATAAAGTGATGCGGGATCGAGTAATATTGGGTTTAAGAGACTCTAACATACAGAGCAAGCTGCTGAATAAACCCAATATAACAGTAGCCGAAGCTATCACAGAAGCCACAGCCGCTGAAGCCGCGAAAAAATCGGCAGTCAAAATGAAGCAAATGAACGCGAACAATGACAAAACAAGCCCAGCCAGAGGGAAGAAACAATATCCCATCACCACGCACTACGAAGAATTCGACGAGACGTCAGAATCTGGGGAGGAAGACGACGAAGTCCACCGCCTATACGCCAACAAGAAAGGGCGCGAAAACAGAAATCGGCGGGAATGCGCTGGCTGCAGGGGAAACCATCCTGGAGCCGATTGCAGATTCCTCGATGCCATTTGCAGAGCGTGCAAGAAAAGGGGACATATCGAGAAAGTCTGCAGGAACAAAAAAAATTACAGCCCAAAAAGATGCAGCAACTCCCCAGCAAAAGCTGAGCCAAGACAACCCGAGAGAAAGTGGCAGCGAAACAAGCAAGCCACTAACCAAGAGAAAGCATACCAGACTTTCACTATCAGAAGAGCTCAGACGGAAAGCGGGAAGAAGGTAAAAATAATTGTAAAAATTGAAGACAACCCCTGCGAGATGGAGGTTGACTCTGGATCTTTCCTATCAATGGTGTCATGGGACACCATCAAAAAACTGGTTCCAGATATCAAAATCAAGGAACTCCAGAGACAAAAATTAACCCTCAAGGACTACCAAGGAAACCAAATTCCTGTAGTAGGCCTGGGACATTTCCGAGTTGCCTACAAGCAACATGTCGCTGTATTACCATTGACGATAGTCGACCGAGACCGACCAAGCTTCCTGGGCATCGAATGGTTCGCACCATTGGGCATCGGGATGAACGGAGTAGACCGGGTAGCCGCAACCAACTGGGAAGAAGACCTCATCCAAGAATTCCAGGACGTTTTCGATGGCTCCCTAGACAGGTATCAGGGGACCCCAATTTCTTTTAGTCTAGACCCCCAAGTAGCCCCTAGAAGACTAAAAGCCAGATGAGTTCCTTTTGCTCTAAAAGCAAAAATAGAGGAACAACTAGATAAATTGATAAATCAAGGGGTCTTAGAGCCTGTAGACCATGCCAAATGAGAAACACCAATTGTAACGCCAATTAAACCAGACGGGTCGGTTCAAATCTGTAGCGACTACAAGGCTGCCCTGAACCACGCATTGCAACAAAGCGCATACCCTGTGCCAGTCGTACAACACTTATTACACTCCCTTGGGGGAGGAAAAGTTTTCGCTAAACTAGACCTAGCACAAGCGTATCAACAGCTCCCAGTAGACCCTTTAATGGCTGAAGCACAAACAATAGTGACTCACAAAGGGGCATTCAAATGCAACAGACTCCAATTTGGAGTGAGTGTAGCCCCAGGTGTTTTCCAGAGCCTCATGGAACGCCTGTTAAATGGTATAAAAGGAGTCGTACCATACTTCGACAACGTCCTAATTTCGGCCAAAGATGCGACCCAACTTAAAAAAAGACTTAAAGATGTACTAACTAAATTCAGAGAGTCTGGCCTTAAAGTAAAAAAAAAAAAATGCTGTTTAATGACTGATCGCGTCGACTTCTTGGGCTATTTGATAGACGGAGAGGGTATACACCCGACCGAAAAAAAGGTCAGAGCTATTAAAGACGCACCAGAACCAAGGAACAAAACTGAACTGCAGGCATTCTTGGGACTAATAAATTTTTATAATGTGTTCCTACCCCACGAAGCAACAATAGCAGAACCATTGCACCGATTACTGGATAAGCAAACAATTTGGACTTGGGGTTATAGAGAAAAGAAAGCCTTCCAAAAAATAAAAAACTTATCAACATCAAACACCATTCTTATCCAGTTTAGCAACACACTGCCATTGAAGGTGACCTGCGACGCCTCACCATTTGGAGTCGGTGCCATCCTGAGTCACAAATTGCCAGATGGAAGAGAGGCACCCATCGCATACTATTCAAAGACTCTGTCTAAAACCGAGCGAAATTACAGTCAATTAGACAGGGAAGCCCTGGCAATCGTTGCCGGAGTAAAACACTTCCACGAGTACCTATATGGAAGGACATTTGTAATAATAATGGACTACAAACCGCTACTGGGAATTTTGGCGGGAAACAAGCCAACACCAAACATTTTGTACCCGCGATGACTAGGTGGTCAGAATTCCTAGCAGCCTACTCTTACACCCTAATACATCGCCCTGGGAAACAGATCTCCCATGCAGATGCATTAAGCAGAGCACCGCTACCAACTATAGAAGAAGACCCGGCACTGACGACGACCACCCTGCAGATAGAGACATGCCCAAATCTGCCCATATCTGCATATGATATCACCAGAGCCACCGCAAAGGACCCATTGACTGCCCGTATACTGAACTGGGTAGGTAAAGGCTGGCCAGAAAATCAAAAAACTTAGAACTTTAAACCTTTCCGGACTAGACAAACTGAACTCTCAATTCAAAAAGGTTGTTTGTTGTGGGGTGATTGGGTAGTTATCCCCTCCAAATTACAAACGAGGGTTCTCAATATGCTTCACGAAGGCCACCCTGGAATTGTAAAAATGAAAAGCCTTGCTAGAAGCTATGTCTGGTGGCCGGGTATAGATAGGGACATCGAATACTGGGTAAACTCTTGTAACAAATGCCAAAGAAATAGGCCTTCCCCGCCACAAGCACCCATAAGGGACTGGGAAACCCCATGAGGCCCCTGGTCACGGATCCACATAGACTTTGTGGGTCCAACTAAGGGACATACCTTCCTAATTGTCGTAGATGCATACTCAAACTGGCTAGAGGTTAAAATCATGCCATCTAGCACAACTGGAACCGTTATTAAACAACTTGACAAACTCTTTGCAACCCATGGCCTGCCAGACGTCCTAGTGTTCGACAATGGGCCACAATTAACGAGCATCCAATTCGAACAATACCTAGCCTCCCTAGGTATCAGACATGCCCTAACCACGCCGGCCCACCCGGCTGCAAACGGTAGGGCAGAGAGAATGGTTAGATTTACCAAAGAAGGTTTAGAAAGGATGGACATTGGGGATGTCCAAGATAAAATAAATCGCCTACTCACCCTCCAGCATATCACACCCAGTACCATAACAAACAAAAGTCTGGCGGAACTACTAATGGGGAGAAAACTTAGATCGCAACTAGACAGATTGCACCCAAACTATACACCAGAAAACCCCCCCGACTCCTCCACCTGTTTCAGGACATTTGAAATAGGCGACCTAGTTTATGCAAAAAACTTTACCGGGGACCCATTATGGCTTTCAGGAAAAATTACACAAATTACAGGCCCCCGGTCCTACCGACTAACCATAGACGACAGCAGGGAATGGAAGCGGCACATAGACCAGCTTCGCTCCTGAAACATTGAAAGAAATACAAACACACAACCACAAATATTAAAAAACGACGATAATCAAACCAAAGAGGGGGGGGGGAAATACGAGAAAATAATAAAGAACCGTTTAAATTAAACACAGAATACAATAACTACCAAAAAGAGCAAAAAAGACACTTACAGTTAGAAGAAACTTGCAAGAAGAGTCCAATTGAAGGGGCCAGCCAGGCCAGCTCGACCTGCCCGGAGAAACCAGGAGGGAGCGGCAAAACCACCGGCCTAAGAAAATCAGGCGGCAGTAAAATGGCTGACTCACCCTTCCAGGCGGTTCCATGGAGAAAGACTGGAGAGACAACAACCCCATCCGAACTGATCAAAGTCTCCAACAGAAATGAACCGCGCAAGTCCAGTCGAGTCAAAAGAAGCCCCACCTACCTACGCGACTACGTCACCACGTAGGACGAAACCAAGAGAGGAGGGGTGTTCTGTATAAAAATAGTAGACTCCTAAAGACTGAATTCTGATTGGCTAAAGAACTTGAATGGGGATTGATTCAATAGGAACCAATCCACATAGCTGCTAAAAAGGCGGCAAATATCAAATACCTGTCATTGGCTAAAGCCGGCAGGGAAAAACATATAAAAGGCTGCCGCAGCCTGAGCCAACGTTCCGTTTTCCCAACTGTGTTACTTAATAAAGACTTTGTTGTTGGAACCCGGTCTACCTTGCATTTTTCCAGACGGAACATTACCCCTCTGAGTACATTTGAAAGGAAACTGCAATCAATCACCATGTAGTATTCAAAAGAATGAAATGTGTAGTATTTATATTATCCATCATTTGTATCATCCTCCATTACTATTTTAAGTTCAAGCATCATATCTGGACTAATCCTGTACTGTCATGTTTATGGAAACTTTCCAGTTTAGTGCCCTCCTGAAGGACTACACTAATTAAAGGCATGGAGTCAAAAACATATGAAGAACAGTTGCAGTATTTGGATATGGCTAGTTAGAGAAAAGAAGGACCAGAGTGACATGGGAACAGTATTCCAGTATTTGAGGGCTACCACAAAGAAGAGAGGGTCAATTTATTTTTCAAAACACCGAAGATAAAACAAGAAACAATGGATGGAAATCAAATGGAGAAAAGCAACTTGGAATTAAAGAGAAACTTCCTAAGAGTGACAACAAGAGTGACAGTTTACCTTCAGAAGTTGTAGGTGCTTCATCACTGGAGATTTTTAAGAAAAGACTGGACAACCACCTGTCTGAAATAGTATAGAGTCTTCTATACTAAAGCAGGGGGTTATCCTAGAAGGCCTCCAAGGTCCCTTCCAGCTCTAATTCTGATTGAGTAGTGGCTCTCAGAATTTCCAAGTAGCAAGTTGAATAATTAAATAAGTGGGAAATTACAGGAACTGTGATTACAAACATTGAAAAGACGGCAAATTGGGGAAAAAAGAGGCTGGGGACCCTCTATATCAGGGGTGTCAAACTCGCATCATCCCGGCAGTCTCACATCATGTTTTTGCCCTTTGCTAAACCAGGTGTGTATGTGGCCAGTGTGTGACGCGTCCAGGCTTGGACCACAAGTTTGACAGCCCTGCTCTACATAGTCTTTAATCACACCTCCCAGGATCCATCTTCATTGAGCAATTCTATTGATCTACTTTGAATTCAGTCACATCCATATTCTTGTTTTCCATACTGGAACAATGGTTAAGGGCAATTGAACATTATCAAGTAGGGTAATGAAAAGTACATCAAGTAAAGATACCATAAAAAGATGGAATGATCTATTTAAGAGAATCCAGTCTTACACAACATCCTCTCATTCCATGATTCATATTCTTGTTGCTTGCTCTTTTTTCTCTATGTTCCTCAGCAGTGTAACATTATCTTTCTCTTACATTGATTCCAAATTTCTTGTAGCATTCCATTATGAGTTTGACATATATATGAATATAAACACGTAGATTTTTTTTTAGTTCCATATAAAGTTGCAGTGTTAAAAATTAAAAATCTTCTTTGTTTCTGACAATTGACAATGGTGATAAATTACATGTTGTATTTTATCATTTCAGGTGATATAAACAGATTGTATTTACCTGTACTTATTATCTTGTGGTTTGTCTTACCAAGTTTGTAATACATATCAAATCCGTGACCTTATACAGCTCTCATCATTAAAGAGATATTTATTTATGCATTTTTTTGTTTGCTTAGGAATTCATAAACTAAACTATTCTATATATGGACTAATCAAATATGACCTTTTTCACATATCTTACACTGATATATATTTTTCTAAATCAGTACTTTTAAATACTGAATTCTTAAACCTAGTCTTCTGTAAGTATGTTAAGCTCTTTAGCTTTAAGGCTTGAAATTATCAGATCCTTGGTGATTAGGGCTTAGTGCACAGTAGCTTGTTGAATTCTTTTTGACAATTTGAAGCCATTAAACTTCTAGTGGATTAAACCAGGTCATATGGGAAATGATAATAAAGTCAAAGAAACGAGTGGATGGAATTGCTAGCGCTAGTATCAAGTGTTGGTCTAGCTATTCTTCTGACTTCTAATTAACCTAACAGATTTTGGTTTCATTTGCTGTCTTTTTCTCTTTTCCCCTTAATCTCTCTTCTGGAGTTGCAGGCAAGTAGATATATGTCAGCAAAAGGTATAATTTAGTTGCATGTTTCATTCAGAAAGATAACATAAAAGATGTATATCTCTAACAACTATTGGCCCACTGTGGCTTAAGGATTTACCATCAGATAAATTATGCCAAGTAAAGAGTAAGCTTAAATTAAGTGGAATGGATCAGAGAAGTATCCATCTCATTCACCATGAAGCTGATCGTATCTCCATATTTTGCATATAGCGTTTGCATATTTTTCTTCTAAAATCATAATTTATGAGAACAATAGTTGATTGCTGTCTTGATGTAGCACTTAAAAACTCAGTAAACAGAACTATGTTGACAGAAAAATTGAATGAGCTTAATTTGATAGAAATGCCCTTTTTTCTAGCACAGTATTAGTGGGGGGGGGGGGGCTAGTGTGGTGTCCCAATGAATCCTTTCTAACAATTTGAACAAGGGAGGCAGTTCAGCAACAGAATCAGTGTGGATTTCAGGATTCAAGAAAATTGAGAGAGGAATCTCCGGAGAGTTTATCAATGGAAATGTATTTACTTTAGTTCACATTGCTCTATGATACCTTCTCTACTTTGTCAATCTTTGTCTGTAAATCTTTTAAAACATTATACAGTAAAGATTTAAAATAATTAAATTATCACATTAAAATTTAATTATCACATTAAACAAGAAGAAAACCTTCTATGCACAAATTCCACCCATGTTTTCTACAATTTTGTAAACAACAAACTAAAAGACTCAAGGTTCATCCCACCCCTGAAAGGACCTGTCCTGCCCCTGTTGGAGTCTGACTCTGAGGAAGAGGAGGAACAGCCAACAGGGAGTGGGAGTGTGGCTCCAGAGGTGGTGGAGGAGGCTGGGGAAGGGCAGAGGCCAGCTGAGTAGTCAGAGGAAAAAGCAAGGTCTACTCAAGAGGAGATGACCATGATCCTCCTTGTGGCTTGCTATGTATATAAGGTGGAAGCAATGTATATAAGTTTGAAACTGTGCAGTTAGAATTGCTGAAGTCAATTAGTGTTCCCCTTGAAAGAGGCTTATCTTTGCTGGCATTCTTCCCATGGACTTTCCTCGGTTACTTTCCTGGAGTTTATAATTAGTTATCTTGGCTTGCTTCAGAACTTTCATCAATGCGGTTCGTTTTGGTTTTCTGTTTGCCTCCTTATTTACTTTTGTAACTTTAAACTGTGCCTAATAAAACATTGAAGTTAAGCTAAAGGCTTTACTGGACTTTAATATATGTTTTGGATTTGGGGTTATTTTGAGAGCTTATGGGTCATCACATTTTGACATCAGCCACCCCTTCAACCTATGTTTACTTTTTGTGGGGTGACCATGGATCAGCTCAGAGCAGAGATTGCCCAGTTAACCCAGCAAGTAGCTCTTCTGACTGCACAGGTGGCACAAATGCAAGCTTCCCGGCCATGCCAAAAATGCCCAGTGGCAATGCTAGATAAATTTGATGATTCACTGGCCCAAAATTTGATGATTCACTGGCCAAATTGGCATTTTTTGGGCAGGGCCAGCTTTACATCAGCCTTCGGCCTGAGAACTTTCCCACTGACCAGGATAAGGTGGGGTTTTTGATTAGTTTGTTGTCAGGCTCTGCAGCACACTAGGCGATACCTCTGCTAACCCAGCACAACCAGGTGTTGGACAATTATGCTGAGTTTTGCTGTCAGTTTCAGGTCATGTTTGAGGACCCTGTTTGAAGCCAAGCAGCAAACAGACGTATGAGAGAGCTGAAGCAAGGGCGTAGCTCACTCATGGATTATATTGCTAGTTTTTGGGTGGTTGCTCAGGATATACAATGGAATGAGGCAGCACAATTAGACCAGTTCCAGAAGGGTTTGTTGTCGGAGCTTCTGGATGAGTTGGCATGCACCAAATGCCCTTGCAACCTTCAGGAGCTCATGCATTTGTGTCTTCGTATCAATGCTAGACTTCAGCAGCAAGGGGTGCGACGATGGACGGAGACCCTATCTGTTTCCAGCAAGATGGTGCCCTTGGTGGAAGTGCCTTTGGAGGAACTCATAAAGTTGGGGGCTGGCCACCCTTGCCTGACTCAAATAGAAAAGAATAGACATCATAATAATGGTTTATGCCTCAATTGTGGCAGTTGAGGCCATTTTGCAGCCAAGTGTCCTGTTAAGACATCCACAGCAGTGACACCTGCGGTGGTGGGAAACAAGCCTTGCTCGGCCTACGGGGGTCTGCAGGTCGGGGTGTAATGTCCATAGCCCTGCCATCTTCACCAACCTTGCCACCTATTGCCACCTTTGACATCTTCGACATCTCCACCACAGTCGCTATTGGTGAAGCATCCTGTGCTGCCAGCAAGTGTGTTCATGCCAGGTGTGGGAGCGGTGGAGATCCCAGCTTTTGTCAACTCAGGAGCCACAGCCAATTTCATGGATGCTCATTTTGTCAAGCAGTGGTTCATTCCTCAGCAACAGGTATCCCCACCAGTAATGGTGGAGACGATTGATGGTTGGCCTCTTCGTTCGGGACCTGTGATTGCTACAACCAAACCCCTTTGCATGCATATTGGGCAGCATGTGGAAGAAAACGTGTTTTACATTGCTGCAGTGCCTCATTTTCTGGTGGTGCTGGGTTTGGAGTGGCTACATGCCCATGATCCACAGATTTTCTGGTCGTCTGGAGCTGTGCAGTTCCTTGATAGGAAGTATGCCAACTGTTGCTTGCGCTCCTCTGCAGGGAGTGTGGCTATGCCCGTGGACCTGGATCTACCTGCAGAGTTGGTGGACTTTGCTGATGTGTTTGGGGAAAAGGAGGCAGATCAGTTGCCTCCGCATCGGGCATATGACTGTCCAATCGACTTGTTGCCTGATGCAAAATTGCCAGTGGGTCAGACATATTCCCTGTCAGAACTGGAGTTGGCCGCGTTCCGGGATTTTATTGACAAGAACCTCCGGAAAGGGTTTATCCAGCCTTCTACCTCCCCATTGGCTGCACCGGTGCTTTTTGTGAAAAAAAATTGGGGGAGCTACGTTTGTGTTGTGATTATCGCAAGTTGAATACAATCACAGTGAGGAATCAGTAGCAGCTTCCCCTCATCCCTGAACTGATTTAGTGGCTTTGTCAAGCTTAGATCTTTATGAAGTTGGATTTGCATGGGGTCTACAATCTGGTTCGCATTCATGCAGGGGACGAGTGGAAAACAGCTTTCTGGACGAAGTATGGGCATTTTGAGGATACCGTGATGCCTTTTGGATTAACCAATGCTCCAGCTGTGTTCATGCATTTCATGCATGATGCTTTCCGTGATTTGTTGGATCAATTCATGGTCATTTATTTAGATGACATTTTGATTTACTCAGACTTCCTGCAGGAACATTGGCAACATGTGTGGCTAGTGTTGCAATGTTTACATAATAACTACCTGTTTGCTAAATGTGAGAAGTGTCAGTTTGCACAAACCACAATTGACTTCTTGGGACATCATATTTCACCTGCTGAGGTGGAAATGGACCCAGAAAAAATTCAATCGTTGCAGAAGTAGAAACCTCCACAGAGGGTTAAGGATGTGCAATGACTGTTGGGGTTTGCGAACTACTACCGCACATTTATTCCCTGCTTTGCTGCCTTGACTGAAATCTGCTCAAGAAGAGGGAGAAGTTCCATTGGGGTGCTGAGGAGCAGGCAGCTTTTGAGGTGTTGAAAGTCATCTTTGCTTCTGAGCCTTTCCTCAAACACCCTGATCCAGGCCAGCCATTTGTGATGGAAACAGATGCTTCTGATGTGACTGTTGGTGCAGTGCTCCTCCAGGCCTATGCTCCCGCAGGCACCTTTTTCCCGTGCGCTTATTAGTCCCGGACGTTGTCGGCTCCAAAGCACAACTATATGATTTGGGACAAGGAGCTATTGGCAGTTAAGGTCGCTTTTGAGAAATGGCGGCACCACCTGGAGGAGGCTCATCACCAAATTGAGGTTCAGACGGATCATCGCAATTTGGAACACCTACGTATAGCTCAGACATTGAACCAGCGTCAGGTGAGATGGTCCTTATTCTCGATTTGATTTCCCAGTGACTTATGTTCCGAGTGGAGGGAATCAATGTGCCAACACCCTATCCCGGAAGCCCAAGTATACCCAAAGGGATGAAAAAATCTTGCCCTGGACAGTGATTCTGTTGGAGCAGTTTGCAGCCAACGAGGAACCTGTGGACCTTCGAGTGAGGATTCAGGAGGCGCAGCAGCAGGACCCATTTGTGACAGCTTGACATAGAGAATTGGATGAGAATGGGAGACAAGAAACTTCTTGGGCATATATTGGGGTCCTGTTGCAGTTCCATGATCGCATTTATGTGCCTGGAGGTCCTCTTCATGGCCTTATCCTATATCAATGTCATGATAGTCTGACGGCAGGACACTTTGGGGTGTTCAAAACACTGCACCTCATCTCTAAGACATTTTGGTGGCTGAGACTTAAACATGATGTGTCAGGATATGTGGCGTCCTGTGGGATCTGTCACCAAGCCAAGTATGCTCCTGGTGCGGCCCCTGGTCTATTGCAGCCCTTGCCCACACCAGAACTACCATGAGGGGCAGTTCCATTGGATTTCACTATTGGGTTACCACCATCAAATGGTGCCACAACCATTGTGGTGATGGTGGATATGTTGACTAAAATGTCCCACTTTATTCCGTGTGCGGGTCTTCCATTGGCCAAGATAACGGCTCAATTGTTTATCTCCTGTGTTTTCCGGTTGCATGGGTTACCAGACCGTATGGTATCAGATCAGGGGGTACAATTTACAGCACACTTCTAGCAGACCCTCCTCGTGAAACTGCAGGTTCAGGCATATCTATCATCTCCTCATCACCCTGAAACTGATGGGGGGACAGAGAGAGTGAATGCTATTTTGGAGCAGTACCTCCGCTGTTTCAGCAATACTCAACAAGACAATTGGGTGGAGGTGCTGCCAGTGGTGGAATTTGCTTATAACAAGGCTCAACATGCATTATGGTCAATCAAATGGCAACTTCAAATCTCAACAAATAAATGCTGTCTTACATATTGGCAGAAAAAAATCAGAAAATAAAATGCAAGCTAAATAGTCAAGACCTTGTTGAGGATCCAAACTTTGTCAAGGACCTTGGAGTACTCATCTCAAATGATCTAAGTGCTAGAGCCCACTGTAACTACATAGCCAAAAAGGCACTAAGAGTTGTTAATCTAATCCTACGTAGCTTCTTCTCTGGTAATATCACACTACTAACTAGAGCATACAAAACATTTGCTTGACCTATACTTGAATACAGCTCATCAGTCTGGAACCCATATCATGTATCTGATATTAACACAATTGAAAAAGTCCAGAAATATTTCACAAGAAGAGTTCTCCGCTCCTCTACTCATTGCAGAATACCTCATGCCACCAGACTTGAAATTCTAGACCTAGAAAATCTGGAACTATGCCACCTCCGGTCTGATCTAAATATAGTGTATAAAATCATACATTGCAATGTTCTACCTGCAAATGAATACTTCAGCTTCAGTCATAACAGTACAAGACCATGCCATAGATACAAACTCAAGTTTAACCACACCAATCTTGACTGCAGAAAATACGACTTCAGCAACAGAGTGGTCAATGTTTGGAATACTCTACCTGACTCTGTGGTTTCTTCCCCAAACCCCAAAAACTTTAACCTTAGACTGTCTCCTATTGACCTCACCCCCTTCCTAAGAGGCCTATAGGGGGTATGCATAAGTGCACCAATTATTCCTACCGCCCCTGACCTGTTGGATTTTTTTTAATTTTTCTTATAAGTATCTATCTCATGTATTCAAAACTATATTTATTCTTATATCTTGTAAGAGATTGACAAATCAAATAAATACTAAAAATATATAATTTCATACTATTACATTTTTGGAGGATGTGCAATGAGCTCTTCTTCAATTTTCCTATTTACAAACATAATATACATAATATAGTAATCAGTCCTCAGAACTATTCCAATTTTTTTTACATAGCCAGCTTGTTAAATTTATAGTAAATTTTATAGTAAAAATACCATAAAATTAGATACTGGAATTTTATGGACATACAGCTGTGTTGTCAATCAGTATAAACACTCCATTATTTACATGTATATATTAAACCCAATTGCATTGCATTTTTTACTTCACAGTTGTTGAACATCTTATGAGAACACTACTATTTCATTAGCTTTGCTCTTATCTACTTCATATTTTATATTTGATAAAGTCCCTTTTTTACTTTAGAGAGATGTCCACACATATAAACAATCATTTAAGTAATAACCATTAGCTTGTGTTATTTTTAAAACACACAGCTTTGTTAACATTCCAGAAAAGATTAAAGGAGTAAAAGCCAGAGAGATTTTTTTCTCTCATATCAATGTATAAAAGCTCTTGTTTGCTTTTAAGTAGACTGAATTATGTAATAACAATGTAGCTGATGTCAGTGTTCCTCTATTTATGTATATCAATAATTATTCTTGAAAGTTTATATTCCCATTACAATAATTTCTTTTGCCAACATTTTCAAATCTTCACGATTGAGGAGGAAAAGGTTATGGCATACTTTCTTTATGACAGGGCTGGGGAACTCAGGAATTCTGTACAATCCAATTTATTAGCTTTTAAATTCACCCCAGATCTCATTCTAATTTTTCCCTGGAAATTTATTATTTTTAATAGCAAGGTATTGGAAAACTAGGGTCTTTAAATTTAGCATAAATTGGGATTAAAATCTGTGACAAACTGCAAATTGAAAAATATCCAAGATGATATTAAGAGTTACAGAGAGGGCGGAGCTGTCGTCGCAATGATACAGCATGCGATCTTGGAGGTCCAAGATCGCTGCCAATATCTTTGCTCCTGGACGGTCCAATTGGATCTAAACCGTCCCGAAGAGACGGTGATAGTAAATAGTGCATCCTGTTGATCCCAGAGATACTTCAAAGTCCCTGGTAGGTCCAGGAGAAGCCCTTTTTGCCAGAGGCAAAGAGGCAGCCATTAAAGATGCTGAAGTTGGGACAGCTCCAAGACAGAAGGGAACAGAAAGAGACAGTATGCCAGTTTGGTGATAATCTTTTTTTTATGTATAGTTTAAGACTTGAAAGGACACCCTAAAGAAAAGAAAGAATCTGTAAACGTTTTGACAGAAGTTATTAAGCGACAATTTTAAACAAGGATGTCAAAGTAATTTTTTTTTTCTTCATTGTTGGATTTTTATGTATGATTTTATATTTTGAAACTGGACTAATTTATTTTTCTTCTTGTTGTTTATTCTTTTCTCCTTTTTGATTCTATAACATGTTAAGTTAGAGATTTCTTTTTAGTTATTTTTTAAATACTTTTTTTCTTTTTTAGTTAATCCTTATTATATTTTGCCTGGAAAAGGAAAGGGGGAAAGTGAAAGCTAAAGAAACTTTGTAGCACTGCCAACTAGAGACTTGGAAGTATTCTGTTTTTTCCTTACCAGAAAAAGCTGAGAAAGAATTGAGACTTTGTTTCAAGGACATTGACTGATTGATAAGATAGAGGGAAGAGCACAAGAGAGTATTATTGCAGGTGCTCTTCTGGGTTTCTATCAACAGCTGGAGTCTGGTGCTAAAACTTAGGAAAAGAAAAGATGATAAGTTTTTGGAGAAGAGAGAAGAGAACTATAAGAAGAGCCTTGAATAATTGAATAAAGTGCAGTGTACTCTTTTTATTTTTTTTCTAAGCTGTGCTACCCCCCCCCCCCCCATCAGTTTATCTTTTTTTTTTGTAATAGATATTTGGATTTTTGGATTTTTGGAACTTGGCCTTCTGGAACTTATCTACTTTTCATATTGGTTTCCTTTTGGTCCATTTTTATGTACCTTTTTATATTTGAGATCTCTTAATTGGATTAAGGTGTTGAAGAATCTGAAGAATTTTTTTTTTTAATTTTTCAAAATGAGTAGGAAGTTAATAGCTCCTGGTTCTTCAACTTCTGCTTCCACCTCTCCACCATCTGGAGGACAACATTCAATACAGATAATGTTAAAGCAAGAAAAAGAAAAAGAAAAAGTGATCCTGCAGATGATTATGCAAGGAATTCAAAATATTCAAACAAAGTCAGAGAATATTGAAAAGAGAATAGAGAACATTGAACAAAGAACAGGGAACATTGAACAAAGAACAGAGACCATTGAACAAAGAACAGGGAAAACTGATGAAAAAGTGGAGAACATTCAACAATTAATGATGAAGTATGATGAAAGGCTCCAAGAAATTGAAGAAGAAGGTAAACAAAGAGATAAGAAGATTGGAGACATTGATAACATATTAACTGTGGTTGAACAAGATAAAAGTGGTATGCTGAGATGGGAGATGGACAGATCAGAATTTTATCTTAGATTTCAAAATATAGAGGAAGAAAAAGGACAAAACCTAGCTGAAATAATGACAGAAATTTTGGCAGAAGCTTTGAAATAACTCAAGAGAAGATGATGGATGGAATAGATGAGGTTTATCGAGTCTTTACAAGATATGCGATGAGAAATAGTTTACCAAGAGAGATTCATATCAGATTTACTATGAAAGCCATTAAAACGCAAATTCTGCAAGTGGTGAAATACATTGAAATACAAGGATAAGGAGATTGTAGTCTTGAAACAAGTATCAAGAAGAGTGAGAGAGATGAGAAGGGAATACCAATTCTTGACCAAATTGCTACTTAAAAAAGAGGTGAATTATAGATGGCTGATCCCAGAAGGTTTAATGTTCAGAAAGATGCAGAAAAAGAAATTTCACTAATTAAATTCCAAGAGGACTACCAAATGATGACTGGAAAAGAAGAAGGTGCAGTAGGTGGAAAGTAGGAAGCTAAGGAACACTGCGAACTAAGATCGATGAGAGCTGTTAAACCTAACAACAAAATTTAACCATGGAAGAAAAAAAATTAATCACAATCAATATAAATGGACTTAATTCAGCTGTTAAAAGAAGGAATTTTTTTCATAAATTAGAGAAATTAAAATTTGATATAATTTGTAAGAAGTACACATCAAAAAGCAACATGAACAATTGCTGAAACAGCCAAAATTAGGGAAAATATTTACCTCTTTGACACAATGCAAGAAAAGAGAAGTGGTCTTGTATATTAAAGATATTATCCCAATGAAATTGATATATATTGATGATGATGGAAGAATACTAATGGTGGAAATAATAGATAATAATATAAAAACTATATATATAACTATATATAACTATATATATAAAAATATTCCTGATTGCAATTTATGTCCCGAATGATGATCAAGGAGAATTTTACAAAAAATTACACATGAAAATAATTGAACTGAACTATGCCAATATAGTTTTGATGGGAGATTTTAATGGAATTGTAGATAATAAACTGGATTATATGGCACAGAAAATAACAAAGCAAAACAGAAAGACTCTCCCTAAATCTTTTTTTAAATGGTGAACAAAGTAAACTTAAAAGATACATGGAGAGAAAGAAAGGCTAAATCTAAACAATTCACTTTCTATTCAAATAGACATTTATCATGGTCCAGAATAGATATGATATGGATGTCAACAGAATTGTTAACTAATATTCAAGAAGTAAATATTGAAACAAGTACTTGGGCAGACCACAATCCAATGACAATTAAATGGAAAGGACAAAGAAGAAGATCTAGATGGACGTTAAATAATACTATTTTAAAGGGAAAAGACTTTATACAGTGGATGGGGAAAGAACTAGCTCTTTTCTTTAGAGAAAACAAAAAAGAAGATACATCAATTCAGAATATATGGGATACAATGAAGGCATATGCCAGAGGCTTGACAATAGATTATACAAGGAAAAGAAATACCACAAAAAGATTAGCATCTAAGGCATTAGAGGATGAGTATAAAGGACTTGAAAAAGAGTAAAAGAAAATGCCACAGAAAAAGGATACCAAGTTAAAAATGGATACAATTAAACATAAAATGAGTTTAATAGAAAAAGAAGAGCTAGCACAAAAAATTAGAGGTGCTAAACAGAATTACTTTGAAGATGCAAATAAACCAGGAAGATGGTTAGCATATAAATTGAGAAAGAAGAAAGAATCAAGGAAAATTTTGCAACTAATAGATGATCAAGACCAAGTTTGCTATAGTAGCAAAGAAAAGAAGGAAATCATACGAGACTATTATGAGAAAATATACACACAAGAGAATATTGATGAGGAAAGAGTCGGATTGTATTTGCTAAAAACTGGAAAAATGAGAAGATACCATTACAGGAGGAGATCACTAAGAAAATGTTGGAATGTGCTGAAATGAGGAGATTGACATTTGAAATTTGAGAACAAGATGATAAACAATTTTGCAAAGTTTGGAATCTATTCTATCAGTAGTTAGATAATTAAATATAGTAATGGAATATGTAGATTTTTAGAAAATAATAATCATATAAAAATGTATTTTTTTCTTTTTTAATTATATTTACAATATGATTCTAGGATAGATCTGGGAGGACAATATGAATTGCTATGAAATAAATTAAGTAAAATATGATTATTTTATAAAACATGAATGAATAGAAGTATAGTCAAAAATTGATTAATAAAGATATTAATGTACTTGATATTTGATTGAAAGTATGAGAGGATATATAATGTAATTGTAATAGAAGACTATGAAATGGTTGCACAAAATAATATGTAAATCAACCGACACACTGTATGTGTGTGTGTGTATATATATATATATGTGTGTGTGTGTGTGTGTGCTGTTTAGCTTCCTTTGGGTATTATCCCACATCATTGTAGTTCTGTTAAAGTTGTAGCAACGTTTCAGCAGAATCTCACCTGCCATCCTCAGGCTTCTGTATGGATATGGGTCTTACAGCTCCTGGTTTTAAATTTGAGGCTGGTCCATTCTGATTGGTTGGGAGCCTGGACCTGTGTTCATTGGACTTGGAGTTTGATTGATTGGTGTTTCTGGTTTCTTCTGGCTGTTTTGTGGCTTTGATTGGCTGGCAACACTCTGTTCTTGTGTTGGAGGCTTTTAGTGCAGCTTGGCTCCGTGTGAAGGGACGGCTGCTCTTCATTAGCAA
>BLBF01000002.1:64622471-64653425 GCA_015471245.1 Laticauda colubrina | reverse complement strand
CCAACCCCCCCACCAGGCACCCAGGTGAAACCCAGCTTGCTAATGAATAGCAGCTTGCTAATGAAGAGCAGCCGTCCCTTCACACGAAGCCAAGTTGCACTAAAAGCCTCCAACACAAGAACAGAGTGTTGCCAGCCAATCAAAGCCACAAAACAGCCAGAAGAAACCAGAAACACCAATCAATCAAACTCCAAGTCCAATGAACACAGGTCCAGGCTCCCAACCAATCAGAATGGACCAGCCTCAAATTTAAAACCAGGAGCTGTAAGACCCATATCCATACAGAAGCCTGAGGATGGCAGATGAGATTCTGCTGAAACGTTGCTACAACTTTAACAGAACTACAATGACATGGGATAATACCCGAAGGAAGCTGAACAGCATATATATATATATATATATATATATATATATATATATATATATATGTATGTATGTATGTATGTATGTATGTATGTATGTATGTATGTAAGATGGTTTATATTTTTCTGTTATGTTTGTTTGTTTGTTTTAAAATCAATAAAAATTAAAAAAAAAGTGTTATGGATTATCTCAATAATAAGATACATCCCAGAAGGGTTTTGTAATTTATTGGGCAGGAAATAAGGAGTTTGTTTTAGCACAATCTTTTTTTACTTGCATGTTCATGTACACTCAGCAGTAGAATAAAGGTACTGCATCTGTTTGAAAATTAATATCTGGTAACTAGTAAGAAGTTCCAAATTACTATGAAAGAGTATGGGGCAGTGGTGGGATACATTTTTTTTTACTACTGGTTCTGTGGGTGTGGCTTGGTGGGCGTGGCTTGGTGGGCGTGGCAGGGAAAGGATACTGTAAAATCTCCAGTTATGGGTAGTATTTGCCGGTTCTCCAAACTACTCAAAATTTCCACTCCCAGCTCTCCAGAACTGGTCAGAACCTGCTAAATACCACCTTTGGTATAGGGGATTATAATAGCAGTTCCAAGTACAAACTCATCAGTGTATTTTTATGTTAACCACTGAAAGCTTCAACAAGCAATAATATATATAAGAATAAAGAAGCTGAATTTGAAAGAAAATTCAGCAAGCAAAGGGAATTAAGACACATAAGATAACCAGCCATGAGGAGGAGTGAAGTAGATGGTATACTTTCGCTTCCATTTGTCTTCCTGGATAAGAGACTATATACTTAGTAAACAACAGGCAACCGTACATTAATAATAAAAGTTACTTTATAAAAACTAACTTTATCGGGCAGGAAAGCCATCCATTGTTCTAAAAAGGGCAGAGGAAGAGAACATCCCTAGGTAATTAAATTGAAATATGCCAAAACTGCTTATGTATCAGAGAGCTGTTGCACAAGTCACCATTTTCAACTGCTGAATGTTGGATGGCTCTATTACAGTCATGTGTGGTAGAGTGACAGGAAGTGTGAAGAAAGTCACAGTAAAAAAAAGTTGGAAAGCCTTCCATTCTTGAAGAGTTGTGAAAACATCAATTAAATGTCCCTTCACAATATTCTTTGAAAGAAAATCAATTGTCATTCACAGAAACAACCAGGCTTTTAACAAGAACAAAATGCAGATAAAATCATACTATCTATTCCTTCAGAATGAGTAAAATCTCATGAATAATATGTGATCTGCTTGCAGACACACTGGCCACAATTACTATAAAATAATTGAGAATAGGCAGAAATTGGGATCTATAAATTTGAATGGAACTTATGGGTTGGAGGGGAAAGGAGGCAGAAGGTAACAGTGGTGACAATTGTCATGTTTTGCACATGCAGGGTTGAAAGATCTTGAAAATGAATAAAAATAAGTGCAAAAAGAACTTCAAACAAATTAAAGGGAAATACACTCATTGTTGAGAAAAGGTGAACAGTACATAAATGAGATTTTAATCAGACAATCATAACAATTACATTACAAGCTAGGTTATCATTTCATAATATCACATGAAAAACATTCACTGAGTGGTGCAGTGGTCTAGAGGTGGAACTCTTGTCTCAAATCAGGAGGCTGTGAGTTTGATCCTAGGCAGTGGCAGGTTTTTCTCTCTCTGGGCACAATGAGTAATTATCTGCTACAAACTCTGCATTAGCTATAGAAAAGGCATCCAGCCAGTAAACACTCTGCTCCATTCAGTTGCCCCAACTCCACCCTGATGTAAGGGATTACAGGGTCATTAAAAGACAAAAAATATGAAGAACATTTGCTGTTCAAAAAGTGTTTTTTAAAAAAAAAAAAACATGATAAACATACAATACACATATCCATAGCTCTAAATGTGAAGCAAAAAATAAACACTAGGCATAAAGAAGAGCTGGATGGTTAGGTAGATGATAGAGATAAAGGACTAAGTTTGACTGACATTCAAATTTATGTTCACATCAACACTTTACAAGAAAAAACTGGTGGCAAAATTAATTACAAATTTCTAAAGCTATTAAAAAGCAGATTTGCATACTGTCTAACAGGATTATGAGGGTGGAGGCAAGGCAAGGTAAGGAGGAAAACATTGATACTAAAGACCCCAAAAAATCTGCTCTTCTAAAAAATAAATAAGAGTTTAAATTTTTTTCATAGATGATACTAAAGGACTGAATCTAGGGCATTCAGCATGTGATCAATTATTCTACCATTATCATGTGTAGTATATAATGAAAGTTGGTAAGACTTTTATGTAAAAAATATATATTTTTTAAAAAATCTTTATATAACTAATAAATCATAAATTATAAGTTTTCTGGTTTTAGGAAAATGTTCTAACTATCCTTATTACCTAAATTTCAAAGTATCTTCTCAAAGGAGAAAATGGCATATTATCTACAAATAGTTCAGTGCTAAGCAATGCACTTTAAATTCCTACCATGCCCTGATAGTGTCAGTATTCAGAACAGAATTCTCCATTTGTTATGTGCATTATGCATACTGTACATTGACTGGATATCTAAGAATACTTTTCAGAAAGGAAGCTCTACCCATAATCTGTTATAGTACATAACACATTTAATAAGTTTTTTCTTATGAAAGGTCCTTAATCTAATGAAATCCCAATGAAATAACAAGGCAAAAGCCAAAGAAATTATTTGAGGATTGCATATATCAATGGAACTCAATACCATTTGAATCCCATTAATACTAAGAAATTAAAGCCAAACATATAAAAATACAATATAAATATAAAAAGTACCGTAAAATTGCATTTGATAAGATGTTCATTGCACATTACTCACTGGTGTAACATGAAAAATGTATCCAGGAGGATTAACCATTATTGTTGTAGTGAATATTTTAATATTCAGTTTATATTAAGTTAACATATTGTGCCAAATACATAATTAAGATACAACACCTTTTAATGGTTTTTCATAAAATGGAATACCTACTTAGCATTACAAAAATTAGCATGAGCTATACGATTTATTTGAGAGAAAGGAGACTTTAATAAAACAAAGACAATTGAAAAATCAAATTTCCATACATAGGTTTTTTTTTTCTCTCAGAGGCAATGAGTATCAGTCAAATTTTTGAAGGATGCCATAGAAATCCAGGTGCTCAATACTATGCTTTTCTGCCCACAGAAACTTGCAGGATAAATATTTTTGAATATCTCATTGTACTAGAATATTCTTTTTTCTTTTAGTTAACAATGGATAAATAAATCCATTGGTATAATGAATTAATACTTAATTAATTATAAGTATTAAGTATTAATTACATAATTAATACTTACTTATATTAAGTATTTGATTCTGGGACAGAATCAAAATGGTAACAAAATTGAAAATAATTCTGATTATTAGGTTATGTTTTGACAAGAGACTGATTATTGAAACAATACTTTCATGGGTATTTCTGCTTTTCTATTGTGGTTGCTGCTTTTGTGATTGTGGTCAGAGCTCTATCCAATTTTGACTGTTGATATCAGTATCAATGCATGTATGGCATAGAAATTATTGCACCATGTTCCCGCTAACCTAACTGTGGTGGGTGGTGCTGAAAGTCTTGTCACACAATCAATCACACAATCTGTCAACAATGTTTTAGCGGAAACCTTGGAATATTTCACAAATACCTTACATGCAACTTCCCACATCTTGAGGGCACTTAGGCAGTCTCAGGATCCATGTTTAAAAGAGTCAATGTTTTCAAGGGTGAAATAGTTCCCTTTTTCAAGCCTTAAAGTCATTCATTTGGTCTCCAAAGCTCCGAAAGAATATGTTCAATCTGAATGTTATAATATGGAGTTCTGCAAATGTAACAAAGATGTTTCCGAGACACATGTACTTTATCTCAAAGGCACATTTCTGGATCACTACTTCAATTTTTTTTTCCTAAAATTTTATTGATTTTTAAAAGACAAACATATACAAACAAAACACATAACATAAAAACATAAAACTTCTTTTTTGAAAGCAGCTTGATCCCGGGTTACATCTCTTCGTAAAGACATAAATTCAAGTTCATGCTCACTTTTATATACTATTCCATATCTTATTACCATTCAACATTTTCTATGTAGCTTCTCCCCTCTTTTCACTCTCTTAATTCTATTTTATTTATTTCATCTCAATTTAAATCATTATAATTATAGCCTTTGTCTGTCCTGTTTCAGCTGTCTATTGTGTTTTCTCATTAACGCAAAATTTCCCCTGTAATCACTGATTGAAGTATGACGCCTTTATATCTTTCTCCTAAATTTAACACTTAAAATAATACATAACTTTCATTCGGATTCTGCTTAGTACATTCTAAAGCTAAACAATATATTTTAAAAAAGAAAAAAATTATAAATATATAATATAATTACAACAACAATCCATACCAATTGAACTCTATTGTTAAAATTAATATTCATTTAAATCTTTAACATTTTATACCTTCCTTTTCAAGTAAATATCATGCTTCTATGGGAACACTTATAAATTTTGCGTAGTTACTTCCCCCCCATTTCACTTATATTTTAAAACATTATGTAATTAAAATGTTCCCTTCCTTCTTAATTCAATTCTCTCATATTTCATTTCATTTATTTTGTTCATTAAAAAAAAGAAATTTCCACTAAATTATGTTGAATATTTGATCACATTTTATAATCATATGTTGTTCCAAATTTTCTAACATTATTTCTGATACAAATACAACAATGCAATCTTATGTACTTTTGCAGAATCTCTTTTTCAGTTATATTTTTACCCATTATCTCTAAATAAGTCCTGTTTGTTTACATCTTGTTTCAAACCTTTATAGCTTATCTTCCCCTCCTTCCTCCCTTGCTTCTTCACTCTACCCTTTTACCCCTTTGTCTCTTAATCTCTACCCTCTTCTGTATGCCTCTTTTCTGTTGCTTTCTGACATTGTGTCCACTTTTCACCTTATTTTTCCCTTTTTTGGTTGTTTTTTTAAGTCTTAAATTCTCCATTCTCTTCCCCCCTTTCCCCTTTCTTCCCCAGATAAAGTTGCTTGTTCATTAAAGATAGCTTCTTCTTCATCCTGATCTTCTTGTTCTTGTAGTTTCTCATACGTAGAAATCGCCATTTCTAAAAAATGAAAAACGGAGCCAAAAGAGCCCTTCCCTTCTTGTTCCTCTTCTTTATATTTTATAAATTCCATTTTCAGTTCATCCACAAATAATGCCATTGTAAAAAAAAATTTTTTAAGAACAACCCCTTATTCAGATAAGAATAAGAAAGAATAAGAAAGTCACCAAACAGTCCAAATACACACAGTCTATTTCATTTTACACTTTCTTCTTTTTTTCACTTTCTCTTCCTGGGGCTGTAATTCAGTTACAAAGTTCCAATTAAAATGTGTCTTTTAGAAGTCTTGTTATGATTTTGTTCTAGTCTTTTAAATTCCAAGCAGTCTCCTCCAGCCAAATCTTAAATCTTAATTCTTATCCTCTCCCTTCCCACTTATAGCATAAAAAAAATTTTTTTTCCAGTGTTCAGAAATCTTTATTGTCCCCTTGGCTTTAATTTTCCAGTTTGATTACCTGATGATGCCAAAGCGGGTTTTTCCAATTTCTCATTCATCTGCTGTCACCGTAAGGAAGGAGAGTGAGAAAAAACAAACTTTCCCTTTTCACTTCCATTCGCTGCTTCTAGATCTTCTTAGGGAACGATGTATCTTTTTCCAAAATTTAAATTCCAGGATATCTTGGATGTTGCTTGTCCTCCTGGTTAGTCAAAACTTTCACTTCTCAGCTTCCTCCTGTACATTCTTTTCCCAATGAAAGCTTCTTTGTGGTGGCCATTTCTGACTGCCGCTCTACCGCTTTCAGAAAAGGGAGTTAAGCCAGCTGAAGAGGGGGGTGCAACTCCCTTTGCTAGGTCTCCCCTGTCTTCAGCTACCTCTACGGGGTGGCTATAGCCCCGAAGCCAGTTGGCTCGGGGCACTCCAGTGGCGAGCACAGCAGAAACCGCACATGATCGCGGATTCCTGCCACCGCCGAGCCTTGCAAACCGGAAGTCCCTGGATCACTACTTTAATTTTATGAGGCTTAATTTGAGCATTTTAAAATTCAAATACCTTTTGTATTTAATTTGATTTGTATGCATTATTTTGTATTTATTTATTTATCTTGTCATGTTTATTAGAGTGGTGGTGACCCTTTGAGAGTGATATGCAATGTAATTTCATTTTAGTGAATGTACACTGATTAGTGTACATTCAAAGTGACAATAAAATATTCTATTTCTTCTTTATTTCTTTTTTTAATGTACAAATGTTTTGTACAAATAAACTAGATATAAAATAGCAATATTTATTTATTTGATTTTTATCCCCCCTTTATTATTTTTATAAATAACTCAAGGTGGAAAACATACATAAAACTATTTCCTCCTCCCATTTACCCCACAATAACAACCCTATGAAGTGGGTTGCAGTGAAAGAAAGTGACTGGCCAAATATTTCACATCCTGTATCTATGGCTAAGAAAAGGTTAGAGCTTACAGTTTCTGGTTTTTAACCTTAACTACTATGGTTTATTTTTTCTATTCATTCTGCAGATCAGAAAACACGATTGTTTTTTAAAGAAACTGTAAAAACTTTCAAATCAACCTGAAGCTTTTCTTTATTTTTATGACATTCCCACAGACAGTGTTGTATACTGTCATCTCAAAGTAAATTAATTAAAATGGCTCATTCATAGTCCAACGAATATATCAGAAGTTCAAATCACCAAATAGAATCTTGCTTCCAATGTGGTATGTAATGTCAATTCAACATTCACTTTCATGTCATTTGTTTCATTATGTATTATTCTCCATATTAAATGTATTTGAGATAGCTTTGTGACATTTCTAAAGGAACCCTTATCATGCATTACAGTCGGGTTTTTAGTTCTACAGCACTGTTTCCTTTTGCTTTCCATGCAACTCCACATGCTTTTGATGGAAAAGCCACCCTGTGTCAAAATCACCTTGAGCTGATATTAAATAAAATAAGAGTTCTGTGATTCAGCACAATGTTCCATGTTTCATTCAAGCAACTAATTAAATTTTGAACTTTGCAATCTTCTGCATACAAGAGCTGCAAAGAAGAAAAACCATTTCTCAGATATTACTGACACTTCCATAGATCTTAGGAAAATTCCCTTGTGTGTGAAGAGGAACTGCTTCTTCTAATTTGGAACTCCCCAAACATTGTTACATGGATTTCTATTAAAAATATATTTAGACAATGTCATTTTATTCACCATAGACACATTTTAATACATTCATTTTAAGCACCCAGATTAACATCCACAAAAGTTTATTGTTATGTTTCATGTATTTATTTATATGTGTATGTTATGTGTGCATGTATATGTATGTATGTATGTGTATGTGTTACAAACAGACACATATCGAAATTATATATCTGAAAGTAAACCCCAGAGAAACATATTTAGATTGGATCTGACCCAAAGTTATACTAGTTTCTATGTCTAAGACAGGTTTAGAATCTGTGTCTCTTCACTTTTAATCAAGTACGTAACCATACTGGTGTGGTTCAGGAAGTGTATATACAGGTGAGTGTGATATGTATGTTCATTCATGTCAGGACTGATTCCTGGAAACTGCCTGGACAAGTCTATGCAGTTTTCTTGGCAAAATTTCAGAAATAAGTTTTCTAACCTCCTTCCTATAACTGAGAGAAACTGACTGGCCCAAAGTCACCCAGATAGCTTTGTACCGAGTTCTGGGTGACTCTACTTCTGGAAGTAGAACTCATGGACTTCTAGTTTCTAACCAGACACTTTAACTATTACAGCAAACCTGCTGTCAAGGTGCCAAGTAATATGTCCCCAGAATAAAAATCCCAGGAGTCCATATTTCAACAAAATCTATTTATCTAATTGTCAAGTTCAAGAAAAAAAATAGACATTGACTACAATAAAATATGGCTACACATATGTCAGCTTCAGGGTCGACACCTGCTCTTTCAGGTTTGTACATACACAAGAATGCAGGGGTCTCCAACCTTGGCAACTTTAAGACTTGTGGACTTCAACTGCCATAGATCCTCAGCTAGCTGAAGTTCACAAGTCTTAAAGTTGGCAAGGTTGGAGACCCTGCAATAATGTACATACACGAACACATATACATACCTATTCATATTTGCTGTTCATGTCTAGGGATCAGGGCAATCTCTCTCAACCTGATCCTTCAGATCTCGCAACAATGCATCCATCACTAATGTAATTGAGTCTTTCTACCTTGCTGCTGGTTACCTTTTTTCTTTCTTTCTTTTTTATCAGCATTATTTTCTTTCTATAAATCTGGATCTATTTACTGTATCTTTTCTATGAGTGTAACTGAGAATACCCATTGTGGAGTGAACCAAATTTTATCATGTAATTTTGAAGAATTCTAGATTGCTCAGAGTGGCTCAACAATGTGAAGGTTGCAGGCTGCACCACATTTCATAACATTATTTTATTCTCGCATACAGACCCAGTTGGTTATTAGTTATATTCGGTCTGATAGGTAATGCCTTTTGCAGGATGAAAACCAAATTAATAATTCATCTTCTTCTCTGGATTCGAGGATATTTATAGTTTTAATTTATTTGTTTATGTTTTATTTGTTTATTAAATTTGTTTGCCATTCCTCTCACCGCAGAGAAGTAAGCAAATAATAACATATTGTAACTTTTTCATTAGAGAATAGCGAGGTTATAGGTTAGCAGCATAAAATCTTTATCTCTGCAGTTAAATTGTACACACACACACACACACACACACACACACCACTGTTTAGTCAGTTCTCTGAATAATTCAATGCAAGAAACTTCAATTCCAAAACATCACCCTGATATAAAAACAAACAAATGTATCATGACATATATTTATGAAAAATCCATCAGAGCTCCTTCCATTATGAAATTACAGGGTGAAAAAACAAAAGTTATCCACTTTTATACATTGTGTTCATGCAATTATCAAGCTATCAATCCCAAATGCCAAGGTGCTGAAACTCATTTTTCCTGACAAAGGGAAAAGAAAAAGAAATCTATTTGCAGCCCTAGCAGGTACAAATGATTACAACAGCTTCTTTCCATTTTGGAAATAACTGCTCTACTTATCATTAAGTGAAATTTAACTCTTTGTCAATGGTCAATTATGAGATCTTTTCCAAAAGGCAAAAAAGCATTGTAGCCACTTTTATTTATAAAATCAAGTCTTTAAGGTAGAAGTACAAAAAAATTGTTTCATAAAATAGAAAGTAAAATGTTCACCACATAATTTGAAAAATGTAGTAGACTTAAGGAGCAAAATTAGGATTTACATCTAGTAGACACCGAGGCTACTACTTTTACAAAACTCCTGAACCTTTCTTAACACTGTTTTTAAAATTCCAGCATCATGATGTGTCTATGGGTGTTTCTGCATGTTTCAGGAATGCCTTAACCATACATTGTTTTTCCATAGAAGGCTGAGTTTTCATAGCATTGTGCTCCTCAAAATCATATACACGAATTATAAATTGACAATGGCAACAACCTATAAAGAAAATGTGTATAAAATGTTTTATAGGTGGCATTTACCACCAGCAAGACTAGCAAAAATGTTTAAAACTATGTCCTGGAAGTGGTGGTTCCAATGCTGGAAATGTAATTTTAAAAAACGGGCACAAACTACCACTTGTGGTGGATTTGCCCAAAAGCAAAAAGATTTAGGGCAAAAATGCATATGTGGTTAGAAAAAATGTTAAAACAGCATATGGATTTTAAGCCAGAGCTATTTTTGTTAGGCATAATACCAAAAAAATATGACAAAGATAGTATATTTGATATTACATGTTTTAAAAGCAGCAAGAATTGTATTTATACAACTTTAAAAACCAAGGAAACATCTACAGAAAAAAATGTAATTGAAAAAAAAAATGCTTTTTTATTTATTTTATTTGGTTTGTCAATTGCTTACAAGATAATCAATACAAGTAAAAGCATAGTTATGAATACATAGATACATATAAGAAAAATAAAAGAAACAATAGGACAGGGACGGTAGGTACATTGGTGCGCTTATGTATACCCCCTACAGACCTCTTAGGAAAGGGGTGAGGTCAATAGTAGACAGTCTAAGGTTAAAGTTTTTGGGGTTTGGGGAAGAAACCACAGAGTCAGGTAGAGTATTCCAGACATTGACCACTCTGTTGCTGAAGTCGTATTTCCTGCAATCAAGTTTGGTGTGCTTAACCTTGAGTTTGTGTCTATTGTTTGCTCTTGTATTGTTATGGTTGAAGCTGAAGTATTCATTGTCAGGTAGGACATTGCAATATATGATTTTATATACTATATTTAGATTGGACGGAAGGCGGTGTAGTTCTAGGTTTTCTAGGTCTAGAATTTCAAGTCTGGTGGCATAAAGTATTCTGCAACGAGTAAAGGAGTGGAGAACTCTTGTGAAATATTTCTGGACTTTCTCAACTATGTAAATAATGTGGGTTCCAGACTGATGAGATATATTTGAGTATTGGTGGAGCAAATGTTTTGTATGCTCTAGTTACAGTACAACTGTTTACAAATGTTTTGTATGCTCTAGTATAACGGGCTCTAGCACTTAGATCATTAGAGTTGAGTATTCCAAGGTCCTTGACAGAGTTTGGATCATCAACAAGGTCTTGACTATTCAGACTGTATTTTATTTTCTGATTATTTTGTTTTTTTGGCAATATGTAAGACAGAGCATTTATTTCTTGAGATTTGAAGTTGCCTTTTATTTGACCATTCTGATACATAGAGAATACATCGAGGTCTTTTTGAAGGGTAGCAGTATTGTTTGTGATGTTGAATAGCTTTACATCATCAGCGAAGAGAACGCAGTTGCTCTTAATATGATCACAGAGGTCATTTATGTAGAGAATGAAGAGAGTTGGTCCTAGAACACTGCCTTGGGGGACCTGCTGACAGGTACAGAATACTGGGCTGTGCAGAAATGGACAGATTAACAAAGAAGATAAAAGAAAAAGAAGACACAGAATATTTTCAAACTTGGGATTTATTTTATCAATGGTTGGACAATAGAGGAAGAAATTAGGAGCTTTGGATTGTATAAGAAATGTATGAAAGATCAAATCATAAAAGTATTACGAGGCTGGGTAAACAAAGGCTGCAGGAAGCAGATTTAAACAGTAGGCTCTCCTAGCCTTAAAACATTCCCTCTAACCAGTTTTAAGAGAGACTGGAATAAAAAGAAAACTTATTAAAAAGCTATGGCTGTCAAATAAATGGATGTGGGAATATAGTAATTACAAAAATTGAAGTGAAAGTGACAAATGGAGCAGATGGCATTCCTTTTCAAAGAAAAGTTTCTACTTTCATTAAGCTCCAAAAACAAAACAATTATATAGTGGTTGCATGAAAGATAAACACTGAAGAGATCCTAAACAACGAACAAGGAACTAGCAACTTTTTAAAAATGAGAGACAGTAATAGAATAAGCCCTACATTTGTTACCTAGAGCTATTCCAGTGATTGAGATGGCATATAGCTAGAGAAATAGATAAATAAAATATTCAGTGCACCAATCTCAGATTTCAAGAGCTATTAATTGTAGTAGTCAGATTTAACCAGACCTATGCAATACTTAATAAAAATAAAAGCAAAACCAATCATTGTTTCATTGGATCTTAAAAGCATACAAGTAAAATCTGTAGTTAATAATAAGTAACACTTTTTACTGATAATTATTACTGTTAAGGGATGAACAAATGCTTAGAATTTAATACCCAGAAGTTATATGAGATATGTAAGCTATGCCACTGAGTGTTTATTAGCTGCATTGGGTTCTGGTTTATTAGTAGATACCACCCAAATAATAGGATACCACAAAATTGAATCCAGGATATGAAAACCATTCTATCTTTTCATATATAGTAATATCCCAGATGTAAGGGGAAGAACTTTTTTATTTTGAATTTGTAACTGAAGTCAGACTGGATAACTTTCTGTATCTGCATGCTTGGCTGATTGAACATCTTGCTCATCTTGCCCTCTGGTTTGGTGTTTTGATTTTATCTATTGGCATCTATCTCTGTTAAGAGAGTTACAGGATTTATACAGGTATTGATCCATTCAATATTTCTGTTCACAGTTCTAGATCCCAGACCATTTCTTCTTCCATGACTTTCCATCCCACCTCTCCTTGTAATTGTTCCTCCTTCAGTCATTCAGCATTTCATTTCAGTCATTCAGCATTTCTCAATGGATTCTCCTCTATTGTTCTTTTAAATTATCTGGTGTGAATCTTGGGTTCTCTTGAACCTTCCTGTTCAAGAAGAAACTCCTTCTCCTGGGCATCTACAGTAGCAGGAAGAAAGACAGCAATTTAGAAACTTAAATGAGAGTATGTGTAAAGGTGGCATTTAGGTGATGATGTCACACATGTGTCATGATTTTCCCATTATCATAGTGTTTTGAGGACACTGATGCTGCCTCTTAATTTACATGGTGTCATTTTGACCATAAAAAGAAGTCAAACAAGATGAGTTCTCTACTCTATTTTTGTTTACAGTGATATTGAGAGAAAACAAAATAGAGGGATAAAATATTTGTGTAAATAATTAAATAATAATATTTTTTAAAAAAAATTATGCCAAGAACCTAATTTAAAAAAAATAATTATAACATAATGCTTCCAGTTATTTTGGGGCAATTCAGCCTAACTCAAAATTTGCCTTTCAGCACATTTTCTTTATTGTGGTTTATGACATTTTGCAGAGTTTGCTAAATGGCCCCAAATTAATCAGACCTCTGCCTCTGACATGATACAAGTTTTACTGATAAAAATATAAACTTCCTTTTTATTGTAGTAAATTTTTAAAAAACCAGTTTCCCATTATTATTATTATTATTATTATTATTATTATTATCATCATCATCATCATCATCATCATTATCATTAACATTATCATTATCATTATTTTCTGATCCTTTTCCTGAAATCATTCCCACTCACTGGGTTTTTAAGGGAGTAGAAGAGTCAAGAGAGTGAGAAGCGTATATGTACATAAATAAACAGCACATAACCTCATCTAATTTTACCTCTTATGAGCCAATCATTTTGCAAACCTCTGAGCAAGGGGAAGTAAACCAGTGAATAGACAGAATCATTTCAGCAATGAAATACCAAGACATCCATAGCCAATAACTAAAGAAATGTGAAAAACAATAGCCTAGTGTATATTTATCTCTTTTTTTCTTTTCTTTTTTTCATCTTATTGAGTTTTTCTTAGGTGGGATAAAATGGCAAAAATACTGTTTTTCTAGCAATCTAAATGTTCACCTCAGGCAAATTTTCAAATCTGTAGGAAGAAAGATTATGCAAAGTGGGCTTTCATTTCACAGAACGGTTACACTGTAGTGTATAAGAACTTTATAAATAATAAATAGCCATCACAAATATGACAGACAAGCTGAAATACAAAAAAAAATGAAAATAGGATCATCATCTTTAATGCCAGTTCTTTCGTGGGTATGGGTATGGGAATTGGGTATGTTTAATTTATGTAAAAAAGAAGTGGGGTGACATGATAGCAGTGTTCCAATATCTAATAGGCTGCCACAAAGAAGAGGGATTTTCACAAAACACCTGACGGCAGGACAAGAAGCAACAGATGGAAACCAAACAAGTAGAGAAGCAACCTAGAACTAAAGAGAAATTTCCTGACAGTTAGAACAATTAATCATTGGGACAACTTGCCTCCAGAAGTTGTGGGTGTTGCAACACTGGAGCTGAAGAGATTGGGCAACCAATTGTCTGAAATGGGATAGGATTTCTTGCCTGAGCATGGTGTTGGATTAGAAAACCTCCAAGATCCTTTCCAACTCTGCTAATCTGGTGTGTGTGTGTGTGTGTGTGTGTGTTCATACATACACAGTGAGAGAGAGAGAGAGAGAGAGAGAGAGAGAGAGAGAGAGAGAGAGAGAGGGAGGGAGGGAGGGAGGGAGGGAGGGAGGGAGAGAGAGAGAGAGTCAACCATTACAGATACATACAGAAAAACATGATTTGAGAAATTAAGCTCTATTTTAGTTTAATAAATATGCATGTAGATCTACATTCACAAAGACAATACCATATACACACATGCACACGCACACACACATACTGATTTGGGGGGCTATCACACTGAACTAAGCTGACTGATAGTGAGAATAGCTTTGGATAGTGAAAGCAGAATAAAAGTCAAAAACTTCAGGGAAGATTTCTTTTAGCTACTTAATAAGGAAGCACATTAGGTAAAAATCAACACAAATGTAGAGGGAACAAAGTTTGCCAGGAAAAAAAGTGCACACACAAACCTTGCATAAAATTAAATAAGCTTTGCATTTCTACATGCCAAGAAACTAATTAGAAATGAAATTGCAATACAGTGATGGAAATAGTATGAACAGAGAAAAGGAACTTGGTAGAGAAGATTATTTTCAGCTTTTTCTGATTAAATTATAATAGAAACAGTGGCATAGGGTGAATAAGACTTGTCATAATTGGAAATTTCACTTTGGAATTTGTTTTCCTTAAGGAAAAGGAGTGCAATATATATTAAAAAGAACAAAAAGAAGGTGCTATAGAGTTTAGACATGTGCATTCTTGAAACAGATGCAGCCATAATAGGAAAATATATTTTAAAAGTAATGATTAATTTTATTTTATTTTTTATTTATTCTATTTATTTGTTGACCATCCTACCACAGGGTTACTCTGGACAGCTTACAATATTAAAGGAATAAAACAAAACCTATGTGCAATACAAATAAAATACTATAAAATATGAATATTTAACTCTAACCACAGTGAGGAGGTGGGATCATTAATTTATCCACTACTCCCAGTGTGAAGTCTCCCCAATCGAACTTTAGTCTTGTGGAAGATCAGGAGGGTTGGGATCAACCTCACTCTAGGAGGCAAGATGTTCCAAAGGGCAGGATTAAGTGAATTTTGATAAATAATTTCTGTGGATCTTTCCAATTAGCAAGTTTTAGAAAGATACCTAGAAAAATAATTCTCTGAAGACTGCACCTTTCATTGAGTATCTGTCAGAGTGTTTGCAGAGTTACTATTGTGAGACAACCCAGGAATGCAACCCAGCACACAGAGGCTTTGTCTTTTAACAGTGGTTTATATGCAAGACTGCTATATACACACATATATGTGTAAGGCACATACCAGGCAAGCAAGCAATCTACTTTACTCTGCACGGAGAACCACAATGGAGACAGAACACAAGGAGGGAGGGAGAGATACCCTCTCATAGCCACTTTATATATACAGCTTCTTAAAGCTGTAAAATCCTGTAGGACCTATCCTCAGTCTTAAACGGCAATAATTATGCTGATTCATCCTCATTGCCATCAGCCTTACAACTGGTCAGCTCTTAAATCCATCTTAACAGTATCCACAGGGGATTCTCACTGAAACCCATAGATCCTGAACAGACAACCATTCCTATTGTTTCAGTTGGCTGAAAGAATAAACAGTATGTTACTATTTCATCTTCCACTCCAGCATGTGCCTCCTCTCAAAATATGTTTCCCCAGCTATGGTTTTGTAGGAAAATATAATTCTATTATAGCTATATAACTGGTTCCTGCATAACTGTTGAATCCTAATCAAAACAATAATTCTCTGCAAATAGAAAATTAGGCATCATGAAAAGCATTTTTCCTGTCATATTAGTTGAGGAATTTTAAAATTATATGTATTCTTGGGAAAATTTTCCAGACTGACTTTATTTTCTGACATGATATTTTTTGTAGAATATAAAATAAAGAAAATAAAGTCAATCTGGAAAAAATATATAGATTCAAAAACCTATTTGTTCTGTTAAAAAATCTATTCTTTCACAGTTTTCATGTTAGCTTAGTACCTTTATTCCAATTTTAAGCTACTAAATAATTCTACCGTTGTAAAGCACATAAATTTATTATTGCTGTAGTTCAGGCAAGAGTCCTGATGGTAGACAAAATATAATTAAAACAATTATAACAAATTATATATAAATATCTTATGTTAAATTATATGACTAATAAGGTAATTAAAATAAATCAATGTCACAACTCTTAATGTTACTATTCTACTAAAAACTCAATCTACCTGAATTATGCTTGTAACCATTTTTTTTAAAAAATTGCAAGACTTTATTTATTTTTTGTGAAGGATTGTTTGATAACGTAAAATATCTCTCTCCATGAATGATGTGTGTAGATGAGGGTATTTTATTTCTATACCTTATTTTAAATAAAAAGTACATTCTGAAAACTCTGAAAGTTTGTCATACATAATGATGGAGTCAGAATAACATGTATCAAGTGTTAAGTTTACTCCCTTTCAAGTTAATTGAAAAAATTGCCTTCAGAATCTGTTCATGTTGCCTTGTAACAACTTTCTACACCTTAATTTCATTTCCATTTTCCTCCTTTAACTACACAGCTGCAAGCAAGCAACATGTGTTGCTAGTCCCAATGGTTAGAAATGCAAATAACCAGAAAGAATTGAAAGCTGTGATAAACCTTGTTGGAAATATACACTAATCCAATTGTGCATCTCAAAATAAGACAGTATTAAGAAGATATCCTAACTGCAAAAAGTCGCATTCCCAACTAACCTATATCTTTCTACCCTGGCTGCCAAATTCTATTCCATCAAAGCATAATTGAACACAGATGCCAAACAAAAGCCTATTTTTCAGGATTGGTTTAAGTCTCCACTGTTGCACTACTGAAAAGTCTGAAAAAGCAATATAAAATAGAACAGGAAGCATTATAGCAAAATATCAACATACCATCTGTTTTGTTATTTAACTATTTGGGCACAGACATTGTTTGGCCACAGATATTACAAAAACCCAAATGGAGAACATTATAAATCTATTTTTTAAAATATTAATGAATTTTACAAGAATTTCCAGTAGCATTTGGTTGAGTACTGCTTACCACAGAACATCAGTACTTCTTGTATTCTGTCTATGTCATCTCACATTAGAATACAAAAGCAGAAATCAATTAGTAGAAAAATAAAGATACAGAAATCAGTTAGCAGAAACCCAACTGAATAACAGAATATCAGAGTTGGAAGAGACCTTGAAGGTCTACTCCAATCTCTATACAGGATTTCAGACAAATGGTTGTCCAATCTCTTCTTTAAAACTTTCAATGTTGGAGCAGACACAACTTCTGGAGGCAAGTGGTTCTACTGATTAATTGTTCTGTCAGGAAATTTCTCTGTAGTACTAGGTTGCTTCTCTCCTTGATTGGTTTCCATCCATTGTTCTGCCTTCAGGTGCTTTGGAGACTAGTTAGATCACCTTTATTTTTTTACTTTTTTATTTGATTTGTCAATCACTGACAAGGTAATAGATATAAGTATAAACATGAAAATATACTTATATATTTTTACAAGTATAAAAATTCATACCTATTTCCTGTATAAAAAATACAGGAAATAGATATGAATAAATGGGGACAATAGGACAGGGATGATGGTGCACTTATACACACCCCTTACAGACCTCTTAGGAATGGGGTTAGGTCAATAGTGGTTAGTTTGAGGTTAAAGGAGGGGGTTAGAGGATGTAACAACAGAGTCAGATAGTGCATTCCAGGCACTGACCACTCTGTTGCTAAAGTCGTACTTTCTGCAATCAAGTTTGAAGCGGTTTTCATTGAGTTTGTATCTGTTGTGTACTCTTGTGTTGTTGTGGTTGAAGCTGTTGTGTACTCTTGTGTTGTTGTCATTGACTGGTAGGACATTGTAGCAGACAATTTTGTGTGCTACGTTTAAGTCTAACCATAGGCAGCATATTTCAAGGTTGTTCAAGCCCAAAATCTCAAGTCTGGTAATATAGGGTATTCTGTTGTGAGCAGAGGAGTGTAGTACTCTTCTTGTGAAATACTTCTGGACTCGCTCAATTGTATTAATGTCTGATATGTAGTGCGGATTCCAGACTGATGAGCTGTATTCAAGTATTGGTCTGGCAAAAGTTTTGTATGCTCTAGTTAGCAATTTAATATTTCTGGAGGAGAAGTTTCATAAGATTATGTATTTATTTTTGTACTGAATTTTTTTATGTATTTTTATATTATTTTTATGAATTTTTATGTATTTTATGTATTGAAGGAAGGGAAATAAACAAGGTACGTATGAAACCTGAATAGAAAATGTCTAGACTTGAGAATTATTCCAGTGTAATGGGTACAGCATTGAGCCCAAAACTGAAAATATGAATAATAATCTTCCATTAGGCACAAGCCAGCTGGATGACCTTGAATCAATCACTCCCTCTTAGCTCTCACAAAAAGGCAATGACAAACAACTTTTGAAAATGTTGCAAACAAAATTGGATGGTCTAGGCGAGGGGTGTCAAACTGAAGGCCTGAAGGTCAGATTTGGCCTGTAGGGTGTGTAGATCTGGCTTGCCGGGCCACTGCCGGCAAAATCCAGTTGTATCCAGTGAAGGATCAGCCTGCAGTGTCTCTGCCAGCAAAAATGGAGCTCTCCCTACACATTCTGGAGAGAAAGAAGTTCCCTGAGGATGGGCTTCCAAGAAAGCCTGAAAGCTGGAAGAATCCAGCGTTTAATCCCAGTGACCAATGCAGATCGGATCCTGCAAAGAACCTTCTGTTCACTGTTACCTTTAGCTAGCAGTTGAGATATAAATAGAAAAGAATAAAGGAAATCATAATCAGTTAAATATTAACATTTTGCAATTCTAAAAGCAGATCAATGTCAAATATAATAGTGTATACTAGTTTATTTTCAAATTTGCAAATCAATGAAGCTTTGTATCACCAAAAAAAATCATCTCCTTCCAATCACCCACTTTATCTCTAAAGACACTCAAACAACCCTGAAAATCAGTACTTCACTTTAACTTTGTCAAATAAGATGATTATGGACAATTGATTCACTATCTTATTTGCATGGGGTGGTTATTAATATGAATTTTGTCATTGCAACAAATTTTCCAGATATTAAATTCAATAAAAGAAATCAAACAAATTTACCCTTTCTTCTGCCAGATAAATAAAATTGCTATTTGAATGTTATAAGCCTAACCTTCATAAAGTTAGGAATGATTGTATTGTTCCTGAATAAAATGGGTAAATTCCTATATACTGTATTTCTGTATTTTATTGTAATTCTACACCAAATTTTCTGTGTATGATTCCAAGTGCTTTGTTTCCGAATTTGTTTCACTATCTGGCAAATTCTGGGAATTGAGGTCCAAAAGCATCTGGATGGCAAAACATTCGGGAAAAATTGAAATAGATTAATGCACATGACAAACATATGAAGTAAAATAATTTCTTTATGTTGAGTCTTATTTTTTTCAAATGTAGCCCAAACAATTTTTTTTTCCAAAAGAAAACATAGCATCCTTAAAACATGCAATGTCCATGACCTTGAGAAATTCAGAATTTCTCATGCATTCAAAACATTTAAAACAAGTCAATTTCACACTCTAAATCAGGGATGTCCAAACTTGGCAACGTTGAGACTTGTGGGCTTCAACTCCCAGAATTCTCCAGCCATCATGGCTGGCTGAGGAATTGTAGGAATTGAAGTCCACAAATCTTAAAGTTGCCAAGTTTGAAGACCTCTGCTCTAAATGGTTCAGAAAAACAGAGATTCTGAACCAGGCAGACTTAGTTTGTTAAGATATAATTCAAAAATTAGTCTTAGATGATCTTCTACTTTGGGCAGAGAGAAATTGTGGATTCCCTATGGAGTATCAAAAATGTATCTGTCAAAGAATAAGCAAATAATGGAGATCACTTGCCCAAGGGCAACATATGAATGAAGCAGTAAACCTATGCAAAATAGTTTAGAGGAAGTGAAGCTCCTGAGGCACACATGAGCAGTACGGTATGAAAATACATAACAGGTATGCTATGGTTAAATTCTACAAAAATATAATGTAACATATTATTACTGAACATATACAATATGTGCACTGCATTAATCATGTTATCTTCTGAAAAATATTTGCCAGTTTGTTAGAGGCAAGTTTTTTTAATATACCATATATGTTGATGAATATAAACCATACAGACACAAAGGAAAAAAAATGAACAGATCTAAAAGAAAATCAGTGTTTCAAAGAAATAACATATGGTAGGGTTGTAATGAAGGAAATTCTAGCATTAAAAATGGCAAGGCTGTCTGTCAGGAAAAGCAAAATATCTGAAACTCTTTTTGTGAGAAAAAAATAAACGAAGAAAGGAAGGTCAGGGAAATAGATAATTTCAATCAGACGCTGAGATTTCATCAGTTTGAATTGCCCTGCAAACTTGTATATTGTAATTCACAATTCCCAAATCTGTAAGCATGCCAAAATGCCATAATCCATGCATAATATTAATCATAGTATTTTAAATTTTTATTATTTAATTTTGGGAGAAAAAACATAGATAGCATAAGGAAATTTGATAGAATAGTGAAAAAAATATAAATCACAATGAACATTTGAGGAAAAAGATATATAAAAAAGCATTTCTTAAGAAATAGGGACACAAATTCAAACAAATGTTTATGTGGGTTTTTACAAAACAGTCAAATAAATATGGAAACAAAGTGAAAATCCCAACACTGAAAAGGCATTCTGGTTTATAATAAATAAGGTATTTTGAATTATTAGAACTAATTATAGAAATGTTTATTCTATGTTCAGGAAAGTATAGACAACAAAATACCTATAAATTGGGAATATGGCATTTTAACCTTGCCCCAAAGAATACAAATATGAAATGAAATAACATAATAACCTCAAAGCAATTCAAGAATATTAATAAGATTCCTCTTTCATTGAGATACCATAAAATCAAAGTAAACTTACTATATGAGGAAAAAAATATATGAATTGTTCACTATAAGATAGCAAGCATTTAGAAGTTATCTTGATTGTCACTAAATGTGTGAGTGTGTGTGTGTGTGTGTTTTATACAAACAGAGACACAGACACATATTACCCACTGTCTGGAGGGGGAAGAATTGACGATAACTTAATGTTAGCAATTTAAATGACTTTGAGCTTTGTCCCAACTACTGTATAGATGGAAATGTATGATTTTTGACTCTCAGGTGTATAGCGCTCCTCTGGACAGATTTGGTGTACAATTTAAAGTCCTTCCTGAACTTGTGGCTCCTACTCAAGGAGTAGCTGGTGACCATAATTGGCAGGGGGGACAGCTTTTGCACTGATTCACCTATTACATTCATTCCTGGACTATGAAGCCATGCTTAGACATTACACCTTGGACATTTCCTGGTTCGCTTATTGCAAAACTTTGTACAATACATGGGGCTACCATTGAAGACCATTTGAAAATAATGATTGGTTCAGACTGCAGTGGTACACATGGTTCTATGCATCTTACCATTTGCCTATAGTACACCACTGTTGCATGAGATGCACTGGCTTTTTATATTTTTTCAGGTGCATCTCCAGATGGTGGTTATCACCTTCAAAGCTCAGAATGGTACATGACTAGATTATCCAAAGGATTGGCTGTCTTTGAGGGTACTAGGCCATCCCACCAGGTCAGATAGGGTGAATGCACATCAGGTCCCTCCTTTCCTTTGAATGTTGTCACTTAGGAGACACACCTTGTAGTAGTTCCTGCTTGGTGAAACACCATCCTTTCTTAGATCCAACAGACTCTCACTCCTTTTTGCCTTTCAGAAAGTCATGAAGACCTGGCTTTTATCTCAAGTATCAGCTAGGGTGAGACTGAAGCCCAACAAAAATATGGAGTGTTGTTTTCATAGTTTTGTTCTTAGTATTACTGAAGGCTTTTTGTGTTTTATTGATATATTGTGAAGCAATTTATTGCATATAAGATGAGGGGCCATGTCACTCTTTTAAATTATGTTTGCATGTGTGTTGTCATACAAGTATACAAGGATGGGAAGAAAGGCTATTGAACTACACTTAAAATTAAATGCAAAATTATTTCAAAAAATAAAATATAAATATACTTTAACTTTATAGCATTAAAAAACTATAACCTGTTTTTCTTTCCCTAAAGATATTAGCCTTAACCTTGATTTTTTAAAAAAATTAGGAATTAGTAGGGATCATTCCAAATAGCCTGGTCATGTTATATCATGTAAAGATGGCCTTTAACAGCCTCTTTTACTCAGATGCATTTGATAAATTTGTGCTTTGGTGAACTGCTCCCACACTATATTCCTGTGAGGTAACACTGTTCCCTTTATGCCACAACCATTTCCTCTCACACATGACAAAGATCATATTTTCCATAAGCTGACAGAGCCCCTGTCTATTTAAAGAGGTTATTTAAGGTCAGGATAATTGTAAACGGCTATTTAAATGTCCATATAAAGACAAAATTCTGTGAGTAATACAAGAAGTACATTGTGCACACTATCTGAAAATTGTGTCTTTGAAAGCCATGTTAGGCTTCTGAGATGTAAAAACCATTGTCTGTTGAAAGAACTGACTTAATATACCAATCATATGTTATTAAGTCTGCTTAATTCAGACCTTGCATTCACCACAGTTGTATTAGATATATAGCAATGGAATGTGGGGTCAACTTCAGCCCTTGATAGCTGCTTTGAACACCCACTGGGTCCATTGGATGAAATATGTGCACATAATTAAGTTCAAAAACTGAATCTTAATGATGAATACAAGCCCTCCTTTCAGGACCAAATTGAACATCTGTAAAGTCAGTGATCTGAAGATGCCCTAGAAGCACAAGTGGTTATGACTTTTCCCAGGTAGCATTCTTCAGGGTCAACACCCAAAAAAGAAGCATCAATCTTTGAAAGGAACTGGTAGAAAAATAAATAACACTTGGAGAAACTAAAAAGAGGAATGTAATGGAGAGAACACCAGAATGTTTTTAATTTTTAATTCAAGTTAAGGACACAAATAAAGGGAAGGCTTCTAAAATTATATTCTGTAGAATGGATGGAATTGTTTAGAAATTGGTGTAAAATTATTTCCATTTCTTGCAATTTAAAAGATGTAGGCCCTGTTATAAAAGGTACTAGCAGTTTGCAAGCTGTGAAACTCATTAGCAGTCATTCAAAAAAAATACAATTAAATATTGCTTTACATTGGTAATAGTGCCACTATGGGAAACTGTTGAGAAGAGAGAACCCCTTGCTATTGCTAGGCAAAATAATTTTTGGCAGGGCAAAGACATCAGAAACTGAAATCTTAAACCTGTACTGTGGAAACAATACGTAGAAAGGAAGGTCTATATGCTCATTTCATTTATACTCAAGTATATTTAATTGAGGCTATTGTCCTTGTGCATAATAGGTTTCTAAGTAGACTGGAACTAGACTTACTTTCAACTAAACATGCATAGGATTGTGTAATTAATGTGCCATTCAAGTACTCGATACCTACAGCAAAGCAAGTTGAGGTCTTGCTAAAAGTCTGATGCAAATTTGTAAATTGTGTGTTTCATGTGCCATCATACACAGTTTGTCACTTGCCCCCAAGCAGTAATATGCATTAAACAACCAAGGGGACTTCACCTATCCTTTTTATTCCCTGATCGATGCTGAACAACTCATTAAGAATTTAATTCATTCTCTCACATGATCATATATTGCCCTTATTAAATTCAACAATCAACTTCAGTTCCATGATTGAAATGCTAATTGAGAGGTACAAATGAAGCCGGGATTGAATTAACTTCACTAGGCCTTATTTTCAAGTACCTGATATTTTTTTTTAATCAAGATAAAGATTTAGTGTTTCATTATTCCTTGCATTTGTATTTTGTTGTGCTAGGCAGTGCTAGCTTTGAAAGAATATACTGTTAAATTTCCTTAGAGATTGCTTCTTGTCTCTGGGCAGACGAGAAATTCCTCAAGACAGATAGACAGCTGATTCTGTAATGTAAGCATCAAGATCAGTGATCCCCAACCTTTATGGCTTGATGACCCAAAAGGGGGAGAGGAAAACCAGACCATGCGAGTAAGGGGGATGCATGCAAATGTGTGCACACACACACAACTTGATTGCTACAAGCAGCAGCTGGCATGCATGTGCAGCTTGACTTGCACAAGTCAAGTTCTATGCATAGGTACACATTCGCCAGCCATGTTGGGTTGCACGCATGCGCACAGGCCCATCACTCATGTGGCCCAGTTCCAAATAGTCCATCACCTGGCCCAGGGTTCTAGATCTTTAGTAGTCAAGCACAGAGCAAGGTAGGAATATAAGAAATGTTAATTCCACAATGTGATAATTGATGCTAAGGCTTAGATACTTTAAGTTAGTCTAGACCAATTTAAATTTATTATCAATTCTTCTGCTAAATTATGAGAAGGTGTTTGGCAGAGTTCTGATCAAAATGATATGTGTGTTGTACAACAGTACATGTGAACTGCTAATGAGCCAAATTTGGAAAGTGTTGTGTAGCTTTATGCTGGACAGGAGATGAGCAGATTATATTTTTATTTTTTAACAGGTCATTCAGAAACAGATAAATGTGAGAAAAGAAGTTTATTGCACATCTGTTGATAATAGAGAACATGTCATGTGTATAAGCTGAACAAAGTTTTGTATAAAAATGGAAATGAAGTTGATTACTGAATTTAATAAGAACAATATGAGACAGAAATAAAGTATGTGAAAAATTGGATTAATGTCTTAATCAGTAGTTTAACAATGACCAGAGAAAAAAAAGGATGTGTGAGATTTCTTTGGATGTTTAAAGGATATGTAGATACGTGGAAATTAATCTTTGCAGTGATCTTAAAATTTATTAAATGGGGACACATATATGTAGTTTCGTTTGTGAACTATGGACATTATGCCATGATAGTGGATCAGCTCAGAAGCTGAGTGATTTGCAGTAAATGTTCAATAGTTTATATAAGACACAGGTATAAAACTTGATTGTATCACATGACGTCACATGATGTATCATGACTATTTTGCCTTTGTGGAGCTGGGGTGGGAATGGCCTGTACATGATGCATCCAGCCCACAGGCCACCAGTTTGACACCCCAATATAAGGCAACAAGGAATATAATATAATAGTTGTATTATAGAAGGAAAGAGAGTGAATGATACCAAGCTATACATAAATGGCAAAAAATAGAATAAGTAGATGAACCTGCATATCTTTATAATGTTTGCTAAAGATAAGAACAAGAATAGAGAAATGTGCAGATCTTGAAAGAGTGTGGATATTTAGTCCTTTGCTACAAGGACTAAATGTTTATGGAAAGTACTAATAAGGCTGAATATAGGACTATGATTTTTCTCACTTGGTTATGTAAAATTGAGAAATGGACTGAGAATTAATTAATTCATTCATTCATTCATTCATAACATTTATTTAGTCACCTCTGGTGGCTTCCAGTCAATCATTAAAAGATACATAAAATCATTTTAAAACTAAAATTCAGCCAATTAAAGCAACAGAACCCAAAAAATGTATTTGCAGTAGGGTCAAGAAAGAATGGGTGTTAAATAAATGTATATTCAAAATCATCCTCAGTATGAAAGCAGTAGGTTAAACTGAATTGATTATCTAGAGAGAATGACAACTGAGCTAAAAGCAAATACATCAAAGGAGAAAAATGGTGTTGAGCAAAGAGTCAAGTTGTCAAGTGATGAGAACCTCAAAAAGAGAGATATATAATGTTTAACCAAAAAAAGTCAATGTATGAAGTGTTGTACAGAAGTCATCATCAGAGTTAGAAGGTACTTTGGGGGTCTTTCAGTCCAACCTCTGCTTAAGTAGGAGACCCTATATCAGTAGTGGCTAACCTTTTTGGGCTCCTGTGCCAAAAATTGTGCATATGATTGCATGCTTGTGCTCATGTGCCAGTACCCAGAAGGCAATGCATGTCCCCACACACACCCCCTACACATGTGCACACAATCCCACTCCAACTCCCGCTGCCCCCTTACCTGCACTGCACCTCACAGCTGATTTTTGGCTGATTTTCAGAAAAACCAGAAGTGACGAAACGGGGCTAGATTTCTGCCTACAAAGGTTGTAGAAGCTTGAAGAAGCCTTCCTCAAGCCTTTGGGAGGCTGAAAAAGGCTGCAAACAGGCCAAAAATCAGCTGTGAGGCACGCACATGTGTAATGAAGTAAGTTTGCCTGCAGCTCATGAGCCAGCACAAATGGCTTACATGCCATAGGTTCGCCATCATGACCATATACCATTTCAGTCTCTTCTTAAAATCCTCCAATGATGGAGTACCCACCATCTCTGAAGGCAAGCCATTTCCACTGGTTGATTGTCCTCACTGTCAGGAAATTTCTCCTTAGTTCTAGGTTGCTTCTTTTCCTGGTTAGTTTCCACCATTTCTTCTTATCCTTTCCTCAGGTACTTTGGAGAATTGTTTTATTCCCTCTTCATTGTGGTAGCCCCTCAAATATTGGAACACTGCTATCATGTCACCCCTAGTCCTTTTCACTAGACTAGACATGCCCAATTCCTGAAACTATTCTTATGTTTTAGCCTCTAGCCCAGAAGACAGAATACTTTCCAAGAATAAAAAGTTATGGAACAATATACGAGGGCTATCCACAAAATAGATTACATTTTGCAAAGTGTAGGAAAAAAAATTTATTATATACACTTGAAAGTGACACTTAAATACTACTTTTCAACATATTCCCTGAACAAATTGAGGCACTTATCATAGCAGTGAACAAGCTTTTGTAATTCCATTGTCATAAAATTCAGCCGCCTAAGATTTGAGCCAGTCAGTCACGCACGCCCACAGTTCCGCATCATTGTCAAAGCACTGTGTTCCAAGCCAGGACTTCAACCTCAGAAACAAGTGCTAGTCGCTTGGTGCAAGATCGGGGCTGTAGGGCGGATGAGGAAAAATCTCCCACTTGAAAGCATTCAGGACTTCTCAAGTGCAATTTGCTGTGTGTGGTCAGGCATTGTCATGCAAAAACAAAATTTTTGAGCTTAACTTTCCTCTATGCTTGTTCTGAATTGCTTTTCTTAGTTTTTGCAACATTTCACAATACCTCACAGAGTTTATTGTTGCACCATGTTCCAGAAAATCGATAAGAAGCACACCTTGCCTATCCCAAAAAACAGTCACCATAATCTTCCTTGCAGAGAACGTTTGCAAACATTTTCTTGGTTTTGGGGGGGAATTTGTGTGCCCCCACTCCATAGACTGCAATTTGGTCTCACTGTTCACATGTTTGACCCAAGTCTCATCTCCTGTTATGATTCGATCAAGAAATGAATCTCCATCTTTGTCGTAAGAGTACAGAAATGTCAATGATGCAGCCATACGCTGACTCTTGTGGTTTTGTGTCAGGATTTTTGGCACCCATCTTGCACAAAATTTGTGGTAGCCTAGCTTTTGTGTAACAATTTCATGCGACAAACTGCGTGAAATTTGTGGAAAACTAAGCAAAAGTTCCATTACTGTGAAACGTTGATTTTCACAAATCTTGTCATCGACTTTCGCGACCAGTTCATCAGTCACAATACTCAGACGTCCACTCTGCTGTTCATCATGAACGTTAATTCGTCCATTTTTAAACTTAATGCACCATTGGCGCACTCCACCTTCAGTGATGATGTTGTCCCTGTACACTTCACATAGTTGCCGAAAAATTTCAATCAGTTTATGGTTTTTTGCCAGCAAAGATCTTATCACTGATCGCACCTCACAACTTGCGGGATTTTCAATTGCAGCACACATTTCAAACGTTTGCTGTGAAATAATGGGCAACGATATGAACCTCCCACTAGCACGACTAGATGCAGACTAAGCGGCGGATGCACAGACCAAAGATGGCCATGCTAACTCCACCCCTTCTTGCTACAGACGAAAACGTAATCTATTTTGTGGATAGCCCTCGTGGTAAACAATGTTGGTGTTAACTACGATACATAAACATGGTTAAATCAATCTCTGGATAAGCTGACCCCTAAAAATCCATGAAAACTGTATTACTCACAGCTAAGCCACCCCTCAAATTTTTAATTGCACTTAGAGATGGAAAACAACAAACTGTTGCATCATCATTTATAAAACCTCATGATTGACTTTTTAACATCTGAGCTCTGATTCTTAGAGAAGTTGAATCTAATTTGTGTCATATACTTTTGAATGTAAAATTGCCTGCATATCCATGCATACTATATGGTATGTCTCTTTTTTGTGTCTCATGCTTTAATTTTGGAGCTTCCTACTTCATTTTTGTGCTTTACACTTTTTATTCCTGAGAGAAAAGAAGTGTGATGGATATTTTTATATGTTTATAAATACAATTCATTGTGAAAGAATGAAATACACACACACACCACTATCATAATTACATGAACTCAGGTGAAGGACCAATTATCATTTAAATTTCAAAGAGTAGTTAGGTTCACATTAATTTTGAACATCCATCTCTCCTACCCTCACCCCTGCCACTTTCAGCAATATTTTCTATATCCGTTTTGTACTGAAATTTAATGTAGTTTTCCATCTATTTAATTATAGTTGGACTTATTGAACTTCACAGGATATCTTGATATTATATGAGCCTTCAGCTTCATTGCATACAATAGATCTTTTCAGCCAGTATTCATGTACAAGTTTTATCTATGGTGCTAGGTGAATTAATGGGTTATGCTTCCAAATTCATAATTATCACTATGTCTACAATATTATTAACAAAATATTTCATTTATTTTTATTCAGAATAAATTTTGTGGCCTTATCAGTCTTTGACTTTTTTAAACAAAAGCAATCTTATCCAGTATGTGTTATTATAAATCTCTTATATATCTTTTATTAGACTTGATCTTCAGAAGATAAGCTCATTTGCTAATCTTCTATTAAAGTGCCCTCTACCATAAAATGTAAGATTGCTCTCTTTTTGGTACATTTTATTCACTTCTTCTGAATGTGTAAACTTATTTTTATAATGTTAAGTACCAATCTAACCTTTTACCCAGACTTCAAAGAAACGGAAACTGAATTTGAAGGGGGAAAGAAGGATGTAGATCAATTTTTTTTCTTTCTATTAGATTTCATTTCATGTTTTTCTGCCCTTTCGGGCACTTGCAATTGAAGTGCTGAAAATATGTGATTAACAATCTGTTCTGGTTTCAATGTGTGGACCCAAAAGAATTAACGTTAGTTGCAATGAAATGATCTTACTGATGGTCTCCTTACACTATGTACTTCTAAGTAGAAATGTGTATTTCCAGATTAAATAAAACTTGATATCAAATTACAGCTCCGAATTGACACTCTTTACATATCAAAATTTCAAAATAGAAACAAACTTATACAACAAAGTGGTTGCATAATCGTATTGCTACTACATCTGGGAAGGCAGATCATAGACATTTATGGTCTAAAACCTTCTTCCTCTTGATTAATACTACAGAAACTGGGGGAGAATAACAGGGAATTTGTGCTATAATGCAATTCGGCCAAATTTCTCTCCAAAGCACGAGAGAATATGCAGTATGTTGAACTGGATAGATACAACTAAAAGATAAAGCTATTGCATAGGCAATTGTAAATTAACTGTATATGGTATTCTTTTAGTCTTAACCTTTCTCTCTTTTGCAGATTAAAAGAATGCATGACTCAAGACAGTGATGACTGACTAAAATCCAGGTGAGTCACCATCACTGGGCCAGTGCTGGTTTTTATTAATGGAATGTTGGCATACTTTTGCAAGATGTTATGTAAGATCACTAATATTGTTTGATTTGCTCTGTTTTTATATTGTTTAGGGGAAAGGACATTTTGTTTGAAGTGTTCGAATATGCTATTTGACATGGGGTAATAATACGAACCGTATTCATTTGTACAAAAATAAACAGTTCTTTAATATTAATTGCTTAACATGATAATAGTGTGTCCCCCAAATTACAATCAATTAACAGTTGCTTCTTCATTATATTTGTACCAATCTATGGTGCAAATCATTCCAATCAATTATGCATGATGAATAGTAAATCTGGGTTTCACAACAGTAATGTAGGCTATATGAAAAGGATTGAACCAGCTTCATCCCATTACATCAGCCACCACCTAGTCAAGGAGAAAAGATATGTTGCAGATCCTACCAGTTAAAGAACTCCAACTGGAAGGAGAGTCCAAGAAGAAAGCCTTTTCTGCCATTGCTCCCCCCTGTATCATAGTGTCCCTCCCAGAGGTAAGATAGGCCCCCATTCTGCAGCCTTGCATGGAAAGCCAGAAGAAGCACAAAGCCATACAGATGTTGGTGCCCTGAGAGCCCTTCTTAAGTAACTTTTAATTATGTTTAATTGTCCTTGCCTCATTCTAAAATTCTACTTCTAAAATTTTAGTATTAATAATTTAATTTTTACATGCTGTTTTTACATTTTAATATCTTATTGTATACCAATCAGTCCCTCTTTGAGACAGAGGGGTAGTTCAGAAATAAGATAGGTAGGTAGGTAGAGATAGATAGATAGATAGATAGATAGATAGATAGATAGATAGATAGATAGATA
>BLBF01000002.1:64563586-64622461 GCA_015471245.1 Laticauda colubrina | reverse complement strand
ATAGATAGATAGATAGATAGATAGATAGATAGATAGATAGATAGATAATAAATAACTCTGTATATGTATATAGAAGACACCATTATTTTTTTTAAAAAATAGATTTTTCAAGATAGAATTTCTCTTCTACAATATTGGCTTTTATCTGAAGTCTTTTTCTTCTCTATTATGTAATCAATTTCCTTCCTCTCCAGTCACTTCTTAAATATATTTATGTGTGCTATTCACTCATGTCAAAAAAAAAAATCTTATAAGATACTGTTAAATGTTGACCTATGATTAGGACTCTTTATACTTATGGGAGGTACCTTTACTCAGGGGTGGGATTCTACAGGTTCGTACCTATTAGCTAGAACCGGTTGTTAACATTCTAAGCAGTTTGGAGAATCGGATGTTAGAAGAAATTACTGGCCTAACCCTGTAAGGAAGGCAGGAAGGAAACATTCTGGTGTTGATTACAGAAACTGTCTCTCCATTAACTCTTATTACATTCTTGGCAGGACTAGACTTCCTGTCTCAGGAACTTCTCTGGAGTTTTTTTTTCCTCCTTTGCTGATACTTTGCTTGTGTGGAGTGACCATTCAAAATTACAATGGCACTGAAAAAAGTGACATGACCATTTTTCACACTTAAAACTGTTGCAGCATCCCCACAGTCACGAGAGGCCAGGTGAGGAGATACATGCCTCGATGTGAGTGATGTTGAGTTGGCCCTGCCCAGCCAGTCACATGACCATCAAGCCACACTCACCAATTAAGCCATGCCCAGAGAACCGGTTGTTAAAAAAATTGAATCTCACCCCTGCTTATACTTCTTAGTTGAGTTACCTCAGTTCTGAATCTAAAATGGCTGCCAGAGAATCCAGCTTGTCAAATGAAGCAATCAATGCTGCAAACTGTTCAGACATGAACAGTATCTACATACCATGCAAAAGAGACAATCAACAAGCTAAACAGAGAACAAAAAGACCTCCCCACCAGCTATGAATACCCAGATGATGATAGATTAACACCAAGATTAACACCAGAACAACAATCAAAAAAGTAAACAATACCAAGGAACTGCCAAACAAGCTAATTGTAAACAACCCAAGCAAAGAACCATTAAGACCACTCCCACCAACATTGGTAGGGCAAACTACTAAAATATAAATTGGGAACAAATTCCATTCCCTACTAGCACTGATGATGTTGCCTAGTTTGGTAATTAAAACATCTGAAGAAGACAACCAAGCTGATTCAGTTTTAAGGATCCCTCATTTCAACCTTAAGCTATAAGTATTCTCATCTATCAGTAAACTGCTTCTTAGAAAAGAAAGAACTGTTTTGTTCTCAGAATTTAAAATAAGCAACCAAAGTTTATTGTTCAATAAATACCACTTGGCACTCTTAAGGCCCTGTCACACTGCCCAACGGATGCAAAACGGACACAACGGATGAGCAAAATGTTCCATCCGTTGTTATCCGCTCTCAAAAGGGGCAAAAATTTATATAACCGGAGCGGATAACACGGACGCGGGGAGGACGCAGAGCAGATGGAAAGCAGATGCGGAACGGAAGCCCAGCGGATGGAAGCGGATGGGAGCAGATGGCACATCCACTAGACTTCCGGGGGGGCTCAGCAAAGCGGACGCGGAACGGAAAGAGCGTATGCACAGCGTATGCACAGTGGATGAAGCAGATGCAGAGCGGAAGCCTAGCGGATGCACAGCGGAAGCCTAACGGATGCCTGGCGTTAATTGCACATGAAGGGGGGATGCATTGCGTAAGCCACGCGGGTATAAAGGGAAGCAGCTCGCACATGGCCAGCATTCAGAGGAAAGACCTGCTGCAGGATACATGAGTCCTTGCCTGCCCTGCCTGCATACCTGCCTGCAAGCCTTGCTGCCAGCCTTCCTGCCAGCCTGCCTCCAAGCCTCCTGGCCAGCCTCCCTGCCATCCTTCTTCTCTGCCTGCTTGCCAGCCTTGCTGCCAGCCTGCCTTCCAGCCTCCCTGCCTGCCAGCCTTCCAGCCTCCCTGCCTGCCTGCCTTCCTGCCAGGCTTTGTGCCAGCCTTCCTGCCAGCCTTCCTGCCAGTCTTCCTGCCAGCCTTCCTGCCAGCCTTCCTGCCAGGCTTCCTGCCACGTTTCCTGCCAGCCTTGGTGTCAGGCTTCCTGCCAGCCTTGGTGCCTGCCAGCCTCCCTGCCAGCCTCCCTGCCAGCCAGCAACCCCACAACCATGGGGAAGAAGCAAAAGTCTCAGCAACCTGCCGCCATCCCTGGCAAGAGGGACAGGGCCACCCTCCCGCTCCCTGTCCCTGACTCTGCTTCTGCTGGGGCTTCTCCTGCTCGGGCTCGCTCTTCTGGTGCTGGAGCTTCTGTGGAAGCTGCTCCTGGCGGTGGTGCTTCTGCTGCTGCGTACTCTGCTGAAGCTGCTCGTGGAGGTGGTGCTTCTGCTGCTGCATACTCTGCTGAAGCTGCTCCTGGTCCTGCTCGTCCTGCTCGTCCTGCTCCTGGACTTGCTCATCCTGCTCATCCTGCTCGTGCTCCTGGTCTTGCTAGTCCTGCTCGTCCTGCTCATGCTCCTGGTCCTGCTCGTGCTGCTGCTGCTGGTGCTGCTGGGGCTCCTGGTGCTTACTCTGCGACTGCTGATCCTGGTCCTGCTGATCCTGCTGCTGCTGCTGCTGCTGCTGCTGCTGATGATGATGATGATTATGATCCTGCTGGTGATGATGATGATGATGATGATGATGATGATGATGATGATGATGATCCTGCTGGTGCTGCTGCTGCTGGTGGTGTGGAGGAGCATCCCCTACCACCTGGGAGCCCCTCTGATGAGGGCCCATCTGGTCCTGCCAAAGGGAGGAAGAGGTGTATGCGGGGACGGGAGAGGAGGCAATACTTCATCGAGGAGGAACACGAGGATGAGGTGCTGGAGTGGCTGAGAGAGAATGACTATCTGTGGCGGAAGGGATACCGGCTGTAGAGGGACACCAAAAGGAAGCAGGCTGCTTGGAGAGAGAGGGCGGAGATTATGGGTTACACTTCGGAGGTGCTCCTTGGCTGGTGGAAGCACATGCACACCTGGTACGGGAAGCTGCACCTGAAGAAATCTGGCCAGGCCACAGTTAAGCTGACGGACAGAGAGACCTACGTCATGGCCAGGTGCAGCTTCCTGGAGGGTGAGATCTGCCACCGAGGAGCACCAGGATCCCCTCTGTCTACCCTCTCTCTCTGGCAGCCTGCTGAGACCCAGTCCTCTTCCGGCCGAGAGTCAGTCCCTGTCTCCAGGCAGGTTTCTGTGGAGCGTGCCATGGCAGAGAACCCGCGGACAGGTGTTGTAACCGTGGTGGAGTGCGTGGAGGACTCCCTGGTGTGGTGGGAAAAAGGAGACATCGGGTCCACCACAGTTGTAGCTGCATCCACCGCCCCCAGGTCCGCCTCCACAGAAAGGCAGAGAGCCAGACAGCAGGAGGGGCAGAGCCACACTGTCCTCCTGGAGATCAGGGACACCATCTGCACCAGTATAGATCTCCTCTCTCAGCTGGTCCACACCGACTCCTCATCCTCCAACCACAAGCCCTTCCTCACCTATGTCAACCAGACCCTCAAGAACATGGAGGAACCCCAGTACCAGGTGGTGAAGAACTGGATCACCAAGCTGCTTCACAACCCTCCAGATCCAGAGGAACCTGCTCCCACCCAGTCCAGGTCTGCTCCTCCACCCCAGGTGATATCCTTCCCATTCCAAGGCTTCCCACAGCCCCTCACCTACCAAGGCTCCGGCTACCAGGAGGTCCAGCAGCACAGGCAGCAGCCCTTCCCAGTCCAGCCACAGAGTCATCGGGCGACACCGTTGCCACTGGTTCCACTGATGCCACCGATGACACCCACGACAATGATGCCACCGACGACAGCGATGCCACCCATGCCAGTCCTCACCCAGCTGAAGACCAGACAGCCCCACTACACTACTCCTTCCTCCACCCCACAGCCAAGCCCAGCCTCAGTACATTTCTCATCAGTACTGGAGCTGACACCCCATGGCATGGAGGAAGGACCACTCAGCATCGCGGGTCTGAGCCAGCTGTCTGAGAGCTTCCTCAACACACTGTCCCCTGTTGTCCTCTTGGGGCCAGGCACCCCAATGACGATACAGACCAGCACTCCAGCACCACCCACCTCCACAGCACCTGGACCCTTCACCCCTGAGACTGGGCACACCTCCGAGTGACCAATAAGAGTGCCAGAGACTGGGTAGCTGGCTATCTGTAGACTTTATTTGGACACTTGACTTGGGTAATTTTTTTTTTTAACAGCTTGTTGTTCAATAAAGTTTATCTTTGATTCACACACTTGCTTCATTTCTTTTTTTTGTAATAAAGTCTTGGTGGAAAGTTTTAGAATTGGTTTAAGCCTTTGCATGCTTGTGGGATGGGTTAAGATAGCAGTGGGGTGGGCAGGGATACCTTTGGGATGGGTTAAGATAGCTGTGGGATAGATAAACCTCCAGTGCAAGCATAGTGGGACTGTATGGTCCACCCTCCCAGGTGCCCCACCTTTGGCCCTTCATTAGTAAGCATTGATCCACACATTTGAGAATAAACACAACTCTTTATTAAATGCCCTGTTCATTGTAGGCCCACCCAACATACATGGCCCAATCTCATCCATGTGATGAGACAGGCTGAAGGAAGCACCCATTAATCATCTATCATCCTGTCTTGCCACTCCACTGCTCCAGCTGGGGAGTTGCACCAGTGTCTCAGGAGGTTGCGCTGCTTCTTCCCTTCATGTGAGGCTCTGTTGGGGCCTTGCACATCCTCAGTATCTATCAGGTTTCGCCCTTGCCTCCATTCCCCAGGCTCCATGTCCCCATTGCCTTGCTGGAGGTCCACGAGCCTGTTGTGCAAGACTGGGTAGCGGGTGCGCATGAGATTGTGCAGGATGCAGCAAGCTTCCACGATCCTCCTCATGGTCTCTGGGCGATGCTGCATGGTTGTGAGAAGTACCTGGAACCTGTTGGCCAGGATGCCAAAGGCGTTCTCCACCACCCGCCTTGCCCTGGACAGCCTGTAGTTGAAGATCCTCTCTTCACGGGTGAGGAGTCTTGAAGTGTAGGGCTTCATGAGGTAGGTTGTGAGGGACAAGGCGTCATCCCCCACGATGAAGTAGGGCACATCTTGCATGTCGTTGGGCAGGGGGTCTGGATCTGGAAAGCCCATGATGAGGTTGCCTTCCAGCCCCTCCTTGAGGTCACTGGCTTTGTATACCTGGGCATCTGAAGATGAGCCGCTGCCTAAAGCATCGATGTACATGAACTTGTAGTCAGCATCGACCATGGCAAAGAGGACAATGCTGAAGAAGCCCTTGTAGTTGAAACAAGTGGAGCCCGACTTGGGTGGTGCTTTGCAGGCCACGTGCTTGCCATCTATGGCTCCAACGGTGTGTGGGAAGTTCCACCTCTGATACCACTGCTCTGCAACTTTCTTCCATCCTTCATCAGTGGAGGGGCACTGGAGGAGCTCCTGCAGGTATATTTCGATGATGGCCTGCACCACTTCTCTGACCACAATGCTGATGGTGTTGTGTGGCACCCTCCAGCCGTACTGCATGCTCCTGTAAGTGGTCCCTGAAGCCAGGTGGTGCAGAGTGAGTGCCACCTTGAGCCCAGGTTCCAGGCTGCGCCGGAAGTTGGTGTTTGCCTTGGTCAACCTGGGTATCAGCCGCTGCACAACTTCGTCAAACATGGCTGGAGGCATTCTCATGAAGTTCTGGAATGCCCGAGTGTCTTTGTTCCTGAGCTCCACCATCAGCTTGTTGTACAGTCCGTACTCTGCTCTTCTCCCGATCCATCTTCGGACCCAGACGCTTCTTGGCTGCCTCCTTTTCTTCCTGTAGTAGAGTTCACAGAGCCTGTAGATAGCTTTGCACTGTTGCAGAAGGATGGTGGATGCCAAAAGGACTGTGTTACAATCCACGGTGGACATGGTTGGATGCTGTGGAAGATGAAGAGTCAGATGAAGGCTGCAGAGGTCTGCACAGCTAGGCTGCTGTTCTGAAAGTGAGATGCAGGTGAGTTGCTCCCCCTTTTTATAGGCAGTATAGGTGTCCCTTTGCATCCTCTAGGCATCCTCTAGGCATCCTCTAGGCATCCTCTAGGCATCCTTAATATCCAAGATAGGTCCCCTCTGCGAACATTTTTTCCATTTTAAACGCTTTGTTTCCGTGCTGCATCTGTTCTGCATCCGTTCTGCATCCGTTCTGCGTCCGTTCCGCTTCCTCCCTGCGTCCAAGCAGATGCAAGTTGTGCGGATGCGGAACGGATGCCTAGCGGATATAGTGGATGCATAACAGATGCAGAACAGATGTGTAGCAGATGCGTAGCAGATGCAGAACGGACGAATTGGATACATTTTTCACGCAAAAGTTTTGAGCAGCTCAAAACTTTCTGAGTGGATGAAACGTCAATAAACGGATGCTGGATGGATAGAGAGGAAGCCAAACGGAGGCAGTGAGTACATCGCGTTTTCCAACGGATGGCAAGCTTTTTTGTCCGTTTTACATCCTCTTTGCATCCATTGGTGCAGTGTGACAGGGGCTTTAACCTGTTTCTGTTTTCTTCTGCCTGATACCTTTGGGACTAGCAGCTATAATTTATCCCACAAAGCCATTTTTTGTTTAGAAAAATTGCACGGCTTTCTCCCCCCCCCCCCCCCCAATTAAAACTAGGGAAGGGAAAGAAAGATCTCTGTAAAGATCTATAGTTTGAAGCCACATTATTTCTGTAGTATGGTGAATAAAAAACATACTTTAAGCTTTAATACCTAAAGCAAATACTGTTCACATTGGAACTTGAGAGAGTTTATATGATATAATGATTTAGATGTCTCTCTATTTGTCGCTAGTAGAAACATTTTGTTAATGTTTTGTATTAAAACAAATATGATCTTAGAATTGAGTTTGAAAGCTAAATCTGACTTGACAGCTGAATTGTCTTCACTACATATTTGTCAGGACTTCAGGGAAGAGAAGCAACATCTCTCCCAGTTGTCTTATACTATTTTGATCACTGTTATGAGGGCGTACATAATAATGGGAATCAAGTGGAATCTGCTTTGTACTAACTGCCCTCTAAGCAGCCGCTGAAGCACATTTGCTTATGAAAGGAATATTATGGAAATCAGTGTGTTCATTTTTCCTTATAACTCTATTCCAGAGACAGTAGACAATTCCCTTTAAAGGTCCAGTTTTCAGAACTGAATAATTTTTGAACTGATTAGTTTGGTACTGGGGCGAATTACTACTGGTCACTTGCTGTGACAATTTTTTCAACTATTTATGGACCTTTTCTGATTAGCCAGAACTGCTTGACCTACTCTGTCCTCTGGTCACAATCTCTGGGGTGTTGCAGCTGCAAGTATATACACTGCTCAAAAAAATAAAGGGAACATTTAAACAACACAATGTAACTCCAAGTCAATCACACTTCTGTGAAATCAAACTGTCCACTTAGGTCGCAACACTAATTGACAATCAATTTCACATGCTGTTGTGAAAATGGAATAGACAACAGGTGGAAAGCCCAGGCAGTTAGCAAGACATCCCCAATAAAGAAGTGGTTCTGTAGGTAGTGACTACAGACCACTTCTCAGTTCCTATGCTTTCTGGGTGATGGTTTGGTCACTTTTGAATGCTGTTGGTGCTTTCACTCTAGTGGTAGCATGAGAGGGAATCTACCACCCACACAAGTGGCCAGGATTGTTAAGCCTGGGTTCCCCAACCAGGGTTAGGTAGACAAGCTAAACAGAATGTGCAGCGTTAGTCAGATAGGCACACAGATAAATGAGTGAGCTAAGCTTGTATGTTTATTAACATACAGTAAAAATAACAGATTCGCTTGTGCTATCAAGAATATAGTTTATTCCATTATAAGTTAATAGCATAGTCAAATAACAGTCCAATAGTCATGTATCATGTAGTCAGTCCATTCAGGGATATTCAGGTAGCAAAGTCCATGTAGAATATCCTATGTCAGTTCACTTACAAATCAGTCCTTTGTTGTCTCTCCCGTTCGAGCAATGCAGTCTTGATTCCAAGCAGTAATCAGGGATCATCAAAGCCAGAGCAAGCAAGCTGTAGACTTGCTACTTTTATATTGTTTTCATAACCATTCCCTTAATTGCTATTTCACAGTTAAAGCTGCAGACACTTTAACATACACTAACTATGATTCATAGTTATTATTTCACCTAAACCAGTTAGGGTAAACAATGTTATCCCTAACAAGGATGACACATCAATGTGAGCTGTGGCAAGAAGGTTTGCTGTGTCTGTCAGCATAGTGTCCAGAGCATGGAGGCGCGACCAGGAAATAGGCCAGTACATCAGACGATGTGGAGGAGGCTGTAGGAAGGCAACAATCCAGCATCAGGACCTCTACCTCCACCTTTGTGCAAGGAGGGACAGGAGGAGCACTGCCAGAGCCCTGCAAAATGACCTCCAGCAGGCCACAAATGTTCATGTGGCTTCTCAAATGGTCAGAAACAGACTCCATGAGGTTGGTATGAGGGCCCGATGTCCACAAGTGGGTGTTGCGCTTACAGCCCAACACTGTGCAGGACGTTTGGCATTTGCCAGAGAACACCAAGATTGGCAAATTCACCACTGGCATCCTGTGCTCTTCACAGATGAAAGCAGGTTCACACTGAGCACATGTGAGAGACATGACAGGGTCTGGAGACGCCTTGGAGAACGTTCTGCTGCCTGCAACATCCTCCACCATGACCAGTTTGGCAGTGGGTCAGTAATGGTGTGGGGTGGCATTTCTTTAGGGGGCCACACAGCCTGACTGCCATTAGGTACCGAGATGAGATCCTCAGACCCATTGTGAGACCATGTGCTGGTGCGGCTGGCCCTAGGTTCCTCCTAATGCAAGACAATGCTAGACCTCATGTGGCTGGAGTGTGTCAGCAGTTCCTGCAAGATGAAGGCATTGATGCTATGGACTGGTCTGCCCATTCCCCAGACCTGAATCCAATTGATCACATCTGGGACATGATGTCTCGCTCCATCCACCAACGGCACGTTGCATCGCAGACTATCCAGGAGTTGGGGGATGCTTTAGTCCAAGTGTAGGAGGAGATCCCTCAGGAGACCATGTGCCACCGCATCAGGAGCATGCCCAGGGTTGTAGGGAAGTCATACAGGCACGTGGAGGCCACGCACACTACTGAGCCTCATTTTGACTTGTTTTAAGGACATTACATCAAAGTTGGATCAGCCTGTGGTGTTTTTTTTCACTTTAATTTTGAGTGTAACTCCAAATCCAGACCTCCATGGGTTGCTAAATTTGATTTCCATTGATAATTTTTGTGTGATTTTGTTTTCAGCACATTCAACTATGTAATATTTAATAAGAATATTTCATTCATTCAGATCTAGGATGTCTTATTTTTGTGTTCCCTTTATTTTTTTGAGCAGTGTACTTTTGGATACATGGTGCACTTCAGAGGTAAAGATATTTGTATTAATATGATTAGTTATAAAATTAGCAGCAGTGTATAGAATCACATTCCCAGAAAATGATTTTTTTTAAAAATAGTTGATGGAATTGAAGCTGTTACGGGTTGTGCTTCACACAGTAAATTAGATTGAATCAAAATGAGATATATTTCTCTGAATGCACAAAGAATACATTTTATTTTGTCTGGAGATTGAAGATTTGATATGAAAATCAAATCAGGAGTCATCTGCAATAGCAGGAGTAGAGTTCTATGGAACAAATCAAGCAGCTGAAATATTTCTGGAGGAAAGAGTCTTAAATTATCCACAATTTTCAAAGTGGAATAGCTTTTTAAATATTAATTGCAAATGTTTGCAGAGAGCAACTCATAATGCACACAGGGCAGCATCTACAATACTGGACTACATGAACAAATAATAAATACCCTGATCTTGTATATTTTCCTAAAATTCCTACACGCAGATTTCAGAGCTATATTATTATCATATATATTCCATAAAACATTAAAACATCTCACAAAATTATAAGATATATAAAATCAGTGCTGGACCAGATCACAACTAAAAAGCCCATCTTCACTTATTAATCAAGTGTTTAGCATCTCACCAAGAAAAGGGTAAGACAGATTTAAGAAGTGATGTCAGAGAATTGAGCGTGCTTGGTGGATGGACTAAAGGCTGTATTAGCTGGAATCCTTGGCACTGAAGAAAAAAAATAGATGGAAATCTAAATTGCCTTGAGCTTTTCAAGGAAAAGCATAAATCCAACAAATAATACAATAAGAAAATACACATAATTTACAATAGGAGAGGATGAGCAACTCTTTTTATGCACCCTCTTCCCTGATACATTTGTGATAACCAGTCAAAATTGTTGTGTAGCAACAGATTAAAAATATCATTCTGATATATAGAGAGCTTCTGTCATATATCCCCTTCCTCAGTGAAATCATGGCAATGTAAAGAAATGGAAGACAACACAAACTTAAAGGGAAGATAATAACATGGCCATCCCATAAAGTCTCTAAGACATATTTCCATAAACTGTCCATTAGCCAAAGTGATGGGAGGACTCGAATCTCACATTGCTCAAAATGACTTTATGCAGGGTAGTATGTCATTATTATGACACAAGGCAGAATGTCAATCTCTTCAGAGAGATGGTAGCCAAGGCAATACTAACCTTTCTTTGACCCAAATGTTTTAGGTTTATTTTGCTGAGAATCAATAGAATCAGGAAGAGTCAAGAGGAGGCATAAAAGTCAATCAAAAACAGACAAGATAATTCAGCCATTACTGTAAATGGTCTGTAGACAAATGACAAGTTTTGTGTACCTGCTTAGCTCAATTATAAAGTGAAAAGTGACAGAAAAGGAGGGGAGGAGATTGTGAGTTTGATGCATGGTGAAATGGAAACCTAATTCTGAACAGCAGCTAAACATAGCATTAATGTTATTAATTAAACATAGCAAACATTAATTGTAGATGATGGAAAATATTTGTAGCTCAGGTAGCAGAGGGTGGGTTGTTCTCTGAGTTTGCAAATCAGATGCTTCAACCAAATTCCACTGATGATGTTACCTAGCCTGGTGATGAAGAGTTCAGAAGCCAAACAGCAAGCTTGGAGAACAAACCACCACCAATATTTTTAATCATGTTTTGCTCAGTTGATAAACTATTAACATGCATGGATGTTACTGCATTTGTAGTTCTTATGTGTATTCACAACTGATTAAAATGAGATATCATTTGTTCTATTTACTGTTTGGCACATTTTACTTTTTCTTTTAATAGATCCAGAGTGTCAGACTTTGTTTTGGTATCTGATAGATTTGGTATTAGGCTGTTTAGTTCTGACTATGAGAGAACTCACTCACTCACATTATTTTTAACAATTTGCACAACAATTTTACATTTCTTTTTTTCTGTTCATTGTTTTAAAAGCCCATAGCAAACAATGGCATTGCACACAATATTATTAACTTCAGTCAGTGAACTTTAACAGAAACCAGTGCATGCTACCTGAATGTTTGTTGATCAAAAGCAGCATATTTTTATAAAATGAATATATTCTTGTTGAAAGCCACATTGAATGCACTGGAAAGAATTCATTGTTACTGAAACAAATGCACAGTTTTCTAACATTTCTTGTCATGAAAACAGACAATGCATTTTAACTTAAACCAATGTTTGTTTTACCTGATATCACATAGTTTGCATTAACTCTTAATGCAATTTAACTGTGTGTTGATTTAAATGAATCAGACTTTTCAGAAATGAGAGGATACTAAACACAGAATCTTTAATATCTACAGCAAATAAATGTATCAAAAAAAGTGGAAGTCACTTGCTAGATTATAGCATATACACTGTTCCTTCCGCAAATACAGCTTGCCCTCAAATTACAACCACAATGAACCCAAAATTTTTGTTGTTCAGTGAGAAATTTGTTAAATGAGTTTTGCCCCATTTTCCAACTTCTTTTGCCACATTTGTTAAGTGAATATCTGCAGTTCTTAAATTAGTAACACTGTTGTTAAGTGAATCTGCTTTCCCCATTGACTTTGCTTGTCAGAAGGTCACAAAGGGGGATCACGTGACCCAGGACACTGCATCAGTCATAAATATGAGTCAGTTGTCAAGCATCCAAATATAAATCATATGACCATGGGGATGCTAAAATGGTCTTAAGTGTGAAAAATGGTCATAAGTCCCTGTTTTCAGTGCTGTGGTAACTTCAAATGGTCACTAAATGTAAGCTGTTATCATAGAATATCTGTTTGTGACCATTTTGCAAAAACTAATTTCATGCAAATTGGGCTTTATCTTTGGACGTGAAATTATCTTCCAATTAATCTCTCATGAAGTACAATTCAAATTGATTAGCAATTTTATGAACCCATAAAGATAAAGTAAAGGACAACAAGTTAGGCACTTTTTTATATCTATAGAGTCTAAACCCTGGGTAGTTATTTGGTTGGTGCATCAATTTCACCATTCACCAATTTTGTTCTTAGTTCAATCAAGTAGATTTCAATGGTCTTGCTGCATCATACTGTACTATAACTTATGAAGATCCCATGGAAAAAATGAAATCATAGGGTAGCATTAAATTTTCATATGGCTGAACAATTGTGGTCCAAAAATATCCGTGATGTTTAGATTTTCCAGACTGCTGAGTTTAATTTTTTTTTTATGTTTTATTTTTGTCAGATAGATACAGGTAACATTATAGACTCAAGAAATGCAGTTAAATACTGGCCTCATTAGAACTTCAAATCTTCAAGAAATTAAAAAATCAACCTTAATCTTCTTTTATTTAAAAAATAATAAAGCTTTAGGCAATATTTTTGTTCTGTTTTCCAATACACCAAAATATAAATGGTCTCCTTCCAGTTTCAACTCCTCTTTGAATCACAGGAGAGATTTTAATGAAAAGAGGGGTTACCATGGGGATTGACTATCACCTTACATTTCTCTCATCTTTCCTTTCAGTCACTTTTAAGTAGATCCACGTAGAAAGCATCAAACAGCTTTTCTCCGGATGTGTTCAGATTACAGTGCCAAGAAAGCCATGCTGTCTGGGAATTTTTAAGCTGATTGTGCCAACTTATCTGCATGACATCAAGGAGAGAGAAAAGCTTGTAGGAAATAAAATATGGGAAATTGCTGACCAAATCCACTCAGAACACAAACAATTCAACCATCCCTTTGGATAAGCTTCTAGACAGGCAGTGCTGAATGTCACTAAATACTATATTCTGAGGAAAAATGCGGGAAAGTGTGCAGCTTCAGTCCACAGTCTCATTTTCTTAAACAATTCCAGTTAATATCTTACATGATGGATAAGGTGGATAAGGTCATTCACTGACTTGGAGTTCAACATCATTGGTAATATCATAGTATCCAATTGTATCTTTCCATCCTGAGTTAGCTAAGTGTGGCTGTCAAATTTTTGTCCTAAAATATGGAGACTGTATAGATTTGGATGGAGAAAAACCAATTCTGGCTCAATCTTACCAAGACTTATTAGTTTTTGCTCTGTCTGTTGGGACTGCCCAAATGCAGGGATTTTTCATCCTTTTGGATGGGGTTCAACTTCCCTCATCAGGGGATAGTTCTCAACTTGTGGGGTTTTCTTGGACTCACAGTTCCTCTTGAAGTGCAGCTGGTAGCTATGGTCAAGAGGACCTTTGCATAGTTCCATTTGGTGTCCTAGTTACGTCTTTCCATGGATCAGGCCTTTCAAATAATCATTCATATCCTTGTCACCTTAGCTATTGTTCCAGGGTATGTTCAAAGCTGTCCTTATAGTCTGCTCAAAAGCTCCAATTAGTCCAATATGTGGCAGTGTAAGGAGTGGTGAACTTGCCTTGACAGGTTCACATGACAACTTTGTTGCATGAGCTGCATTGGTTGGAAGTGTACAATTCAAGATGTTGATTATTATCTACAAAGCTTTCCATGATGTAGGACATGGTTTTTTGACAAACCATCTTTCCTCTATGGTTTATGCCCATTCAAGTTTGAACTGGGAGAGTGAATGCACTCCTAATTCCTTTGATTAAACAATGTTATTTTGTGGTACCCAGGAATTGAACCTTCTCTGTAAGTGGTCCCTACTCTCTTAAATGAGGTCTCCAGAAGTGGTATTCAGCAGGTTTTGACCGGTAGTGGAAATATTGAGTAGTTTGGAGAACCGGCAAATACCACCTCTGACTGATCGGCTGGGTCTTCTTTTGTTGCCCTGCACGGGAGAACGGAGCTAGAAAGCAGGTTAGTGGAGTGGGGAGGGAATGGGACTTTGCAGTAACCTTCCCCTGAAGTGGGGAGGGAATGGAGATTTTACAGTATCTTTCCCCTGCCACACCAACAGAACTGGTAGTAAAAAAACAATTGAATCCCACCACTGGAGGTCTCCCTAGGATTCATATAACTTCCACCCTGATAAATTACTGAAGGTCTTGAAAATCTATTTGCCTTAAGGGTGAATGGATAGGACTCCATTTTTTTGATATTTTATCTTTGTTTTGTTGTTGGCATAGTCCTCTCATAATTGTCCTGTGTTGCCTCAAGTCCTCTTGTGTTGCCTCATTGTGGCAAGGGTGTATCCCTGGGAGGAATTAATGTAAAACCTCAGCAGTGTATGCCAAGAGTATACACACACACACACACACACACACACACGTACACACAAACTAATTCATTCATTCATCCATTCCCAGTATGGTCACTCAAGGAGTGAGGGTCATCCCAGCTGTATTGCGCAGCAGCATTATAGGAAGATGCCAAAGACAGATGATCTCTTTGGGGACAATAATGAAGGCATAAATTCATACTGTATACTACTTCTGTATTTTTATCAAGAAAGCCATATGGACAGAAAATGTCAAATGATTCATGATATGATGCTGGATGATGGGTTCCTCTGGTCAGATACAAAGTACTATTGAGCAAGAGCTGAAGAACGGTTGGAGTACTAATGGTGCTTATGGCATGAATAGATTAAAACTTTTGGTAGTTTTAATTGTTCTAATACAGGAAAAGAAAATCCAGAAAAATAAAATTAAAGTAAGAATATAGAACAAAGGAAGGTAAACACAAGAAAGCTCAATACGGTGAAAGATGAAATTAACAAATTGATATTTTAAATATCAGCAAATTGAGATGGGCTGGGATTAGACAGTTTCAGGCACAAGATTACACCGTTTATTAATCAGGACATGAAAAACAAAGAAGAAACTGCTCAATTCAAAACTGACAGGATATGAAAGTAAGTTGTGCTGCTTGTGAGTCCAGTGGTGGGATTCAAAATTTTACTACCGGTTCTGTAGGTGTGTCTTGGTGGGCGTGGCAGGGGAAGGATACTGTAAAATCTTCAGTCAAAGGTGGTATTTGCCGGTTCTCTGAACTGCTCAAAATTTCCACTACCAGTTCTCCAGAACTGGTCAGAACCTGCTGAATACCAACTCTGATGTACCAGGAGTTCAATCCTGACTGACTCAAGCTTGATTCAGCCTTTCATTCTTCTGAGGACAGTAAAATGAGGACCCATATTGTTGTGGGCAACATACTGGCACTGTAAACTGCTTAGAGAGGGCTGTAAAGCACTCTGGAGTGGTATCTAAGTCTAAATGCTATTCCTTACAAAAGCAAAATGGAGCAGAAGACTGACTTATCCATTTTTATTACTTCAATAATTTTTTCATACCTGACATTGTTATCTGAATATGCTACAAGTTGTCCCTCAGTAGAGTGGCCATGAAGACTTTGGAAAATATATTCCAATACTGTGATATGTCTTTTTCTTCAGAAATGTTCAAGTGGTGATATTTCTTGTGACATTCATTGGAAGCAAAATGTTGGATTTTAACAAAGGATAGGAAAAGTATTGATACTTTTGGACTTTGGTATTGTCTTGGGAAAAAATCAATCTACATAACTATTAGGACTTGAAAACTTACTGATGCACATAATTAATCAATCCATCAATTATTTCATAGTTATATTTTAACTGCTCTGAATATTTTATGTATTTTGTTATGTTATTCTATTGTTATAAGTTGCCCAAAGTTAGTTGGAGTCAGATAGCATCCAAATTGAATAAATAAGTAAATATTTATTTGTGTGTAATTAAATAAACACCTATAATGAATTGAAAAATAAAGCAAGTGTTAATATTATCTTTCTCTAATTGCATTTTTAAAACTAAATATATTTTTCTTGTCTAATGAGCCATTATAAAGATTCAAGAGCCTGTACTGATGTCTAAACTATGAATTTTAAAAACATGATTTAGAGGGTGGACTTGACTGAAGTGAATTTAAATCTTTACACAAAGATTTTGTGGAGATCATAGTCAAAATATCAGCAACAGTGATAAATCTCTCCTTCTACTGACTAAGATTGAAGAATGTTCCTAGATAATATATACCTGAAGAAGAACATTGATCTTGTATCTTCTTTTGAAGATTGACTAGGTTACAGCCAGAGGAATTGTATGACATGATTTTAGAAACTAAGAGAAATAAATAAAATGGTTGAAAAGCAAGGATGAAATAAAACTCTGGGTGTCAAGGCAAACACTTCAGACATGGCCAACTTTAGCCAAATTAATCAAATCAAATATTTATTATGTTCATAAAGCACTGTATCAACATTAGCTATCATTTGAGGATCTAATGACTGCATTTGAGGGAGAAATACTTCTGTTCCAGTATCTAGGGCTCACATCCATAATCTGCTCTGAAAGATAGAAAAGGGAGCAGCAGCCTGAACACTCCTACAGGACAGAGTGATAAGGGCAACCTACGTTACTACCAGTTTCAAAGACATAAATGACCACAAGATGGCAATAAATAGCTCAAATGTTCTATATTTCTCTACTGTCACCTAGTCAGTATAATTTAAGAAGGCAAGCTGTTCTATTGCTTGATTGTAGTCTGGTTTTACCTATCACCCCACTTACTGTACCTCTCTAGGCAAATGCCTACATTCTTCTGTGCAATTGGGACAGTCTTGCAACAGACCATGGCTACAGATGGCTTTAAAAAAAAATACAACCCAGGGACCTGCAGACTCCAGGCAGTTGCCATGTCTTATATTTATAACACTGCTAGAAAGATGTCTCAGAAAGAAAGTAAAAAGGATACCTTGACTCTCTGAGAAAGAGTAGAGGAAAGGATAGAAGCAATACAGAACCTGGAATACACAACCAAGAAGTAAGTAAGGGTAGAGCTAGTTTAGAAAAGATGTTTGTTTGTTTTTTAAATGGCTGAACAGAAAAAGGCATACTTCATATGCATTCACATAACCTGTTCACTGGGTACTGAATTAATACAGACATTTTAATTTAGCTAAATATTACATTGATTTTGCTTTAAAAGAAAACTAACCAAGGCTAATACTAATTAACTTAACCATGCATTATAGAGCATTGCACACAGAACAACCAGACACTAGGACAGTTTTTTCCTGAATGCCATCACACTGCTAAACAACTAATTCCCACAACACTGTTCAACTATTTACTAAGACTGTATTACTATTATTCTTCTCATCCTTCCTATTACCTATCTCTTCCGACTTATGACTATAACCTTGTTGCTTGTATCTTTATTATTTATATTGTTTTATTTATTTTCCTAGTATGATTTGATTGCTTGTTTGGTATCCTATGACTATCACTAAGTGTTTTTACCTTATGATTCTTGATGAATGTATTTTTAATGTACACTAAGAGCATATGCACTAAAGACAAATTCTTTGTGTGTCCAATCACACTTGGCCAATAAAGAATTTTATTCTATGATATTCAAATGGAGCCATTAGGTCTTAATACTTTGATTAAAGGTACACAGCCCATATGTTGATATGTGTGATTGAATCGTGCCTGCAATGGCAGAGCAGGAGGATGTGGTCAACTAGTCTTTTCCCAGAGGGACATTCAGGTCAAGAGGCTGTGCAGCTCTGGAGGAAGAAAGGGAAAAGAAATTTAAGGTAACTATACCTTAGAATCTCTCAGGATATATGTAATAGCTTAGTTATAGTTTTAGTTTGGCAAGATTCTATTAGATGTAAGCAAATAAAGGATTGGATTTATTTAGATCTTACTATCTCGTTTCGGGGCTCGATGCTGACAATATGTTTATTTACCAAGTCAGTGTTTCTCAACCTTGAGAAACTCAACTGTATTCCCTCCCTCACCATGTTTATATGTGTGTGTGTATGAGAGAGAGGGGGGGGAGGGAGGGAGGGAGGGAGGGAGGGAGAGAGAGAGAGAGAGAATGTTCCATTAAAATTAGAAGATTAGAAGATCACTTGTTCTCTTCACTAATGGAGATAATAACCATCAGCATCTATACAGACAGAATTTTTTTCTTTCACTTCTTTCACTCTCTAACTTCTCTCAACAAAGAAATGATCAGTACATATTTTTACACATGAACTGTTATTCTTGTTCATCACATTTACTTGCTCTCCTATTTTAGCTCTCCAAATCATGAATTCCAAAGCACAAGCAATAAAATAGATAATCTACTCTCAACAAGCCTGATCACTGACCCAAAGAAGAGGCAGCTGATCAGAGGAATCCCATAGCAGCTGAAGTGGAAATATATTTCATGCAACAGCAAGATTTTTGTATATCTGTATTATACAAAGTTCAGCTTGTGCACATGCTTGGAAGCAAAATACCAGGTTTGAAAAGGTAGATTATTTCAGCTTTTTTTGTTGCTAGTGATCAATTGGTAAACAAGCTCTTTTAAATTGTGAATAATTGATATGGCCTTGGGAAAAGGATGGCCTCTTTCCTTTCACATGGAAAATACATGTGCATTTCCTGTAATAAATCATGGTAAATACACTGTCATCTATTAATAGAGGCCCATATAAGTGTATGAACACCATTTTTAAGGTAAAGATCTCCACTAAGTTCTTCAGAGTTTCTGTCTTCACTTGCAAACAAAATTTCTCAAATTTAAGCATTTTATTATGGGAATTGCAGTCATAACTACTGATCTTAAACTTATTTATTCCTCAGGGTGTTTTAAATTCTTTTTTCTGAAAGAAATGTTCACTTATACTCTAGAATTTATCAATAATTAATGGATAATTGAAATCCATAATAAACTTTGTTTGCAACCTTCTCTTGCCCCACTCCCCATGCAACCAGACTTTTACTACCAGTGAAGAAATTGTGCTATAGCAAAAAAACAAATTGCTCTCCTTGGCTTTAGGTGATTAGGGGCTTATAAAAGAATTTTCAGTCAATATGCACAGAGCAATTACATGTACTCCTTTCCAAAGTGGAACATACAAAAAAAGTTAACTTGCTTAATTTTCCTGAATTTTTAGAGTTGCTAGCAAAGTATTGAACAAGAGTGACACCAAGTGGTTGGTCAGATTATTTCAGAATGCCTGCCTATTCTTCAAAATAGTATAACTTTTTCTTTCCCATTCATAGAACTCTTGAGGCTGTTTTACTTTCTTGCTAGAGGACAAATCAGATGGGGGGGGAGTGATTCCCATTAAGAGATGTGCTAGCTCTCCTCCATGTTAACAGAAAACAGATGATCAGTGTTGAAAGGGACTTTGTAGGCAGTGGTGGGATTCAAAAAAATTTACTACCGATTCTGTAGGTATGGCTAGAGGACATGGCCATGTGGCTAGATGGGTATGTTTTGGGGCTTTTTTTTGCTTTTTGCAGCAACCCCCCCCTCCCGTTTTTTTGGGCCTTCTGAGCCTCAGGGAAGCCTCCTGGGTGGGGCATTTTTGCTCCCAGAAGGTTCCCTAGGGCTCAGGAAGGCAGAAAATTGATCCTTAGGGGACGCGTAGCACTCCCGTAGCTTCATTTTGGGGCCTTCTGGGCCTCAGGGAAGCCTCCGGGGGGGGGCATTTTTCTTCCCACAAGGCTCAGGAAGGAAAAAAATGGAGCATAAGGGGGACAACACCCCCCCTGCTTCTTTTTGGGGCCTCCCTGGGGCCCAGGAAGGCAAAAAATAGAGGGGCCTCAGGGGAGCCTCTTGGGCGAAGCAGTAAGTAAGCAAGGGGAATCCCAGCACAGATGATCATAAGAACAGGTGATTGTCGGGAGGTGAGCGAAAGAGATAACTTAATGAGTGACTGAGCAGGCTAGCATCAGGTGGGCAGGATGAGTGAGCATCAGGCGGAGCATCGGGCGGGGGGGTGAGCGAACCGTGACCAGGTGACCAGGTCGGAGTCATGGCCAGGCAGAAGTTACTAACTGTTTCACCAAACCCATGCCAAATCCTTGCTACCAGTTTGTCCGAACTGGTGCTAACCGGCTGAATACCATCACTTCATGTAGGTCATCTAGTCCATATAGCATTCTCAAATAAAATATTGCTTGTTCTTTCATTGCTCCCCCAGGCACATCCATCCGTGAGATGGTCAAACACAGAGCCCTGCCCCTATTTTAGCTGTGTCAAAAAGCAGTAGGGCTTTGATCAGGCAGACATGGCTGTGATCTGTACTTTTTCACCTCCATCCGGTAGCCCATATGCCCCTCCTTCTATTTTTTTTCAAGTCATCACCACTGAATGAAAAGTCTCAGCATCTACATTTCTTTTCTAGAAAGAGCTTGTCATTTGTGTTAATTAAAAACTCTGTTCCTAATGGGGTGGGTTTTTTCACTAAAAACCATGTATCTTTTTGAAAATAGCTTTATCTTCCTTAAAACCAGGCTCATTATACTCTCTACTGATATTTCATTATATACCTTCATTCGCCTATCCTTGATGTACATATAATTTGATATATTTATACCTTGTACTTATAATTGATTTATAATCACCACATTCACAACTCTGGGTAATTAAAAAACAACAAAGGTATAATTCAACAAGCCCAAACAAAAAAGAAAGATGAACAAAGTCAGTAGAACAAAGCATACACTAACAGTGTATAATACTCCTAAATGGCCAGCCCACATCTCACCTTGGCCCAGAGTCCGGAGAAAGATGCAGGTCATCAAGGCATATTTAAAGGAAACTAACATTGAACCCTACAAATTTCTATGGCCATGCTATTCCAGACAACAGGTGACAATGCAGAAATTTGGCGCATATGTTCCTCTTGTCTTCTAGGTACTCACTAAGAAAGGATTTTTCAAAATGACATCAGAGCATTAATATTTCCGATATTATTAACACACTCTAATGTTAAGAAGTTCTGCTCCCCCTCCCACCTGAAAAGAAATCTCAACCTGAAAAGAAATCTGTTCCAAATACAAAACACAGAGGAGAAGAGTTTCAGTTTTAGTTTCACAGCACCAAGCAGCTTTAGTACAAAACAGTTGTGCTAAGCCACGCCCAGGCTCCTTGCTGTCTCCTTCTTGCTCACACAGCAAATATTGTTTCAGTTTCCAAACAGCCCTCAATTCTCTCACACATTGACAAGATGCTAGCCAGATGAATACTGATGGATGCTGATAGGCAGGGAGAGAATTTTTCCCTTTTATTTTCCTCCCAAAAAACTAATCCTGACCACATAGTTTTATAGCAGGTATCGAACTAGTGATATAATAAAGTTAGAAACATACTCTTCAGAAGCCTTTTGAAGTGGTAATGAGCATTCTGAATGAAAATTCTGGAAACTGTAGTCTCAACATTTCTTGAGGTTCCACAATACTTTAAGTCTGATAGCAGTTTTTCAGACTAACACATTTTATTAAAAGGCATAAGCTTTTGTGGAACACAACTCACTGCATCAGATGCTTGCATGCCATCTGATGATGTGAGCTACACTTCAAAAATATTTATCTCCCAAATTTTATTAGAATCAGAATATTACTGTAAGGGATCTTGGAGGTCTTCTAGTCTAGCCCCCTGCTCAATCAGGAGATCCTATACCATCCTATACCATTGCCTGTATATTTGTAACTTTGAGAAGTCTTGACTTCTGAAAACTGCCTGGACAAGCCCTTGCAGTTTTATGACCAAGATTTTGAAAGTGATTTGCCATTGCCTTCTTCCTAGGACTGAGAGTGTGTGGCTGGCCCAAGGTCACCCAAATGATTTAGTACCTGAAGGCAGGACTAAAACACACACCCTCCTGATGTCTAACATGATGCCTTAATCACTAAGCCAGAGTGGCTCCCTATATTATGTACTATAAATGCTGTAAATGCTCTCGAGGTTATGGCCAGGCAAACTTCATATCAGCAAAACATTTGATAAAGTAAGCAATATTGTTCAATTTACACATGGTATACATGCCTATAAGATGAATCTATAGTTATTTTGAAAACAAAAATCAGTTATGATGTTCTGAGAGCTGAAAATTAAGGCTTATTAGAAGAGATTGAAGGAAATGGAATATGATATCATTGTTTATGTACCTTAAGTATATTTGACTTCACTGTCTTCAAATAGATTTCTACTGTTTTAAAAATCAGAATAACTACAATAACTTAGAGAAGGTAATTCCTGCTTGCTTGCTTACTTATTGGAATTTATAGGCTACTTCAATCTTTAGACTCTGAGGAACTAACAATTCCCTAGTACAGAAATGTTGAAAATATATGTTGAAAACACACAGCAAAAATTAAGACCTGGCATTCTCATCTACCTCAGGAACAACAATGCAAAATATTTGTTGAATGACCAGTGAATTTACAGAAGACCCAGCACATAACAGTTCTCCAAAATACTACTGGGGCTACCCTTATGACTGGGATAAGCTGTTCCAAAGGATGGAATTCATCATTGAGAAGATTAATCTCTTGCATACCCATTTGGGGATGCACTTGTACCAGTTTCCTCCACTCCTTGGAATGAGGAAGGAATATTGGCAATGTGTTCTTTATATAAGTTCTCATTGGATAAACTGAATTCACCAAAGCAGTCCCACAGATATCTAGGTCCTAAGGTAATAATCAGATCCTTGAACAGCACCTGACAGCTGATAACACTTCCAGCACAAAGATGGGCAGAATATGTAACTATGCATGGAAAAAGAGTCCTAACCTTTTTGACTTTATCATTCTTTATAAGTGAAACTTGAAAAATTAGAATATCATGCAAAAGTTCATTTATTTCAGTCATGCAACTTAAAAGATAAAACTAATATATGAGATAGATTCATTACATGCAAAGCAAGATAGTTCAAGCCATGATTTGTCATAATTGAGATGATTATGGTTTACAATTCATGAAAACCTCAAATCCACAACCTCAGAAAATTATAACATTGTGAAAAGGTTCAATATTCTAGGCTCAAAGTGTCCCACTCTAATCAACTAATTAAGCCATAACACCTGCAAAGGGTTCCTGAGCCTTTAAATGGTCTCTCAGTCTGGTTCAGTAGGAATCACAATCATGGGAAAGACTGATGACCTGACAGTTGTGCAGAAAACCATCATTGATACCCTCCATAAGGAGGGAAAGCCTCAAAAGGTAATTGCAAAAGAAGTTGGATGTTCTCAAAGTGCTGTATCAAAGCACATTAAGAGAAAGTTATGTGGAAGGGAAAAGTGTGGAAGAAAAAGGTGCACAAGCAGCAGGGATGACCGCAGCCTGGAGAGGATTGTCAGGAAAAGGCCATTCAAAAGTGTTGGGGGACTTTCACAAGGAGTGAACTGAGGCTGGAGTCAGTCCATCAAGAGCCATCACACACAGACGGATCCTGGACATGGGCTTCAAATGTCATATTCCTCTTGTCAAGCTGCTCCTGAAAAACAAACAACGTCAGAAGCGTCTTACCTGGGCTAAAGAAAAACAGAATTGGTCTATTGCTCAGTGGTCCAAAGTCCTCTTTTCTGATGAGAGCAATGCTTCATGAAGTCCAGGGTCAACACAGCCATCTACCAGGAGATTTTGGAGCACTTCATGATTCCTTCCGCAGACGAACTTTATGGGGATGCTGACTTCATTTTCCAGCAGGACTTGGCACCTGCCACACTGCCAAAAGCACCAAAACCTGGTTCGATGACCGTGGGATTACTGTGCTTGATTGACCAGAAAACTCACCTGACCTGAACCCCATAGAGAATCTATGGGGCATTGCCAAGAGAAAGATGAGAGACAATTTGGCTCCCCAAATCAACAGACTGTGCAAACTTCACACTGGACTTCAACCATCTTGCAGCGGTGTGCCTCTCTATTCTTCCTCCAGACTCTGGGTCCTTGGTTTCCAAATGAGATGCATCAGACAATGCAGAAGAGCTGAAAGCTGCTATTGAAGCATCCTGGTCTTCCATAACACCTCAGCAGTGCCACAGGCTGATAGCTTCCATACCACACCACACCGAGGCAGTAATTGCTGCAAAAGCGGCCCAAACCAAGTACTGAGTACATATGCATGCTTATACTTTTCAGAGGTCCGATATTGTTCTATGTACAATCCTTGTTTTATTGATTGCATGTAATATTCTAATTTTCTGAGATTGTGGATTTGAATGAACTTTTGCATGATATTCTAATTTTTTGAGTTTCACCTTTAGGTTTTGTATGTGTAAATAAAGATCAAAACAAGAAAAATGGAGTAAGGTCAACACAACCGGCAATCGAACAGATTGCTGTATGCCAGCCAGAGTCATTTCTGTGAAATAGGCAGCTATATAAATTTGATTAATAATAAATTAACATATTTCTGTGTAATTGATAACTTTACATCAGGGGTGTCAAACTGGATTTCTTCAAGAGCCAGACCAACATTGTACTTGTCCACGGGCCAGTCGGGGGAGGAGAGACTGGATGGATGTCTCCTGCAGCACCCTGCCCGCCAAAGTGAGGTGGTCCCATTTTGGTTGGCAGACTGTTGCAGGAAGCTGTCCAGGCCAAAAATAGGGTGCAGGCCCTGCACATGACATCCCATTTTGGCTGCCAGAGGCACTGTGAGGCAGTCCTTTGCTATTTCGAGGCCAGCCCCATGGGCCAGATTTAAGCACCTCATGGACACCTCATGGCTTTACATGCAAGATAGTAACTTCACTTGCATTTGGGATTATCCTAGTTAAACATCTTCTGATAGCCCAAATGTCAAGAAGAGCTCATTGCTGCCCATTCCATCATGTAGAAAAATTTGTTGGCATGGGGAAATATTTTGAATACATCAAACCATTCAGTTTCAGTCTACCCTGTCTGTCCACCCTCTTAAATTAATCCAAAGAAATATCTAACGACAGGTCAAAAAAGAATAGAAAAAATTGCTAGCTTGGGTTCCATTAATTACAGCCATTAGCTAATTTTACCAATTCTCCCTTGGAAACTTTATCTGGTTGGTAGAATAGTTTTACGTTTAGAAGAATCAAGTGACCAAAAAAATTACTCTCAGCCATTGTGAATATATGCTAGGTTGACAGGAGTGAGATGGGAGCTCACTCTGTCGCATGGGACTCAGATCTCAAACCTGGGTTTCCAGCTTTCCAGCTGAGAAGCCCAGAGCCTTAACCACTGAGACATCTGGTTCAGCCACCACACCACCCCCAGTTCAAAGGCAGGCAAATGCGAATAGATAAATAGGTACAAGTATACTGCAGGAAGGTAACAGCACTCTGTGATGTCGTACTGGCCACATGACCATGGAAATGTCTTTGACTCAACGGCCTTGAAACTGAGATGAGCACTTCCCCCTATAGTTGGCAACGATTACAGAGTAAAGTCCATAGGAACTGCTCCTATCTTATTGTAAATATATACAATGGTGCAGGTCCAGAACTCTGATACTCATTAGCTTTTGTTAACCCAAAGAATTGTATTGATGGAAATAGTAGTACTTCAGGGAACCTATAATTTTGGAAACTTTTTTTTAATGTTATCTAAGGCCCACCGGAATATAGTGTGTTTTCCTTACCAATATTATAGAATTGTGCTAATACAAATACAATTTACCTTCCACAAGGGGGCATTCATGGTCTTCAGAATATATGTGCCACAAAATCATAATTCAATTATAACCTAATTATTATTAATTATTTATTAATTACTAATAAATAAATAATTATTAATTATTATTCTAAATTAAGTAGCTACACAAAGTTCTAAATAAATTATATTTGAACTTCCTAAGGTTCATAAAGCAAAGTCTTGTTCAAATTTTCCTAGTTTATTCTTATTTCTAGGTTGCTAAGCAAAATGACCCATTATTGCAAATCAACTTCCCTTCCTATCCCTTCCCTTCAACTTCCTATTGCCTCAGCACACCTGGAGTTGGCAATCATTAAATTCTAGAACAGTGATTCATATAGCAGAATACAAACTGAAGTAAATTAGAAATATGTGTTAAAATAATATTAGCACAGACTATTGCACATCTGAAATTATGTCAAAACCAAGCTCAAACCTATGTCAATTTTAGTACATTTTCAATTTCTCCAATCTGTTAAAAATTTGCCTTTGAGACTTTCTGGAATCTTCTAAAATTCTTCTCTCGTGTCGCTACACTTTTCCCAGCCACTGTAGAACACTGTTGGTGTAGGTTGGTGTAGCGTGGTAGAAGGATTTGCAGGTAAACAGATACCTGACAGGGGCCGCGACGTGAACGCTCCTTCTATGGCCCCCATCTTCTAAAATGAGAATAATGGTTCTCCTGGATTTGTTCAAGTGACACTCAGTTCAGGGCATATCCATAGTTACATTTCAGCAGCTCCTCGCCTATGCTTATTCTATCTAAATCAGCTTAAGAAAATCCTGACAGGAGTGAGACATTCCAATAACAGCTTGCAAGCTGTTCAATCCAAACAGCAAGCTATCGCATGCTTCCTTTGGATAATTCCTTGGGTCCTGTGCCCTCCCCATTTTCTTTTCCTGGAAAACAATGGCCAATCGCTTTTCTTCCTATATAATCATCTTTCTTGACTTGTACCTCAGTCTGTGTCTCTGCGTGAGCTATTCCTGTCTAATTCACTAAACAACAAGGGTAAAAGGATACAGTACAATCAGACTTGCAAGGTAATATCATTATCGTCAGTCTCAATAAAAGCAGTTTTAGCTTTCTTGAGGAATTGATTTCTTGGCCTGGTCTACCTATTTTTGCCATGTTATGAGTAGTACCTGAATCAAAGCTTACATTAGCAGAGTTTATCACTGAAAAAGAACTTGCATCCCCGTCACACTACTGATCTAAGGTTGAACAATACACAAAGTGCATAAAAAAGTGCAAAGTAATGAATGAAGTACAAAGCAGGCAATAAGAGAAAGGAAATGAATTCTTAATAATAAATTCTTTTTGCAAACATTATTTATTGTACTTTTTAAAATCTTCCTGCCTTAACAAACCATGCTGTCCTTAAACAATTAATAGATTTTTTTTTTTGGGGGGGGGTAAGTTTCTTTTCAGAATTTCATCAACTTTATTCAAACATGAGAGATTTTGTCTTTTTTCTTGACTTGTTTAGTCTTCCTTCATATACCGTATTCATTCTATTTCTATTTTGCCTGTATGATCATCTGTGTATATTATGCAGCTTCCATAATGCTCCCATCTCTTAATCATTCACCACAGCAACCCTGCGAGATAAATTGGAATAAAAGAAATTGACTCATTTAAAATCTCCTAGCTGATGACCTAAGAGAACACTAGAATTCTGTTTCCTGATTTCTAGTATAAAGCCTACATCATACTATTATTTGTTTTGTAGTTTGATCCTCACTCTTTCTCATTCAACATACTCATTCAACAAAAAAAGTGGTCATTCACTTGTATATTTAAACCATATTGATTCATAACCCATATGTTCTTGACCCTATCTTCTCACACATAATTCTTAAGAATTCTATTCCTGTTGCATTTAACTTAATTTTTATATTTTCCCTGAAATACCCAATTCATTTCCACATGATCAAATGGAGAGAAACACACTGCCATTTTGCTTCTTTTGATAATTCTTCACTTCTTTCAATATTTCAATGTTTTCTTTTCAATATTTCAACAGGGTTGTTTTTGTGGAGAAAATAGGAGAAAGGGGGAATAATAGTTATGGTTGCACCTCTAGTTGCTTACCAAAAGTAATAAAGGGTCAAGTAAATAAGCATTCTCTTCTCACTATAAATCACATGCTAAACACTATGTTTCAATCAGCAAGTCTAAAAAATTGTCTCATCCAGTTTTTCATCTTTACTAAAAAAAATTCTTCAAAAGAACACAAATTCATCAATTTTGTTGCAATATATATTGGTCTTTGTACCTTCAAGCTTAAACAAAAATGGGGTCAATGATCTGGAAAACATATAATTTCCTGTCTTCTTTTACTGCACAATTTTGACATAGAAGATTCTTCCTTGTGAAGTCGGAACTTTTATAGACCAGAATGCCTTTCCTCTGGACTGTTCTAAAAATTCTGATTCTGTAATAATAATAAAAAAGAGTGCACATGGTAATCTGATGGATAAGCTTTGTCCTTCAAATTTCTCTATTTTTGGATTCACAATGTGAATGTGCCTGGCCCCTTGTTCTTAGAGTACCCATGAACCTGAAATTAATGTTTACTTGCTTTTCCTCCAATTTCACCTAGGAAACAATCACTATTCACTACTATAATAGAACTTCCCTTGGCTTTCCAGATACTGGTATGTATCAGAATGATATGCACATTCCACCTTTCCTTAAACTATCAGAAAACAGAGAAGCAAGTGTGACAATGGGTCATGCTCCGATGTATGGGGTTTTACATGATTGCCAGCTGCTTCTTTTGTCTTAAGCCTCTTTTTTAAACATCTTCTCATATTTCCTTGATTTTTAGTGAAGACAACAGCAAGTAGCAACTGAAAAGATTTTCCCTTCAGTCCTCTAGTTCACATACAATTAGGGTAACTTAAACATAATAAAATCGTTCCCCATGTTAGCATTTATCTGCCCAACAGAAGCAGTTGGGGGATTGGAAACAACAACTAACTCACTGCCAAAAACAAAGTCATGCCTGTTCTGTATGGAACTTGATAGGTTCCAAGTCCCTCGTTCTGATTGGCCGAAAAGGCCACTTACGGATTGGTTCACTAGGAACCAATCCGGGAAGCCGCCAAGTGGTGGGAAGAATTGAACAAGTGTCATTGGCCACAAGCCAGCAGGCAAGCCACTATATAAAGGGCTGCCACAGCTTGGGCTATGTTCCGTATCTTTTGCCTAGCGAGTTAAATGAAAGAATTGTTGTTTGGGACCCGGTCTCACGCATTTCTTTCCGGATGGAACACTGGCGATGAGGGTGGGATCGTTGTAGAAGCAGAGACCAAAGCATGCAGTGATCTGAACTGAGCGAGAGAGATGGCCAGTAACAACGCGCTGCCCGCACCCTTCAATCCAGATGTAGAGGATTGGGAATCGTATATCGATCGCTTTCTTATGTTCTTAGAAAGCAACGAGATGGAAGAAATCTCAGACCAAAGAAAGAGGGCTGTCTTCCTTTCACACTGCGGACCGGCCGTATTCAAAATGGCGAAGGCGCTGGCGAAACCCAGAGATGTCAAACAGATGACCTGGTCCGGCCTGAACCGAATGATCCGAGCACACTATGCACCGGTGGTCTCAAATTTAATCAAAAGGCACGAATTTTACAAAAGGGACCAGAAGGAGGATGAAACCATAAGATTTTGTGGCAGCTTTGAGGCACATCGGAGGAGCCTGTGAGTTCCAAAACATGGATGAGGCAATGAGAGACCACGTAGTCCTTGGCCTGAAAGACTCTACCCTTCAGAGCAAACTACTGAATAGGCTGAACATAACCGTGGCCGAAGCCATTGCAGAGGCAACCGCTGCTGAAGCAGTGAAAAAGTCAGCAGCCACCATGAGGCAAATGAACGCAGTTCCAGACCTGCCAACCCAAACCAGGGAGAAGAAGGCAGAGGAAAGAAACAGCCCACAGCGACAACCCACCATGAGGACATCAAAACCCAGAGTGACACCGAAGACGACGAAGATGTCCATAAACTCTATTCAGATAGAAAATGGCATGAAAAGAGGAGGAATCGGCGGGAATTCCAAAGTGCAGGCTGCGGAGGCAATCTCCCACGGTCTGAATGGAAGTTCCTCGATGCAATATGGCAGGCTTGTAACAAAAGGGGGCACATCAAAAGGGTCTGCCGCAACAAAAAGAGCTGTAATCCAAAAAGACACAGCAGCACACCTCCCCCAGATGATGCCAGACAAACCAGCAACAGATGGTACCACAATAAGAGAACCAGTGACAAGGAAGAAACGCATCAGACAGTCACCATCGGCAATGCCAGGGCGCAAAGCGGAAAGAAGGTTCAGATAGAGGTGAGCATCGAGGGGAGACCCTGTGAAATGGAAGTCGACTCAGGGTCATTCCTATCAATGGTATCCTGGAATACCATCCAGCGCCTAATTCCGAACATTGAACAGAGGGAACTACAGAAACAAAAAACTAGTGTTAAAAGACTATCAGAAAAATCGAATCCCAGTAGTAGGCCTTGGACATTTTCTAGTTGAATTTAAACACCACACCAAAGTCTTGCCTCTGACTATCGTCAACCACGACCGCCCTAGCCTGTTTGGGATCGAATGGTTCGTGCCTTTGGGAATCGGGATGACCGAGATCAACTGCATCACTACAACCAACTGGGAGGAGAACCTACTCCAAGAATTCTAAGATGTATTTGATGGGACTCTAGGCAAGTACCAGGGGACCCCAATTTCATTTAGCCTAGACCCAAAAATAGCCCCCATCCGTTTAAAGGCCAGATGCGTCCCATTCACGCTAAAACCAAAAATTAACAAGCAACTGAATAAGTTAATAGCACAAGGGGTTTTAGAAGCGATCGACCACGCCAGGTGGGAAACCCCTATCATCACACCAATGAAGCCAGATGGGTCAGTGCACATCTGCGGGGAAGCGCATACCCAGTGCCAGTAGTGCAACATTTACTGCACTCGCTAGGGGGAGGAAAAATATTCGCAAAACTTGACCTAGTTCAGGCCTATCAACAGCTACCAATTGATCCCATAACAGCAGAGGCACAGACTATAGTAACACATAGAGGGGCATTCAAATGTAACCGCCTCCAATTTGGTGTTAGCGTTGCCCCAGGCGTGTTCCAAAGCCTCATGGAACGCCTACTAAACGGAATCAAAGGTGTCGTCCCATACTTCGATGATGTACTGGTCTCAGCAAAAAATGCCAACCAGCTAGAGACCAGGTTAAGAGAAGTCTTAACATGTTTTAGGAAATCAGGCCTCAAAGTAAAGAGGGGAAAATGTGAACTGGCCACTAACCGGGTCGAATTTGTGGGCTATTTAATCGATGAGCAAGGCATTCACCCCACCGAAAAAAAAGTGAAGGCTATCAAAGACGCTGCCAGACCCAGAAACAAAACCAATCTCCAGGCATTCCTAGGCCTCATAAATTTTTACAATGTGTTCCTGTCCCATAAGGCAACGATAGCAGAACCCCTACACCGACTACTAGATAAAAAAAACCGCTTGGACATGGGGCCATCGGAACAGAAAGCCTTCCAAGGTATCAAAGACCTATTAACGTCAGACATCATTCTCATCCAGTTTAGCAATACCCTGCCTCTGATGGTCACCTGTGATGCCTCGCCTTTTGGGGTTGGCGCCATCCTGAGTCACCAACTTCCAGACGGCAAAGAGGCACCAGTTGCCTTTTACTCAAAGACGCTCTCCAAGTCGGAACGCAATTACAGCCAACTTGATCAGGAAGCCCTCGCAATCATCACCAGAGTCAAACGATTCCATGAATACCTTTACAGTAGACCCTTTTCTATCGTAACCGATCACAAGCCTCTTCTGGAAATCCTAGTGGGCAACAAGCCAACCCCGAACATTCTGTCACCTAGAATGACGAGGTGGTTTGAATTCCTCGCTGCCTATTCCAACACGCTGCTCCACCAACCCGGCAAAGCCATCTCACACGCCGATGCCCTGAGCCATTCCCCGTTGCCCGTCACAGAGGACGACCCTGCTCCAACTACCTCCACATTTCAACTTGAGACCTGCCTGGAGCTACCGCTGACTGCAGCCGACGTCACGAGTGCCACAGCCAAAGACCCTTTGACAGCACGCATACTGAACTGGGTAGGTAAAGGCTGGTCAGAGGAAAACAAAACTGAGACTTTTGAACCTTTCCGTGCCAGACAGACCGAACTGTCTATTGAAAAAGGGTGCATCTTATGGGGTGACAGGGTGGTAATCCCGAGCAGCCTCCAAGAAGATGTCCTGAGCATGTTGCACGAGGATCACCTGGGCATCGTCAAAATGAAAGCCCTGGCCAGAAGTTACGTCTGGTGGCCAGGGCTGGACAAGGACATTGAACGCTGGGTTGCAACATGCCACGACTGTCAGAAAGCGAGGCCTACCCCCCCACAGGCACCAATAAGGGACTGGGAAACTCCAGTCCATGGTCCAGAGTGCATATTTATTTTGCTGGACCAATGAAGGGAAAAACTTTTTTGATTGTGGTTGATGCATATTCAAACTGGTTGGAAGTCATCCTCATGGCTTCCACAACCACCGAGGCTGTTATGAAACAGCTCGACAAACTGTTTGCAATGCATGGGCTACCTGATGTACTGGTTTCGGACAATGGGCCTCAGTTTACTGCCTTGCAATTCGAACAATATCTGGCTGCCCAGGGTATCTGTCATGCCTTAACCGCGCCGGCCCATCTAGCTGCGAATGACAGGGCTGAACGCATGGTTCAGTACACTAAAGAGGGCCTAGAGAGAATGGACAAGGAGGAAGTGCAGGACAAACTAAACCGACTATTAACCTTGCAACATATTACCCTTAGTAGCACTACAAATAAAAGCTCGGCTGAACTTTTAATGGGTAGGAAACTATGGTCCTACCTGGACAGGTTACATCCCACTTACACCTGGGACAAACCCCCCGATTCCTCCAGCAAATACCATACCTTCGAAATCGGTGACCTAGTCTATGCCAAGAACCTTACCGGGGACCCTCTATGGCCACCATAACACAAATCACAGGCCCCCGGTCCTACCGACTAACTTTAGACGATGGAAGGGAATGGAAGCGGCACATTGACCAGCTTTGTTCCCGCAACCTCGAACGAAAAACCGCCGGAGAACCAAAAATAATAAATTCTGACTATAAAACAACCAAGGGGGGGGGGAGTACAAATAACAAAAAAAGGGAGAGACGAATCTCCCATAACAAGACAACAAACTCTGCAAAATGACAATCTAACCAAACAAAAAGAGCACTCACGGTGAGATGAGCCCCAAGAAAGAAGTCCGGGAGCAGGAGAGTGAAGCGAGGCCTTCCTGGAAGGTGGCACCCAGGCCAGCTCAACCAACCCGGTCAAACCAGGAGGGAGCAGCAGAGCCATCTCAACCGGCCCAAGAAACTCAGGCGGGAGCGACATGGCTGACTCACTCTTCCAGGAGGTTCCATGGAGAAGGTCGAGAGAAGCAGCGATCCCGTCTAAACCTCTTAAAGACCAAAACACAACTGAGCCACGCAGGTCAACTAGAACTAGAAAAAGCCCCATCTACCTGCGCGACTACGTCACCCACGTTGGAGTGAACTAAAGGGGGAGGGGTGTTCTGTATGGAACTTGGTAGGTTCCAAGTCCCTCGTTCTGATTGGCTGAAAGGAACACTTACAGATTGGTTCACTAGGAACCAATCCAGGAAGCCGCCAAGTGGTGGGAAGAATTAAACAAGTGTCATTGGCCACAAGCCGGCAGGCAAGCTGCTATATAAAGGGCTACCGCGGTTTGGGCTATGTTCCATATCTTTTGCCTAACGAGTTAAATAAAAGAGTTGTTGTTTGGAACCTGGTCTCATGCGTTTCTTTCCAGACGGAACAATGCCCTTCCATCTAAACTGCTTCTAAATGAACTACTCTTTAAAAAATGAAGTTGAAAGAGTAAAGACATTGTGATTGTGAAATTACATTGACATGACACATTAAAATAAAAAGCAGCCGGTCATATGTTAGCATATAAATTGTGTAAATCCATTCTTTCTACTAATAAACTAACTTTTCTCCTTTCACAATTACTCCCCTTTTTAATTCCACTTAAAAATTAACCTTCAGCAGATTGATGGAATAATCCTGAGGCTCAACTCTCCTAACCTGCCATTTCATTTCTTTTTCAGCCCATCAAGAGACCAATGCCTACACTATGGATAGTTTAAAGCCCTGTCATACTGGCCAACGAATGCAAAACGTTAGTAAAAAGGACACAGCGGATGAGCAAAATGTTCCATCCGTTGTTATCTGCTCTCAAAAGGGGCAAAAATTTGCATAACCAGAGCGGATAACATGGAAAGGAATGGACAGGGGGAGGACGCAGGGCAGATGGAAAGCGGATGCGGAACAGAAGCGTAGCAGATGGAAGCGGATGGGAGCGGATGGTACATCCACAAGGCTTCCAGGGGGCCGCAGCAAAGCGGACGCAGAACGGATACAGTGGATGCAGAACGGACGCCAAGTGGATGAAGTGGATGCACAGCAGAAGCCTAGCGGATGAAGGGGATGCAGAGCGGAAGCCTAGCAGATGCACAGCGGAAGCCTAGCGGATGCCTAGCATTCACTGTGTATGTGGGGAGGATGCATTGCATCAGCCCCGCGGATATAAAGGGAGGCAGCTCCCAAGCAAGTCACCATTCAGAGGAGAGACCTGCTTCCAAACACATCAAGTGCCTTGCCAGCCTGCCCTGTCAGCCTCCCTGCCAGCCTCCCTGCCAGCCTTGCTGTCTGCCTGCCTGCCAGCCTTGCTGCCAGCCTGCCTTCCAGCCTGCCTTCCAGCCTCCCTGCAAGCCTTGCTGCCTGCCTGCCTTCCTGCCAGCCTTCCCTGCCAGCCTTCCTGCCAGCCTTGCTGCCAGCCAGCAACCCCACAACCATGGGGAAGAAGAGAAAGCCTCAGCCATCTGCTGCCAGCCCTGGCAAGAGGGACAGGGCCACCCTCCCACCCCCTGGCTCTCACTCTGCTTCTGCTGGGGCTTCTGTAGCACGGGCTCGCTCTTCTGCGGCTGGGGCTTCTGCTGCTTCTGCTTCTGGAGGAGCTGATGATGATGCTTATGGTGGTGGTGCTTCTGCTCGTGCTGACTCTGCTGTAGCTGCTTATGGTGGTGGTGCTTCTGCTGCTTGTGCTTCTGGAGGAGCTGATGCTGCTGCTTATGGCGGTGGTGCTTCTGCTGCTGCTTACTCTGCTGATGCTGCTTCTGGTAGTGGTGCTTCCGCTGATGCTGCTTCTGGAGGAGCTGATGATGCTGCTTCTGGCAGTGGTGCTTCTGCTCATGCTTACTCTGCTGTAGCTGCTCCTCGTACTGCTGGTCCTGCTGGTCCTGCTCGTCCTGGTCATGCTCCTGGTCTTGCTCGTCCTGCTGGTCCTGCTCATGCTCCTGGTCCTGCTCGTGCTCCTGGTGCTGCTGGCGCTGCTGGTGCTTACTCTGCTGCTGCTGATCCTGGTCCTGCTGGTGCTGCTGCTAGTGATGATGATGATGATGATGATGATCCTGCTGGTGCTGCTGCTGCTGCTGATGCTGATGCTGATGATGATGATGATGATCCTGCTGGTGCTGCTGGTGGTGGTGTGGAGGAGCAGCCCCTACAACCTGGAAGCCCCTCTGATGAGGGCCCATGTGGTCCTGCCAAAGGGAGGAAGAGGCATATGTGAGAATGGGAGAGGAGGCAATACCCCATTGAGGAGGAACACAAGGATGAGGTGCTGGAGTGGCTGAGAGAGAATGACTATCTGTGGCGGAAGGGACACAGGCTCTACAGGGACACCAAAAGGAAGCAGGCTGCTTGGAGAGAGAGGGCAGAGATTCTGGGCTACACATCGGAGGTGCTCCTTGGCTGGTGGAAACATATGCACACCTGGTACGGGAAGCTGCACCTCAAGAAATCTGGCCAGGCCACGGTCAAGCTGACAGACAGAGAAACCTACGTGATGGCCAGGTGCAGCTTCCTGGAGGGTGAGATCCGCCACCAAGGAGCAGCCCCTCTCACAACCCTATCTCTCCGGCAGCCTGCTGAGAGCCAGTCCTCTTCTGGCCGAGAGTCAGCTCCTGTCTCCAGGCAGGTTTCTGTGGAGCGTCCCATGGCAGAGAACCCGCGGACAGTTGTTTTAACCGTGGCGGAGCGTGTGGAGGACTCCCTGGCGCAGTGGGAGAAAGGAGACGGCACTTCCACCACAGTCCTACCTGCATCCACCCCCAGCTCCACCTCCACAGAAAGGCAGAGAGCCAGACAGGAGGGGCAGAGCCACACTGTCCTGCAGGAGATCAGGGACACCATCCGGAGCAGCATAGATCTCCTCTCTCAGCTGGTCCACACCGACTCCTCATCCTCCAACCGCAAGCCCTTCCTCACCTATGTCAACCAGACCCTCACGGACATGGTGGAACCCCAGTACCAGGTGGTGAAGGACCGGATCACCGAGCTGCTTCACAACCCTCCAGATCCAGAGGAACCTGCTCCCACCCAGTCCAGGTCTGCTCCTCCACCCCAGGTGATGTCCCTCCCATTCCAAGGCTTCCCACAGGCCCTCACCTACCAGGGCTATGGCTACCAGGAGGTCCAGCAGCACAGGCAGCAGCCCTTCCCAGTCCAGGCAGTCTCATCGGACGCCACTGTTGCCACAGGTTCCACTGATGCCACCCATGCCACCCATGCCACTGATGCCACCGATGCCACCGATGCAACCCACGCCAGACCTCACCCAGCTGCAGACCAGACAGCCCCACTACACTTCTCCTTCCTCCACCCCACAGCCAAGCCCGGCCTCAGTACATCTGTCATTGGTATTGGGACTGACACCTCATGGCATGGAGGAAGGAGCTCTCAACATCACGGGGCTGAGCCAGCTGTCTGAGAGCTTCCTCAACACACCGTCACCTGTTATCCTCTCGGGGCCAGGCACCCCAGTGGGGCTTCAGACCAGCACTCCAACAGCAGCCACCCCCACAACACCTGGACCCTTCACCCCTGAGACTGGGCACACCTCCGAGTGACCGATAAGACTGCCAGAGACTGGGTGGCTACCTGTAGACTTTATTTGGACACCTGACTTGGGTCATTTTTCTTTTACAGCTTGTTATTAATAAAGATTATCTTTGCTTCACACACTTGCCTCATTTATTTTATTAAATAAAGTTTTGGTGGAAACTTTTAGAAATGGTTTAAGCCTTTGCATGCTTGTGGGATGGGTAAGGATAGCAGTGGGGTGGGCAGGGATACCTTTGGAATGGGTAATAGCTGTGGGGTGGATTAGGATACCTGTGGGATAGGTAATAGCTGTGGGATGAGCAGGGATACCTGTGGGATGGGCAGGAATACCTTTGGGGTGGGTAATAGCTGTGGGATAGATAAACCTCCAGTGCAAGCATAGTGGGACTGTATGGTCCACCCTCCCAGGTGCCACACCTATGGCCCTTTCTTATCAATACTAATGTAATAATTGATCCACACATGTCAACATAAACACAACTCTTTATTAAATGCCCTGTTCATTGTAGGCCCACCCAACATACATGGCCCAATCTCATCCATGTGATGAGACAGGCTGAAGGAAGCATCCATTAATCATCTACCATCCTGTCTTGCTACTCCACTGCTCCAGCTGGGGAGTTGCACCAGTGTTTCAGGAGGTTGCGCTGCTTCTTCCCTTCACGTGAGGCTCTGTTGGGGCCTTGCACATCCTCAGTGTCTATCAGGTTTTGCCCTTGCCTCCATTCCCCAGGCTCCATGTCCCCATTGCCTTGTTGGAGGTCCACGAGCCTGTTCTGCAAGACTGGGTAGTGGGTGCCCATGAGATTGTGCAGGATGCAGCAAGCTTCCACAATCCTCCTCACAGTCTCTGGACGATGCTGCATGGTGGTGAGAAGTACCTGGAACCTGTTGGCCAGGATGCCAAAGGCATTCTCCACCACCCGCCTTGCCATGGACAGCCTGTAGTTGAAGATCCTCTCTTCACGGGTGAGGAGTCTGGAGGTGTAGGGCTTCATGAGATAGGTTCTGAGGGAGAAGGCGTCATCCCCCACCATGAAGTAGACACATCTTGCGTGTCGTTGGGCAGGGTTTCTGGATCTGGAAAGCCCATGATGAGGTTGCATTCCAGCCCCTCCTTGAGATGACTGGCGTTGTATACCTGGGCATCTGAACATGAGCCGTTGCCTGAAGCATCGATGTACATGAACTTGTAGTCAGCATCGACCATGGGAAAGAGGACGATGCTGAAGAAGCCCTTGTAGTTGAAATAAGTGGAGCCCGACTTGGCTGGCGCTTTGCAGGCCACGTGCTTGCCATCTATGGCTCCAACGGTGTGTGGGAAGTTCCACCTCTGATACCACTGCTCTGCAACTTTCTTCCATCCTTCTTCAGTGGAGGGGCACTGGAGGAGCTCCTCCTTGTATTCTTCAATGATGGCCTGCACCACTTCTCTGACCACAATGCTGATGGTGTTGTGTGGCACCCTCCAGCTGTACTGCATGCTCCTGTAGGTGGTCCCTGAGGCCAGGTGGCGCAGAGTGAGTGCCACCTTGAGCCCAGGGTCCAGGCTGGGCCGGAAGTTGGTGTTTGCCTTGGTCAACCTGGGTGTCAGCCGCTGCACAAGTTCATCAAACATGGCTGGAGGCATCCTCATGAAGTTCTGGAATGCCCAAGTGTCTTCGTTCCTGAGCTCCACCATCAGCTTGTTGTACAGTCCGTCCTCTGCTCTTCTGGCGAACCATCTTCATACCCAGAGGCTTCTTGGCCACCTCTTTTTCTTCCCGTAGTAGAGTTCACAGAGCCTGTAGATGGCTTCGCACTGTTGCAGAAGGATGGTGGCTGCCAAAAGGACTGTGTTACGATCCACGGTGGACATGACTGGATGCTGTGGAAGAGCAAGAGGCAGATGAAGGCTGCAGAGATCCGCACCGCAGGGCTGCTGTTCTGAAAGTGAGATCCAGATGTGTTGCTCCCCCTTTTTATAGGCAGTATAGGTGTCCCTTTGCATCCTCTAGGCATCCTCTAGGCATCCTCTAGGCATCCTCTAGATATCCTTAATATCCGAGATAGGTCCCCTCTACGAAGGGTTTTTCTGTTTTTAATGCTTTGTTTCCTCGCTGCATCCGCTAGGCATCCGTTCTGCATCCATTCCGCTTCCTCCCTGCGTCCGAGCGGATGCGAGTTGCGCGGATGTGGAACAGATGCCTAGCGGATATAGCAGATGCGTAACTGATGCAGAACGGATGCGTAGCGGATGCGTAGCGGATGCAGAATGGATGAATTGGATACATTTTCCGTGCAAATTTTTTTGCAGCTCAAAACTTTCTGAGCGGATGTAACGTCCATAAACGGATGCTGGACGGATAGAGAGGAAGCAAAACGGAGGCAGTGAGTACATTGCGTTAACCAACAGATGGCAAGCTTTTTTGTCCGTTTTACATCCTCTTTGCATCCATTGGTGCAGTGTGACATGGGCTTAAGGGAAACAAACATCAACCAATTCATTATTTCTTGAGCACCATTGGGAAAAAGCTAAGAGCCAAATCTGTTTATGTAATATATTATTAAATGTGCTTTATTACAGTGATATACAAAGTAATGCATCAAATTCATTTAAATTGAACTGTGTAAAATATGTCTTTATACAGTTAAACTCAAACAGAAACAAAGTCTTCATTAGGACCTGTTCAAAAGTTCATCAGTTTTTTCCTCTTGCCGTAGCTCAATTTTAAATCCACTTAAAACAAATATTGTACTTACTGGAAGATACTATAATAACATTTACATTAACAGATATCAGATGGGAAGATTTTATTTTTTGAAGATAAATTATATTCTTTTAGCTTACTGAAATATTCTTTTAGCTTACTGAAACAATGTTCATATCTGCATTATAATCAATGGTGGGATTCAAATTTTTTTTATGAACGGTTGTGTGGGCATGGCTTGATGAGCGTGGCCGGGGAAGGATATTGTAAAATCTCCAGTCAAAGGTGATATTTGCCAATTCCCCAAACTACTCAAAATTTCCGCTACCAGTTCTCCAGAACTGGTCAAAACCTGCTGAATACCACCTCTGAAGTCTATAGACTTAATAGAGTCTTTCAAAATTTATTTTCCCTGTTAAACCAACACAGATTATACTATCCTTCTTTGAAATAATATTACTAAAGTTATAAGTCTTAACTAATGAATTACAAAGATAGATTATCTAATTAAAACTCATAAATCTGACCTTTTGACTTTTCTTTTATATTAAATGTTACTGTTCTTTCACACACTTGAGATCAGAATTCATGATCAAGCACAACCTGTTGCTATAGAAATTGCCTTTCAACTTTTGAGAAGGTTTCACTACCTGCAAATCTACCAATAATATGTAATAACTGTAAAATATTTTATTCATTTGCACTTTTTAATGCAGCCATCTTTAAATTTACCTTTTAATTGGGTTAAGAAGTCAAGTATTGCAGATTTCTTTGTCAACTGTCCCACTGACCAATGCAGAAAAAAAAACTCCTGGGACATAATTTTACCAAGAGTATACCTTTACTGATAGGCACAGAAGAAGCAAAGCCAATTCTAAAGGTTCCCACAGAAAGCAGCATAGGTAAATTCCCCTTTTCACCTTTAGGCCATTCACTCTCCACCAATCTAACACGTGCTTTGTGTTTTGGGAAACAGTCTGTGCCATTCAAAAAGTTCTCATGACATGACATGAAATGTAAGAACTTTCTCAGGTTCAGCCGGCCCACTTGCCTCCTTCAGCCCAACCCAACTCCTCCAAGAATTCCACCCCCTCCTTTCTATTTCTGTTTTCAAACTACGAGAAAAATTGCAGGGGCGACAGAATATGAGTCAACCTTGACATATTAGAATATATAAACTTGCATATATACATTTTCTATTTCATGTTAAGCAAAGTCATGCAAAACATAGCAAAGCCAAGGAAATGTAAGGCATTGATAAGAAAAGGAAAAGAAAGCATAAGTAACATATTTGATGGTAATAGAGGAAACCTACAGAGAATTTGGCATATCTTGTTTTGACAAATCAGTGCTAGAATTTTTAAGAAAGTTTCATCAGTATCTTATGATCTTAAGAGGGAATTAATTAAATTAATTAAACTAATTAAACATATCCATATTTTTTGGATATCCCAGAAGATGCATAGTAAGGCTGAGAACTGAGAGTGAAAACTTTCTATCTTAGATGGCTGAGAAAAAGGGTGGAACTGAAGTTATTGAAAAAGAATAACCCACAGGAAAAATAGGAGATCCAGAAAGAATAATAATAATTAAAAACATTATATGCTTCTTCAAACTAGCAAACTTTGATTTACAAGAAAAAACTTACAGTGATAAAAGGTCTAAAAGAGAAGGAATGGTTAACATTTATTCAGCTGAAGAAGTGCTCCTTACTCTGCAAAATAGCCCATTGCTAATTTGCTGAAACTAGCCTATATGGCAGGAGTATCAAACTCATGTCATCACGGCAGCATCACATGACATGTCTGGACTTTTTTTCCATTTGCTAAACCAGGCGTGGGTGTGACCAGTGCATGATGCATCTGGCCCACTGGCTGGGAGTTTGATAGTCCTTCTATATGGAAATAAAATACTCAAGACAACATAAGAAGAAAACACAACCATGGGAAGCACCCCTCCCTCTTAGAAGAATGAAATGTTTTGGGGAATATTAAAAGAACTAGAATATTATATTTCCCAAAGGGAGAAATGGAGAGAAAGACTCTTAAAGGAGGAAGAAGCCCATTAAAAAATCATGGGCCAGCCTCTTCACAAAATACCTTCACCTCCAGATGATGGAATTAAGGACAGGACAGGACCTTAATCTCATTCATTGAGAAAAGTGAAAACAATGCCTGTCCATTTAGAAAGACAGGCTAAAGGCAATAGATAACAGGATAAAATCAGTTATACAACCCTGACAGGATTAGGACTAAGAAAGTGATAATTAAGACCAGGGCTGTCAAACTCCTGGCCCCTGGACCAGATGCTTCACATGCTGGCCACGCCCGACACTCAGTTTAGTGAAGGGGGAAAAAGTCCGGATATGTCACATGGTGCCGCCATGACAATGTGAGTTTGACACCCCTGATTAAAATCATGAACCTTTGTGAAACAAGTAGAACCAATCAAATAATAAAAACATACAAACATTACAAAATTATGTTTAAAAAAACTGTATAAAAGCCCATGTAAAACCAAACCAATTGGTCAGCTGTCCCAGAACTGCATGCTATTGTTGGTTCTGCTTATCAATAAACTTCCTTTCCAATTAGCCTCCATGTTATTTTCAGCGTCTTTCTCCCAGCTTAAAAGTGAATCAGGTGGATTTTCCTTCCAACACTACTTTCAAACTGCATTAGGAAAATGTGCCCAGAGGTTAAATTTGCAACAAGGAAGTTCTAATCACTTTTTGAATACAGCCCCATTCAATGCAAATTGATAGCACAAAAAAATATTGTTATTGCCCATGCCTGTATACTATTACAGTATTGAACAATGGTTGTCATGTTTCTTTTAATAAATTCAGCTGTAGAAAGATATAACCTAAATGAAGTTACTTCACTAAGTGATGATGACATAAGCTAAAAGCCACACAGAGCTCCAAAAACACTATAAAATTTTTAAAGTTCCTTATTATACCTTTCTCAGCAGGCACTTCTTAACAAAGTGTGAAAAGATTACTTCCCAACTATAATCAGCAGCTGTCTTAGATAACATCCATTTTCTTCCATTAATGGAAAAGCTTATTTGGCCAAAATAGACTAAATTAAAGGACCAATGGTAATATTATTTAAAAGCTTGTGGTTTACCTTTTGTGTGTCCCTTGTTAAAATGTTACATTTCCTTTTAGTTAAGACTGGTTAAAAAAAGAACTGAGTTAGCTTTTATAAAAGTTCACTTAAAGTTTGTCTCTGGGATGCAGAGATGGTATTCAGCAGGTTCTGACCAGTTCTGGTGAACCGATAGCGGAAATTTTGGATAGTTCGGAGAACCAGCAAATACCACCTCTGACTGGCCCCGCCCCCATCTATTCTCTGCCTCCCGAGTCCCAGCTGATTAGCTGGGTCTTCTTTTGTTTCCCTGCACAGGAGAACAGAGTTGGAACAGCTGTTGGCCAAAGTGTCAGCCTTGCCCGGCTTTCTTGACTACAAAGAACTTCATGGAGAAAGTCAGCAGCTGCAGTCAGCACCATTTTCCAGCATCTTCTGCTGTAATTACCAGTGCAGCTTTGTCTCTAGGAATTCCCACTTTTAGACTTCTTCATTATGATGAATGATAAGCCAGAAAAAAGTTCTAAATCTGGTCCCTGTCAATGCCACTTGTTTATTCAGTATCGTGCCAACCTGCAAAATTAAGGGTTTGTTTTAATTTCTAGTTCATCCTCTTGTGATGTTGATTGTCTTTTTCTCTAATAAACCAGTGTGACAATGAATTAAAATAGAGCCTCTTTCAGATGTTAGACAAGAAATGGGGGAGAGGGAAGATGGCTGAAATCAGAAGTACCATCCTGTCAGTGAGCTGTAAGATGATCTGGAAAGGTCATAACTGGCTCATCTAAAGAGCTGAAGTCCAAATATTTATTCATTCCTTCATACTGGTCTACATCCATAAAAAAGGACTTATTTGATATTTTTATATGTCTTTTACTTCATCAGAATCAACTATGAAAAAGGACACTCCTTATATGCAGTTGAATGAAGTAGGTTGTTTTGTCTTTGTTTTGAATAAGTCCTTTCCCCACCTTTGATACAATTGCTAAGTATTATACATATAAATATGGTAGATTTGCAGGCATGATTTTACCTGTGGAAATTCTATTTTCATACAATAAAAGCATAATAATGTATGTGACTAAAACATTGCATCTTTATGATGAAATCAGGCTGAGAAGTGAACAGCCATAAGTAGCTAGTCTTCTTGGGAAAAATAGATAATAAGAGGACTGAACAAGTTTATGACCTAATACGAATGAGACAAGTGTGTTAAGAGTTTTACTTAGAACAATTTAGCCTGTATTTTAAAAGCCTGCATTTTAAATATAGAGATTATGAAAGAGACCAATATAAAAGAACAGTTCAGTGAAGAAACACCACTAATTTTAAATGGAAATTAAGATAATCACTGCAACTTTGGGTACTTATTTTCTTTCCCATGTTGTTCATTCCTAATTTCTACAAGGGTGTCATCAGTGAGTAGACTGAAGTTTAAACTTTGCATATCATGGCAAGAGGCAAGTTTGTGCAGCAACCACAAACATCCACAGAGGAAGTCAGCATCATCAAAATGGCAGGTGCAACTGGACAAATAAATCTCCACTCTTTCTGCATGCATGCAGTGCATGTAACATGCATTTAAAAGGGGTGGGGCTTTGATCAACTGGACATGACTACTTTTTTGACATTGTTCATCCTTTCCCCTATGGCAGGGTTGTTAAAGTTACAGCCCACAGGCCGGATGCATCATGTGCTAACCACACCCAACCTTGGCAAGTCTTGTAGACTTGTGGGCTTCAACTCCTGTTAAGACTTGTAGACTTGTGGATTTCAACTCCCTTTAAGACTTGTAGACTTGTGGAGTTCAACTCCCAGAATTCAACTGGGAGTTGAAGTCCATAGGTCTTTAAGTTGCCAGGGCTGGAGACCCCTGTTCTAAATAGTGTGCGTATGCTTTCCTTATTGCCCAATTTTGCCATCTTATTGTCTTCATTGCTATATTTTATTTCTATTTTTTCCTGTGTTTTTACTTTGTGAACTTTGGACGGTCACCAGGAGTCAGGTGGTATACCAAGTTTCATTATTTGAAATAATTCCCAACCTTAGGAATATAGTCTTTTGAACAGCAGAAGTAAATATTGGCAGCTTCATTCTGAAGCAGATAGAAGCAGCATAGTTTATGTTACAATTAGCTTTTCGCTACCTGATCGAAGCCAAACGCAAATACCTCCTGACATTATGATAGTAATGTCTGGCAGTAATTTACGCAGACAGAAAATATATTCCCCAAGTACGTCCTTGGTTTGGTTGGAACACTAAACAATGAAGTGGAAGATAAGTGGTGGGTAATAAACATTTATAATTACTAATGGACAGTTTAAAGTGCTAGTGGTGAAATTAGATGAAAAGCAGATCCAACTTATGTAACTTATCAGAAATCAATATACTACTCACTCACATGCCCCAAGCTGCTTGCCTTTAATGCTAGAATTATCCATTCTGAGAAGACTTATAGCCATTAAGCTCCAAAGATTCACAGGACGAGATTCTTTTCTTGAATCCATTGATAAAGGGGTTTATTAGTTTTATCTGGCAAAATTCCAGGACATCAGCAATGCCCAGTTGGTTTCTTTATAAACAGTCAGATGCTACTAAATCCACAACTGCTTCTTTTTTTAATAAATTTTATTAGTCTTTTATATCTTTAAAACTGAACCAAAAATATACATATTATGACATTAACAGTATGTGACAGCTATGTCATAAACTTCTATTTTGTGCTTATCTACAAATATATATAATTTATGCAAATGTAAACCTTTAATCTATAGGCCACAACCACTTCGAAAGGACGGGTTGAGGCTTCATAAGAGGAGTTGTCTTAATCACATATCTGATGGTCTCACCTTCATTATAGCAACAGCATTTAGACTTATATACCACTTCAAAGTGCTTTATAGCTTTCTCTAAGCAGTTTACAGAGTCAGCATATTGCCCCCAATGATCTACATCCTTATTTTACTGATCTTGGAAGGATGAAAGGCTATAATAATGTTTATATAATTTAAATTTTACATATAATGATTTAATGTAATGTAATGCATTATAATGTAATAATATAATAATATCTGTGTGAGTATGTGTGTGTGTGTGCATGTGATGTTTAGTAGAGTTCAATATCACCTAAGGAATATAAAATTGGAAATCCATTTTTTTTTAAGTTTTGTATTATAAATATCCAGCAAAATTATGCTGTGATGTGATCGTCTAAGGCAGGGTTGTCAAACTCATGGCTTGCGGGCTGGATGCATCACATGCTAGCCATGCCCCCACCCGGTTTAACAAAGGGGGGCAGAAAGTCCCTATACATCATGTGATGCAGTCGTGATGATGTGAGTTTGACACCCCTGGTCAATAAGGGAAAGTCAATAAGTTTGCTAGTGATCATCAACTGGTAGACTCTATAAGTGAAAATATTATTTACTATATTGGTCTGCAGCCAAATTGTTAGGAATAGAGAACAGAGTTTTTAGTTTCAATTCCCTTTTGCTTTTCATTTGGAAGCCTTTTCAATGAGGACTTTAGATGATTTTCATCCTACAGGCTATTAAGTAAGAGGAAGTAAAACGTCCCATTCTTTTGCTCATTACTGGTATTCCTCAAGAGCACTTTATCTGGCACACCAATAGAAATAAGGTCTCTTTGTTCAAGATATGAGAAGATTTGGCACTACACCTAGATTTTCTCTTCATTTGTGGAGGTTTAGGAGCTTCCTCTTGAAAGACACATTTAGGTTACATTAAAACCAAGCCAGGAATTAATAGGATTATTCTGTTTATAAATTATAGTAAAATTTTGATTTTCACTTTGAGAACCTTTAAGTTTCTCTTAAATGGGCCTGATGTATTCAGCACTGGAATAGTGATTTAAAGAAACATTTTATAATTCCTTGCAAGCCCTTTCCTTTTATGTCATTGAATCTAATGCAAAGAAATATTTGGACAAGAAGGGTGCTTCTTCTCTTGCTTGAAGTCCACATGTCTTAAAGTTGCCATGGTTAAGAAACATTGGCATAGGCAAATGCTAATATTCCCAAAATGTCTCCTGCAATATCCCGTAGGTCTTCCAGATACATTCCATTCATCTTTTTGATCCCACCTTATTTATTGCTTTCCATTTCCTTTTCTTACTATATTTCAATCTTGTCAAGTTTCATTGTTTTTTTTCTGTTTCAGAATTTGTTGGCATCACATGATCTAAGTATGAAAGTTTTTACTTGCCGATAATCACTCCAAGGGAGCAGTTAGTCTTTATCTAGCCAAGCACTGATTGATTGGTTCTTCTTGCAGACTATACACTTTTATAAACTATTTCCACATCATAATTCATAATTATTATGTCTTCTTAATTCTTCCTTAGCTTTCATAACCATTCATATCATTGAAATTATAATTGCTTTAATTACTTGAATACTTTTTTAATTACTGAAATATCTTTATCTTTCATGAACTTAATTACATTTGTAATTTCCTTCCTTCCTAGGATTCTTCTTACTGCCTTAATACACCATCTGTTTTTATTTACAATTAATGCCCCCCACAAACCAAGAAAACTTTACTTCTTCACATAGCTCTGTAAATTTACTAAATACACTAGTTGATGCTATGCATGTCTTCTTAATATCTAGCAACTCTGATTTTTCATTTTTTATTGTTCCTTTCATAATAACATCTGCTAATCTCCCATATTTTCGCTTAACAAATATCATTTGCAAATCTCAATGCATTAATATTTTTACTTCCAGCTTTGATTCTAGCTGCCATCTCTTCTGATATTCTTCTAATACATGGACTGTGTATGTTTAACAAATATGGGATAATATGCTTTCTTCTTAGTCATGAACCATCTTGTTTCTCCAAATTCAATTTTTACAGTATCTTCCTGTTAATTTTAAAAGTTTCTCAAAACTTTTCAAGTGCCTGGGAATGCCCACAGACTTCAATCTTCAATCCACATTCTGGCATTACCTACTTCAAGGTCCTTGTTATGAACAATGAAGGGAAACTAAAGCTCCTTCTTATATTATCTTGCTCTCTCTACATTGTGTTATTGGGAGCTCTCAAGCAAGCCAAAGTATATTGGGCTGTTTTCCAAATAAGTGAATCAGAAAATCTCTGTCATCTCTAGTTCTTGATGCACTAATTGAAATTAAAAAATGGCAACAAATAAACACAAAACAAGGCTCTGAAAAGTAAAACATTATTTGAATTGTTTACTGTGTTTTTTTAGTGGCATCTAAAGTTGAACTCTCTTTTCAACACACAGTTTGAATGAAAACTGTAAAATTTAAACAGCCTCTTTCTCTGAAAATAAAATGAAATTTCTTTGCTGATTTGCAGAATGGCTATAAATCAGATATATAAAAAGAACAGAAACTACAAAATGAATTTGAAGAAAGAAAGTCATATAGGTCACTGACTTCTATAGCTGGCAAATATATCAGAGGTTAGGCATAAAAATTAAAAGTGTCAGCTAATAGACAGTGCTGTGACAATCAGGTGTTTGCCCAGGGGTTAATAAGAAAAGGTAGAAATAAAACTGTCAGGCTAATAAGTAAATGGAAAACAGAATCCAAAGTAAGTTAATTGCTTTAGTTATATCCCAACTGGTCTATTGCAATGTAGGCTTGAAAACTATTCAGAAGTTGCAGTTAGTCCAGAATATAGTGATGCAGGTAGTATGGACAGCACCTCAGTACATCCATGTAACAATATTGCTGCATGAACTACATTGGTTCAGGATGCAATTCAAAGTGCTGGTTATCATCTTTAAAGGCCTACATGTCATGGAGCCTAGCTTCTTGTAAGACTACTTATCCTTGATAGTTTCTGCCCATCCAATAAATGGCAAGGAACCCAGGCTCTGTATTCTCCCAGTGCAACAATGAGAAGTGGTTCAAAACACGCCTTCTTTATTATGGCACCTTCCTTATGGAACAACTTTCCCTCAGAAATACAGATAGTGCTCATCCAGTTGGCTTTCAGGAAAGTGGTAAAGACCTGGCTTTCCCCCCATATACAGAGGCCAGGATGTTGATGCAACTTATGTGGGATGATTGGTGGTGCTTCAGTATTGTTTATTGTTCTGAATGGTCTTTTTAGTATATTGTGCTTCTATTTTATTCACTATTCACAGTTTCTTTTGGTACATGGTTAGCTATATAAATTTGCTTCATTAATTAATTTTTAGGACACAAAGCTTCCAATTTCTGGTGGTTACTGCCACAATTAAATTTGCAAGGCCTTCTTTTTGTTGTATCAGTAAATTGCTCTCAGGTAAGAGAGCTATAAATCATTAACTAATGTGGATAGGAAAGCTGACTGAGTGGTTCAATAAGGTGAAATGCCAGATACCATGCAGAGAGCAACTTAGCAAAATGTGCCATAGATTCAACTTCCATTTTTGAGCACACACAGAGGTGATCTTGGTAGTCAATGTTGTATTGACACTTAAATTCTGGTATTAATATGCATTATAGAGTGAATTGTAGAGTCACTGTTACCATGACAATAGATGAGAATCAAAGCCAGTCCTTCAACAATATATTTTGAATGCTAGAGAGCTCCTCTCCAAAGTTCAGATTTCTTGAAGTACCTTGTTATTATCTTAGGAGCCTAAGATAATACTAAATAGTGCCAAAGAAAATTGTTGCAATTGAATTCCCAGTAAGTGCATTTGATATACTATAATGAAGCAGTATCTACTCTAAGGAAAACAGATTTTGAGGAGCTTTGGTGACTGTTAGACTGTCAAACCATAGTGGATTTCTGTTAATTTTTATTGTGCAGTTTCCTTTGGAAACTTTTTCAGATAATGAGTCACTGAATTATTTCTGCTTCTGAAATATATCTTTTCAGTTGTTACTTAACTTTTATTTCCAATGACAAAGGCTAGTAAATATATTTTTCTGTTTACATTATTTATCCAGCATATGTTTATTCTTCTTTGCTATTTAAAGTTGGAAAACAGTAATTTATAAATAATGAAAACAACATAATTAAATAGCTAAATTATAAATTGAACAGGACAATACATTTCACATTAATGCCAAAAGATAAAATAATTCAGTTAAAATGTGTAGGTGATTAATTAATAATAATAATAAAATTATAATATTTAGATATCAGTCTGAGGCTTAAAACATACACCAGATTGGACTTACCTTCAGTTGAACTACGTTCTTTTTTTTTTTCAAATTTAAGAATTTACCAAATCAAGTGCCCTCCTCAACAAAATAACAATGGAGAAAATAAGATGAATTAATCAGATCAGGGTATGAAGAGAGTGCTTGATAGATTACTTCAGTTCCACTGAATCTCGCTTCTGAATCAAATTCAAATTTAGCAGATGACAAAATCAAAGAGAATTTTTGATAACACAACTAAGTCAGACCTTTCTGAAGAGAGAAAGAGAGAGCATGAATCATTCAGCATTTCATCCCCCCCAAAAAAATCCTTAAATTCTGAGCCCTTTCTCTCCATTCAGCATAATAATTGTAATTTTTCTGAAGAACTGGTTGTTTTGCACAATTGATACATTTACATTGAAAAATCAAACCTCTGTAAAGTGAACAAGCCTAGATTAATTTTACAGTGAAGAATGAAAGTCATACATTTTGTTTCATCAAGCCTGAATTTTGTCTCCCCCCCCAAAAAAAAAAAAAGTTATCAAGGATGTTTCTCTGTAATCTCAAAACTTCTATGATTCTGTGTTTTATAATTTGGTGGAACAAAGAAACAAGAGTTCTACATGCCTTTTTGAAAAAAACCCAATTTCAGAGTTGAGCATTAATAAGCTGGTTTTGCTCCATCGTCATCTGATGACAAAGGTGAGGTGATATAGCTCAGATTTCTTCCCCAACACCACCTCTAACAGAAGTATTTTATTAACAATCCAAGGCCCATTTCTGCAGCCCAGCAGATGCCTTCTCTTCTGTAGTCAAAGAAGGGATTGTTCCTCTGTCAAGCTTTATCAAGATCCTGAAGAACTGAGCTCCTTTTCTGCAACCCCGAAAACTCAGCCTTCCACCAGGCTGTGTCCTCTTAGGCTAGGAAGGCTACTGAACACCATCATTCTTGCAGTAGTTTGGAAGCCCCAAAGTTCAAATTGCACAATTTGGAGAATGAACCTTCCAAAGATCATAAGAATGGGGCACCTGGACCTCCTGGGCACAATTGAGGGTTCTCTCTCCATTTAACAACTTGGGAGATCAGGGATTGTGGTTCCTAAGTGAAGCAGTCACATGTCATTCAACTTAATGATGGCTTTACTCAGTAACTGGTTCCGGTTGTGTTCATAAGTTGATTACTACTTGTAAATAAATATATGGATACATATCTTCTTCAAAGAAGTAATATAATTTGCTTCAGCAAGATGCTTGTCGGCCCTTCCAGGCCAAGGAACAAAAATCATGACTGATAATGCTGATTTTATTATAAGGGTAAAGTAACAGAATCCTGCAAGCCTGAAAGTGCTTTCCCCACCACCTTTACATTTCAGAAAACTGGAGAGGATCGATTCTGTAATGTTTTCTCCATCACTATGCCTTTGGATCAGATTTCTGTTATCAGACTGGTGCAGCTCTTTCCCCTGTTTCCCAAGGTTATTCTCACATCCCATAACAATGCTTGGCAGTACTTTACCTACTCTGATCACCACTTACAAAAATGGAGGAGTCTTCTTGCATGCATGTACAGAAACACTTTCCAATTATTGCGACTATCAGTCAAAGCAGATGAAGGAAAATAAGACAGCCATTTTGTTTCACATGCAGAAATACACAGAAATGCAAAGCCGTTTCAAGGGGCTGTTTCTCCTGAGCCTTCTTCAGTGCCTAACAATCACTGAAGATCTGCAAAGGTCAAATTTTATGCAGGAGGACTTCAAGTGATATTCCGCTGTCAGTGAAGAAATATAAGTCCCACTGAAATCTTTGTCACAAATTAGGCATATCAGTATTCTCGTTCCAAACTCTAATTAAAAGCAGCATATGTTTCATTTCTGTAGAACAATTCCTCAGAGGTGTCTTCATTATCTTTAGGTATGTGACAGAGGACAGCTGTCAGTACTGCTTTCTCATTAGGAAAATAGCCATCTACAGACATTATTAAGAGATATGCTTGTTAATAGAAAACATTAATGCTAATAGCCTTCATAAAGGACAAATCTAATCCCTAAGAACTATCAGTATAGTGTATAATTATGTTGAATATTATCAAAGAACTTCAGCAATATCTATTTTCTCCTTTCAGTCAAATAGATCCGTAGAGATATATCTTGCTTTGATTCACAAAATTAAACCTTCTTCATGCAAATAATCTTTACAGTTATCAACTGACACAAGTATGCATTTTATGCTATTTTCTTTAATACATTTATCATTGTGGACTGTAACTATATTTACAGACTTAAAATAAATGAGAAATACATATCCTAGCAAACAATGGTACACAGAAAAGGAAAAATAATCAAGAAAATGAAAATAAAGTAAAATAAAACACAAAAATAAGATACAAATCCATTTAAAATTATGAAGTGTGATGACTGAAGTTAAAGTGTTAAAAACTAATCTTAACTATAGAATGGTGAATATAAATATTTAGGGATCTTAGTATCTAGTACTGAGAAATTTCACCTATTCATCAGTAATAGGAATTACACAGATTGTTATTATACACACAACAATATGAAATTGTAGCTTCCAGCTCTTTTTAGTTGATGTTGGCCTTCAGATCAGTATAATTATTATTCATTAAGGTATACAAAACATAGTTGAATGAGAAAAGTGATATTTGTCTCTAAAAGTATACTTTAAAAGTTCACCAGAGAAATTTAAAAAGAAAATGAAACAAACAAAGAGGAATCGGTACAGAGCAATAGTGAAGAATATATACTTTTCCATGATCAGGAGCTAGGTAATTGATATCCAGAGAGCAATATCACAATACATTGGAAGAAAAAAAAAACTTATGTTAAATCAAAAATGCAAAGAAAATAATGGAAGCATCCACCAATCAGGGCAAAATTTCTAATGAGATATTCTTATGTAACAGTTTAGAAATCAGAATGTGCTGCAGTCATATTGAATCAAAACTATTTTGTATGGTCTAGACTCTAGTTCATGAAGTAGTGTATTACAAAAAATATTTCAAAGCAACCAATGAACAAATTGGCTGAACTTGATCAAATCATTGCCTTTCAGACTCAATAATCTTGTAAGCCATGGTCATAACTGAATTTATTGCACTCCTTAAAGGCAGCTTGCCATAAAGTGCTTCATATCTTTTGACCTTTATAGAGAACTGCACCTATTAAAATCTGTTTCTCTTCTTTTCCTCTCTTTGTTTTGCTGTTATTGCAAATTATTTTTTCAACTTAGACTTCTATAGTAGTGTAATGTTAAGTACGATATCTGTATACAGTTTGTTAGGCTGTATTGATAGACACAGATTTGTGTGACTGATGACCTAGAGCCATTCTTTCACACACTTCATTTTAATTTCAGTGCTGGTATCATATTTCATATGCAAGACTATCAATCAGAGATGAAACAAATGCAATCCATTCTAATGATGTATGAGAATTCTCCTGTGGCTTGGTGCTTCTACATCTTTTTAAAGAGATGTCATGTCATTTAATTAAAAGATCAGAAAACCAAAATGCTTTGGGTCGAGAAGATATCATGCTACATTAATCTGTTGCCACAGCTGCTTCAGAGTTCATTATTAATGGGCACAATATGATGAGTTTATGAATTTTCCCTGACCAAAGTGGTCAACTTCAACTTTTCTACAAATTCAGTTAATGTTTTTTTTTTTTTTAAGTTTTTATTAATTTTCTACAAACAAACAAACATACAAAACATTAAAAACATCTACTCTCATATATACTTCCGGTGTATCGGTTGGTTCATCAGTTTTGTGCATTCATTTTATAGTGTCAATTACAATTATATTGCATAACCACTCATATTGTCAATCCATATTCTAATATTACTAAAGAAAAAAATAAAAAAAAATTTTTTTTCTGACTATACTTTTAATCATTCATGCTTTGCGAGATAACAATACTTCAAACAATTTGTCGTATAATCATAACAAATCAATCCTAAAAAACTCTTCATATATATAATATTAATGCTCTATTATTGTATTTTATCATCTAACCATTGATAAAAAAAACCCCAAATTGCATAAAATTGTTTATCTTCTTGTTCTCTAATTTCAAATGTCAATCTACTCATCTCAGCACATTCCAATATTTTCTTAATAATTTCTTCCTGCAATGGTATTTTCTCATTCTTCCAGTTTTTAGCAAATACAATCCTAGCCGCCGTTAATACATTTACAATCAAATATTTCAAGTCTTTATTATATATATCAGGTAAAATTCCCAATAAAAAGATCTCTGGCTTCAAGTCTATGTGTTTCTTTGTCATTTTTTCCAACCACATGTGAATTTTAGTCCAATATTTTCTAGCATTCTCACAAGTCCACCACATATGATAGTATGAGCCAGGTATCTGATGACATTTCCAACATTTTTCAGATTTATTCTTGAACATTCTTGCTATTCTTGTCGGGGGAAGGTGCCACCTGTAAAACATCTTATACAAGTTTTCTTTATATGCTATTGACATTGTCATTTTATAATTTTGAGACCACAATTTTTGCCATTGCTCTAAATCAATTCCATATCCAAAATTCTTCCCCCATGCAATCATAGTTTCTTTAACTTGTTCTTCCTCTAGCTTAATTCCCAATAAATAACCATATAATTTTTTAATCACTTTCTCATCAGTACCCATCAATATCTTATCTAAATCAGTCTGTTTATCATAGAATCCTTCCGTTTTAAAATCTTCAAGATATCTTGAGTGTATTTGCGCATATGAAAACCAATTCATCCTTATACCTTGTTCCTCTAAATTTTGGATCGTTTTAAGTCCACCCTTTTCATCCAACAGTTCCCCATATCTAACTGTTTGTTCCTTTTTATAGATCATAGGATAGGAAAATGCTTCAATAGTCGATAACCAAATTGGAATTTTCAAATAACATTGTTTTTTTATCTTCTCCCAATTTAACCACAAAGACTCCCGTATATAATGTCTTCTGAAATACCCCTGTGTTTTAGTTCCCTTGTACCATAAAAAAGCATGCCAGCCCAACAGTAAATCATGTCCTTCTAATGTCAACAATCTATGTTTTCTTAATGTTATCCATTCTTTGACCCACATCAAACTTGCAGCTTGATAATACAATTCCCAATTAGGCAGGCCAAAACCTCCTCTATTTCTAGCATCTTGCAAAAGTTTTAACTTTATTCTCGCTTTTTTTACCTTGCCATATAAACTTCAACATAGTTTTATTTAAATCTTCAAAATAGTCTTTTCCAAGTCTAATTGGTATTGTTTGAAAGAGAAATAAAATTCTAGGTAAAATATTCATCTTAATTGTTGAAATTCTCCCTATTAATGACAATTGTAAATTTTCCCATTTCTTCAAATCTGTAATTATCTGTTGTTTAAGTTTAATATAATTATTCTCTTTTAATGTGCTACATCTTGCTGTCAAATATATCCCCAGATACTTAACCTTGTTTGTAATTTGAATTTTCAAAAGATCTGTCAGTTCTTCTCTTTGTCTCAACAACATATTTTTTGTCAAAATCTTTGTTTTATCTTTATTTATTTTCAAGCCAGCCATCTCACCATATGTCTCTACCTTTTCCAATAATTTTGGAGCGGTTTCTAACGGGTCTTCCAGAATAAAAGCTAAATCATCAGCAAAAGCTTGTAGTTTAAATTCTTCCTTTTTAATTTTCATTCCTTTTATATTTTTGTCATCTCTAATATTTCTATTCAACACTTCCAAAGTTAATACGAATAACAAAGGAGATAGGGGACATCCTTGTCTTGTACCTCTTCTTATATTAATAAGATCTGTAAATTCTCCCTCCATCATTACCTTTGCTGTCTGTTTATTATATATGGCTTCTATTGCTTGAATAAATTTTCTGGCAAAGCCCATCTGTTCCAATAATAATAACATAAATCTCCAATTCACGTTGTCAAATGCTTTTTGAGCATCTAGGAATATCAAAGCCATTTGTTTTTCAGGATGAGCCTCATAATATTCCAAGGTATCCAAAATTACTCTCATGTTGTCTCTAATTTGTCTCTTTGGTAGAAATCCATTTTGATCTGGATGGATAAAATTATTTAAATATTTTTTCAGTCTTTCTGCTAAGATTGAAGCAAAGATTTTATAATCTGCATTCAATAAGGAAATAGGTCTATAGTTCTTAATTTGCAACGGGTCAGCCTCTTCCTTTAAAATAAGTGTAATATAAGCCTCTGACCATGTTTTGGGTGTCATCTTTTTTAACATAACTTCATTCATAATTTCTAACAATGGAGTGTTCAATGATTCTTGAAATTTTTTATAGAATTCTGCCGGAAGTCCATCTGGACCTGGTGCTTTCCCATTATTTTGTCTTTTAAATGCTTCATTTAGTTCCATCATTGTTATATTGCTTTCTAACATTTCTTCAGTCTCTTTAGGTATCTTCGATAAGTTAGCATTCTGTAAATACTGTTTAATTTTTTTCTCATCAATATTCTCTTGTTTATATAGTTGTCCATAATAATCTCGAATAATTTCCTTTTTCTCCTTATTACCACAACAAACTTGACCTTGATCATTTATTAGTTTCAATATTTTTCTTGATTCCTTCTCCTTTCTCAGTTTATATGCTAACCATCTACCTGGTTTATTTGCATCTTCAAAATAATTCTGTTTAGAATTTCTAATTTTCTGTGCCAGTTCTTCTTTCTCTATTAATTCCATTTTATGCTTAATTACATCCAGTTTCAATTTAATATCTTTTTTCTGTGGTATTTTCTGTAATTCTTTTTCAAGTCTTATATATTCATCTTCCAAGGCCTTAGAGGTTTGTCTTTTCCTAATATTCTTTTTTCTTGTATAGTCTATTATCAAACCTCTTACATATGCCTTCATTGTATCCCAAACATTCTGTATTGAGGTATCTTCTTTTTTATTTTCTTTAAAAAAAAAGACTAATTCCTTCTCCATCCATTGTATAAAATCTTTCTCCTTTAAAATGGTATTGTTTAATGTCCATCTCGATCTTTTTTTTTGTCCCTTCCATTTAATTGTCATTGGACTATGATCTGCCCAAGTACTTATTTCAATATTTGTTTCTTGAATAGTAGATATTAATTCTGTTGAGATCCAAATCATATCTAACCTGGACCATGATAAATGTCTATTAGAATAAAAAGTATATTGTTTAGTTTTAACATTTCTTTCCCTCCAAATATCTTTTAAGGTTAATTCATCTGTCATTTTAAAAAAAGATTTAGGGAGAATCTTTCTATTTTGTTTTGTTGTTGTTGTTATATAGTCCAATTTATTGTCCACAATTCCATTAAAGTCTCCCATCATGATTATGTTAACATAGTCCAGTCTAATTATTTCCATATGTAGTTTTTTATAAAACTCTTCTTGTTTATCATTCGGAGCATAAATTGCAATCAAGAGTATTTTTTTATTATTATCCATTATTTCCACCATTAATACTCTTCCATCTTCATCCGTGTAGATCAGTTTTGCTGGAATATCTTCTTTAATATAGAGAACCACTCCTCTTTTCTTACATTGAATCAAAGAAGTAAATATTTTCCCTAATTTTGGCTGTACTAACAAATGCTCATGTTGCTTTTTAATATGAACTTCTTGTAAGCAAATTATATCAAATTTTAATTTCTCTAATTTGTGAAAAGTTTTCCTTCTTTTAACAGCTGAGTTAAGTCCATTTATATTCATTGTAATCAGTTTTTTTTCTTCCATGATTATGCTTTATATTTAGGTCTAACAACTCTCGTAGCTCTCACTTCACGTTGTTCTTTACTGTCTACCTGTCCACCTACAACTCCTTTCTCTTTTTCAGTCTCCGGTTGTTCCTCCAGAAGCTCAATTAATGAGATCTCTTTCTCTGCCTCCTCTTTTTTTCTTCCAAAAAATTCTGCATAAAAAAATTCTGCTTTTTCAATCGAGTCAATTCTATGTCTCTGCTCTTGCCACGTAAAAATTAGTCCTTCTGGTATCAGCCATCTGTAGTTCACTTCATTTTCCAGTAGCATTTTGGTCAAAAATCGATATTTTCTTCTCATCTCTCTCACTCTTCTAGGTATTTGTTTTAAAACTACAATCTCTTTGCTTTTATATTTCAATACTTTTTCTCTTGCCACTTGTAATATTTGTGTTCTGATGGATTTTTTAGTAAATCTAATATGTACTTCCTTTGGTAATTTATTTCTCATCGCATATCTTGTATAAACTCGGTATATCTCATCTACTCCGTCCATCATTTTTTCCTCAGTAATTTCCAGAAGATCTGCCAATATTTCTATCATTATCACAGCCAAGTTTTCTCCTTTTTCCTCTTCTATATTTTGAAATCTAAGATAAAATTCTGATCTTTCCATCTCCCACCTCAACATCCCATTTTTTTCTTGTTCTATCACTGTTAATCTAGTGTCAATATTTCCAATCTTCTCCTCTCTTTGTTTTCCTTCTTCCTCAATTTTTTGGAATCTCTCCTCATACTTTCCCATCATTTGTTTAAAATTTTCATCAGATTTCTCTATTTTTTTGTCCATGGTATCTATTTTTATCTTAATATCTTGAATTCCTTGCATAATCATCTGTAAATTTACTTTTTCTTGTTCCTTATCTTGCTTCAACATTGTCTGAATTGAAAGTTGTCCTTCAAGTGGTGGGGAAGCAGAGGTAGAAGCAAAAACGCCGAATGATTTTGGCTTCCTGCTCATTTTAATATTTCCAAGTCTTCAAGCTCTCTTTGACTTTAAATCCAGCTGGTATAGTAACCAAATATAGTCCAAAAAATCAAAAAGAAAAAGAAAAAATCCAATATTAAAAAGCCCAAAGCCAAAAAAGAAAAAAGAAAAAAGGAAAAAGAAAGGTCTTCAGGTTCTTCTAGACCCTAATCCAATTAAAATAGATGGAAGAAGCAAAGAAGGAGAAGAAAAAAGAAAAAACTCTGAGGCTTTCCCTTTGAAATAAAAAGCAAAAATGCTAGAGTTAGAATTAACCAAAAAGGCTGGCGAGTAGGTGTTTCAAAAG
>BLBF01000002.1:64527049-64563486 GCA_015471245.1 Laticauda colubrina | reverse complement strand
AGGCTGGCGAGTAGGAGTTTCAAAGGTATATATATATATATATATATGCACTGTACACTGCACTTTATTTCTTTATCCAAGGCTCTTATTATGACTGTCTTCTCCAGCAGCTTCAAAGCCAAACCTCAAATGTTGAGATATTGATAAGAGTCCAAGAGAGCACCTGTAATAATATTTTACTGTATTCTCCCTCTATCTTATCACATTAAAATGTCCTTGAAAAGAAGTGCTTTTCTCCCCAATTCAAATAAAATATTTTCAAGCCTCTAGTTGGCAGTGTTACAGCATCTCTAAATACTCTTTCCCCCCCCAGCCAGAAGAAAAAATGTTTATAAAAAACTCAAACAAAAGAAAAAGATAGTCAAAGGGAGCCTCTATCCTAAAAAGAAAGTTAAAAAGATAAAAAATAAAAATCAAGTGAAAAATAAAAATATATATAAGAGAAAATTCAATCCGGTTACCTACAAAGTCACCTTAAAGTCCTCAAAGAAAATAAGAAAAAAATAATAATCCAAGTCTCAATTTGACATCACTTAAACGCCGCTCAACCCAGGTTCAGTCAAAAGAAAAATAAAGCCACAGATTTCTTCTTTGTTCAGGATGTCCTTTCAAGTCTTAATCAATTTATAATGCAAAAGAATTTCTCACCCAACCGATACACGCTCATTTAAATCCCTTTCTTTCCGGAGTTGTCCCGACTTCAGCAGCTTTAGAGGCTGCCTTTCTGCTTCCAGCAAAAGGGCTTCTCCCGGATCAAACCAGAGATTTTGCGATGTCTCTGGGATCCTGGGACTATGCCCTTCACAATCCCCGTCTCTACGGGACGGTTTAGGTCCGTTAGAACCGACCAGAGGCAAAAATATCAGCTGAGATCTCAGAGCCCCGAGATCGCAGCTGTAACACCGAGACATAGCTCCGCCTTCTTCAAATTCAGTTAATGTTATAATCCAGCATCTCTTAGTTTTGATCAAAATGTTGCAAATGGACAATTGTTGCCAACCAAATCCTGCAAAAATATAATTCCAGCACTTGCTATCATTAGCCAAAATTATTTATTGACTAGAGTTTAAATAGCTGCGAAGTAACTCTGGGTAACCAACATGTTTTTGAAAGATCAGTATAAATGAGAGAATCCCAAAGCATGTAACAAAAGAAAGCAATAGATACTGTAGTAACCAAGAATAAGTCCTTCAGATATACTTAACAAATTTCATAGACTCAATTCACTGGCAGTAATTTTTGGGAGATGGCTCAAATGTGGGTGACCGTCCATATCATCTCCCAGTCCAGAAAAACATGCAGACAACAAACAATATGAAGTTGCATAAAGGTCCTTCTGGGCACAGCTGCCATCTGATCTATGAACTGGAGCCATGAATCCAAGACAACCTCCCAAATTGCACAGTTGGGTAAGGTGGCCCTAAAACCCAGAAGTAATCATGGATTAAGGTGATAACTGTTCTTCCCTATGCAGAGCCTGCCCCTCCCCTGCATCTCCCCTCAGAGATTAAATCAGAACCTCCGTGGCATTGCTTGGTCAGCTCAGATGAAGATATTCCATTTAATAAACACATTATCTAAAATCCATTTGAGCTGGACAAATAAGCTTTTATTGGTGGCATCTTCCTAACATAGTTACAAGCTTAAAGTAAATGTTGCTGTAAAAATTAATAAACTTAGGGTCTCTCTTTATTTGTTATTTATTTGCTTGCTTGTTTTGATTGTTTGGGCCAGAGGTGGTATTCAGCAGGTTCTGATCAGTTCTGGAGAACCAGTAGCAGAAATTTTGAGTAGTTCAGAGAACTGCTCCCATCTATTCTCTGCCTCCCGAGTCCCAGCTGATTAGCTGGGTCTTCTTTTGTTGCCCTGCACAAGAGAACGGAGCTAGAAAGCAGAGGGAATGGGGATTTTGCAGTATCCTTTCCCTGGACTGGGGAGGGAATGGAGATTTTACAATATCCTTTCCCTGTAGTGGGGTGGGAATGGAGATTTAGCAGTACCCTTCCTCTGCCATGCCCACCAAGCCATGCCCACAGAACCGGTAGTTTAAAAAAAAAAAAAGAATCTTACCACTGATTTAGGCCCACAGATACTCTAGGATTAAACTATTACTACAACAATAATCTGTAACATATCTCTTGAGCAATTCAGACTGTCAGATTTCAGTGTACTTTCAATATGTATGAGAGTCCCTGTTTGTAAATCTTTTCCAATGATGAGAACACATTTTAACTTGTACTGCTTTCCCGCTCTTCTTCCAGCACAGAAAACTGAACACTTGCTTAACGTCAAAGAGGTTATTTCTAGAGAATATGAAAAGAGGAAAAAGGATTGTCATAGCAGACGGGGAGGACTTCTTCGACTGAAGAGGACAGTTTACCCACTTGGGGGTGGGGGGAAGGTTAACTGGAGCCTGAACTTTTTGAACTGGATCCAGAGTCAAAAGCAAACAGAAACTGCAGTACTGTTTTATTTACCGCATATGCATGAAGGTTATGCAGTATTTCTGATTCAATTTTCAAAAAACACTCCCCAGACTATAGAAGCACCAAATGTAACACCTATTAATAACACTAAAAAAAAAAGATATGTCCATTCCTGGAACTGTCTGGTTAAAAAACAAATTTAATGGAATTAAACTGAAGTACTTTTTGCAGGCGTATAGGTAGTATTCAATTTACGACCATATTTGAGCCTGGAACTACAGTCATTATCCATTGTGGTTGTTAAGTGGATCACTAGGTGACCATGCTTGATTTTATGACCGTTTTTTGCAGAAGTCATCAAATGAAATCTGCAATCATTAAGCTAATCCATTTTATCCAGTGGGCATTTGGGCTGGAAACAAGAAGTAAATATTGGAAATCTGCAAAAAAAAATGCCAATTTTTTGGGGAATCTGGGGTTTTAAACAAGAAATTAAGGTTTACTCTAGACTTTAATTTGTATATCTGATGAAGTGGTCTGCATTTCACATGTTAACTGAATAGAAAATGTGTTAGACTTTAACAGTGTCACAAGTGTGTTCAGTTTCTCTGATTCAACTGTTCTCAATATTTATAAGTCCTGGAATCTACTGCTAGGAATCTTTATTGGGTCATTTCAGTATGTTTTTTTAACATTATATCCTTGAATATTTAACAAGAAGGTAAAGATGATATCGTTTTGATATGTGCTCCTGTCTTACAAATAAGCACCAGCCCACCAAAGTTCAGAAACTGGAGAAATTATGGAACAGCAGCAGATTTAAATGTATAGAAAACAATTCTCTTTTGCCTTTTTTCATTTCCTACAATTCAGTGAAAGAATACTTGAATCATGCTGTTAATTTGTGAAAAATAAAGTGAGCTTACTTTGGAATGACAGCTGCTATTGGGAACCCTGATATTAAAGCCCATGTCACACTGAACCAAGGGATGCAAAGAGGATGTAAAACGGACAAAAAACCTTGCCATCCGTTCAAAAACGCGATGTACTCACTGCCTCCGTTTTGCTTCCTCTCTATCCATCCAGCATCCATTTATTGGAAACAAAGCGTGTAAAATGAAAAAACGTTTGCAGAGGGGACCTATCTCAGATATTAAGGATGTCTAGAGGATGCCTAGAGGATGCAAAGGGACACCTATACTGCCTATAAAAAGGGGGAGCAACTCGCCTGCATATCACTTTCAGAACAGCAGCCAAGCTGTGCAGACCTCTGCAGCCTTCATCTGACTCTTCCTCTTCCACAGCATCCAGTCATGTCCACCGTGGATTGTGACAAAGTCCTTTCGGCAGCCACCATCCTTCTGCAACAGTGCGAAGCCATCTACAGGCTCTGTGAACTCTACTACGGGAAGAAAAGGAGGCACCCAAAAAAAGTCTGGGTCCAAAGATGGTTCGCCAGAAGAGCATAGGACCGACTGTACAACAAGCTGATGGTGGAGCTCAGGAGCGAAGACACTCGGGCGTTCCAGAACTTCATGAGGATGCCTCCAGCCATGTTTGACGAACTTGTGCAGCGGCTGACACCCAGTTTGACCAAGACAAACACCAACTTCCTACCCAGCCTGGAACCTGGGCTCAAGGTGGCACTCACTCTGTGCCACCTGGCCTCAGGGACCACCTACAGGAGCATGCAGTACGGCTGGAGGGTGCCACCCAACACCATCAGCATTGTGGTCAGAGAAGTGGTGCAGGCTATCATTGAAGAATAAAAGGAGGAGCTCCTCCAGTACCCCTCCACTGAAGAAGGATGGAAGAAAGTTGCAGAGCAGTGGTATCAGAAGTGGAACTTCCCCCACACTGTTGGAGCCATAGATGGGAAGCACGTGGCCTGCAAAGCTCCAGCCAAGTCGGGGTCCACTTATCACAACTACAAGGGCTTCTTCAGCATCATCCTCTTCACCATGGACGATGCTGACTACAAGTTCATGTACATCGATGCTTCAGGCAACGGCTCATCTTCAGATGCCCAGGTATACAACGCCAGTTACCTCAAGGAGGGGCTGGAAGGCAACCTCGTGTGCTTCCCAGATCCAGACCCGCTGCCCAACAACAAGCAAGATGTGCCCTACTTCATCATGGGGGATGACGCCTTCTCCTTCACAACCTACCTCATGAAGCCCTACACCTCCAAATACCTCACCCATGAAGAGAGGATCTTCAACTACAGGCTGTTCAGGGCAAGGCAGGTGGTGGAGAACGCCTTTGGCATCCTGGCCAACAGGTTCCAGGTACTTCTCACCACCATGCAGCATTGCCCAGAGACCATGAGGAGGATTGTGGAAGCTTGCTGCATCCTACACAATCTCATGCACACCCGCTACCCAGTCTTGCAGAACAGGCTTGTGGACCGTCAACAAGGCAATGGGGACATGGAGCCTGGGGAATGGAGGCAAGGGCAAAACCTGATAGACACTGAGGATGTGCAAGGCCCCAACAGAGCCTCACATGAGGCGAAGAAGCAGCGCAACCTCCTGAAACACTGGTGCAACTCCCCAGCTGGAGCAGTGGAGTGGCAAGACAGGATGGTAAATGCTTAATGGATGCTTCCTTCAGCCTGTCTCATCACACAGATGAGATTGGGCCATGTATGTTTGGTTGGCCTACAATGAACAGGGCATTTAATAAAGAATTGTGTTTATGTTGACATGTGTGGATGATTGATTATATCATTATTGATAATAAAGGACCATATGTGTGGCAGCTGGGAGGGTGGACCATACAGTCCCACTATGCTTGCACTGGAGGTTTATCTATCCCACTGCTATCCTAACCCATCCCACAGCTATTACCCATCCCACAGGTATCCTAACCCATTCATCCCAAAGCTATCCTTACCCATCCCACAAGCAAGCAAAGGCTTAAACCATTTCTAAAAGTTTCCACCAAGACTTTATTAAAGAAAAGAAACGAAGCAAGTGTGTGAATCATAAATAGACTTTATTAACAACAAGCTATAAGACAAAAATGAGTCTCTGGCACTCCTCTTGGTCACTCAGTCTCAGGGGTGAAGGGTGCAGGTGCTGTGAAGGTGGCTGGTGCTGGAGTGCTTGTCATCAGTTCCTCCAGAAGAAGAAGCAGCAGAAGCGCCAGCCCCAAAAGAGTGAGCCCGTGCTGCAGAAGCCCCAGTAGAACCAGAGTGAGGGCCAGGGGGCGGGATGGTAGCCCTGTCCCTCTTGCAAGGGCTGGCAGCAGATGGCTGAGGCTTGCTGTGCTTCCGCATGGTTGTGGGGTTGCTGGCTGGCAGGGAGGCTGGCAGGAAGGCTGGCAGGCAGGCAGGCACCAAGGCTTGCAGGCAGGCTGGCACCAAGGCTGGCACCAAGGCTGGCATCAAGGCTTTCAGGCAGACATGCAGGCAGGGCAGGCAAGGCAGCCAATCCATCTGGCAGCAGGTCTTTCCTCTGAATGGCGACCTGTTTCCGAGCTGCTTCCGTTATATCCGCAGGGCTGACGCAATGCATCCTCCCCGCATGCACAATTAACGCCAGGCATCCATTAGGCTTCCGCTGTGCATCCGCTGTGCATCCGCTGTGCATCCGCTGTGCATCCGCTTCATCCGCTCGGCATCCGTTCCGCATCTGCTGTATCCGTTCCGCGTCCGCTTTGCTGAGACCCCCGGAAGCCCTGCGGATGTGCCATCCACTCTCATCCGCTTCCATCCGCTAGGCTTCCGTTCCGCATCCGCTTTGCATCTGCCTTGCGTCCTCCATGCGTCCGTGTTATCCGCTCCGGTTATGCACATTTTTGCCCCTTTTGAGAGCGGGTAACATCAGATGGAACATTTTGCTCGTCCGCTGTGTCCTTTTTGCATCCGTTGGGCAGTGTGACATGGGCTTAAGCTGCCTCTTTGGTGAAAAATGCTGCTTATAATTCATTCATACAGTAGATGGCTTTTATGGGTTGTTGTTGTTTTTGAGTAACATTCAAACAAACAACTACATAGATGCAATTATTTCCTTTATCTGCTCTCTTATAACATGGAGGAAAATGTAGGTAGCACTTATAAACAAGTCTTTCCCATTCATTTACAGGCCTTTGTAAGGCAAAATAGAAATAAATATGCTGCCCAGTCTGAAGAAAGTCCCTTCTTTGTTTGCAATTTTTCATTTGTATGCACTAATTTTTTTAAAAAAATAATTTATCATAATTTTTAATGATGAACATCAAAACACCATTTGTCCACAAAGCATGGCATTATGCTATATAATAAAAAATAGACTTTTAGGGTCCTACAACATGTTTTGTGTTTATTAGCTGGTGAGTTGTCCTGTATTGAAAAAATTTGAAGGAGGAATGATGTGTATAACTGTTCAGAAAGATATTTGTTTTCATGTATGAGAAAGAGAAACTCACTTTTATCAGGTTTTATCATGATTTTTATTATATTTATCAGAATCAAGGCTTTTGGAGGTAGATTACATGACTCTTTTTAAAAACTTTGCAAGTGTTAAGTATACTACTTTACCAGTTGTTACAGTTGTTCCAGACCCCGCTTTGATTTCAAAACTTGTAGACTTCCAGCCAACAGTTCAGGAGGCAACAAGCCTTCTATCATCTGTGATTGATGAGGATGATTCCACTCAGGTAGGTGTTGATTCAAAGTCTGAGCTTGAATAAGGAATACAAAGCCCTAAATCACACCACCAGGCAAAAAGAATGGAGCAGGAGAGGTCATCTTGGCACCTCAAGAGGAAGAGATGATGATTTCTTTTATGAAGCACAGCAAGGAACTCTGGCTATTTAAGAGCATGCTTCAGACTTCTTCTCCTCGTTAGAAAAATTCTCCTGCTTTCTGAATCGTGTTCCTGTGACCCTTTCCTCTAAGGCTCTGTGATTTAGTTTGACTTTGGGTCAGCTTCTGTAAAATAACTGGTATTTAACCCGCTGGCTTTTCTTGGCAATCGTGCAATTTAGCATAATTGTGAGTTTTAAATTACCAATTCTTGGGCCTATTTTGGCTACTGGTAGAAAATTTGCAACACCGTCATCAGATCATATCTATACCATCTGGGACTTAAATTTAAGCTCTTTCTCTTCCATCCTTTCATATCAATGGACTCCTGGCCATTCTTTTTCCCAGCATTACATTATCCATTGTTGTCTGCAATAACCAAACAACCTAATTGAATAATACAGTTGGAAGGGACCTTGGAGGTCTTATAATCCAACCCCCTGATTAAGCAGGAGACTGTATATCATTCCAGACAAATGGCTGTCTAGTATCTTCTTAAAAGCCTCCAGTGATGAAGCACTGACAACTTCTGAAGGCAATCAAGTTCCTGAATATAATGTTGAACTTGTGAAAGATACTGGTTTGTGGTTAATTATGTTTGGTCTGATAGTTGGGAGACTGCCAAAAATTGTCCTTTTGATGTGAGCTTGTATTTCCAGAGAATACCTATTTCTTTCCACTTCTGTTCTATTAATCTTTTCCTGAAATTATTCTTATCATAATTACAGGAGAATATTAAACCAGGGGTGTCAAACTTGCAGCCCATGGGCCAGATACATTATGCGCTGGCCATACCACACCCGGTTTAGTGAACGGGAAAAAGTTGTGCTATAATACCATTCTATGAAGCCTTAGTAAGACCACACCTAGAGTACTGCATCCAGTTCTGTTCACCACATTACAAAAAAGATGTTGAGACTCTAGAAAAAGTACAGAGAAGAACAACGGGGATGATTAGGGGACCCACATTACGTATCTCATATTAACACAGTTGAGAAAGTCCAGAAATATTTCACAAGAAGAGTTCTCCATTCCTCTACTAGTTGCAGAATACCTTATGCCACCAGACTCAAAATTCTAGACCTAGAAAACCTAGAACTACGCCGCCTTCATTCCAATCTAAGTATAGTATATAAAATCATACATTGCAATGTCCGACCAGTCAATGAACACTTCAGCTTCAACCATATCAACATAAGAGCAAACAATAGACACAAACTCAAGGTTAATCACACCAAACTTGATTGCAGGAAATACAACTTCAGCAAAAGAGTGGTCAATGTCTGGAATACTCTACCTGACTCTGTGGTTTCTTCCCCAAACCCCAAAAACTTTAAGCTTAGACTGTCTCCTATTGACCTCACCCCTTTCCTTAAGAGGTCTGCAGGGGGCATGCATAAGCCAACCAACGTGCCTACTGTCCCTGTCCTATTGTTTCTTTTATATATTTTTTTTTATTTTTCTTACATGTATCCATGTATTCATAACTATGTTTTTACTTATACCTATTATCTTGTAAGCAATTCACAAATAAATAAAAATATGAAGAATATAGGAACTGGACTTGGATAGCCTAGTAAGAGAAGGACCAGGAGAGACATGATAGCAGTCTTCCAATATTTGAGGGGCTGTCACAGGGAGGAAGGGGTCAAGCTATTTTCTAAAGCACCCAAAGGGCAGACAAGGAATAATGGATGGAAACTGAACAAGCAGAGATTTAACCCTGAAATAAGGAGAAACTTTCTGACAGTGAGAACAATCAACCAATGGAACAGCTTGCCCTCAGAAGTTGTGGGAGCGCCATCACTTGAGACTTTCTTTTTTTTTTTTTTTGCAAACTGATGCAAAATATTTATTTCAAGTTAGTTATCTTTTGATGCAGTAGTTTTCTCCTCATATAGACTCAATGTGATAGCCACTTTTTTAAATCTGTAAATAATGTTATCAAAATAATCTTAATCCTTGAAATCCCACAAAAATTTTACATTTTAACAATCCACCCTGAATATCAAAGTTGCAAGAACACAAACAATTCCTATATAAAAATATTTATATTTTACAGCTGTACCCTCCCACAAAAGAAAAACCAAACATGCTTGGTTAAGTGATAAAGCTCCCCAAGCCGCCAAAAAATAAAAAAAAGTTCCATGTTATCAGCATTAATTTAACACAGTTAGAACTTCCGTGCCATTTTGTCAGTGGCAATGATTGTTTTAGCACATTGCCGCACAACATTTTGCAATGTGGACGGGAGTATGAGAAGCTTGTGGTTGCCCAACTTAAGTCTTTTGCATCCTGCTCCTGATGAGACTGAACCTGCCTTGCTCCAGAAGGTGGAATGGATTGTTCTCTATGAAGCACAGAAGGGCAAAATCAAAAAGTAGTAAGCCAGTAGCTTTCTTCTTTGGGATATAATTCTTTCCCTTGTGCATGAAGTTTTCAACAATAAAAAACTGAACAGGCTTGAGATAGAATAAACTCTGTTTCATTTGAACCCCAAACATTTATGTGCTGAACTACAAACTGAGTTTGCTGAGTTGGTTTGATATAATGGATTTTTGGTGCTCAACTTCAGGCATCGTTGTCAGAAGTTTCACTGCTACTTGTTTCTGTGTCTGACTCTTCAAACTCTTATCTTAAAAGTGCTTCTCCAATGGGAGAATAATTGACTGTTTCCTTGTCCTCGAAGAAATTCACTCTTCCGAAAACCATTTCTTCTTAGCTGCTCTGACTTTATTTGGAACTCTTTGAGCTCATCCTCTGTGAGGGGAAGGCAATTCTCATCATTCTCAGGATATTCCTGCCATCCCATTGCTTTCAGTAATCTGTGTTCTGCTTCTAAAGAATGAGAAAGATTCTCTTCCAAAAGCAAAGAAAGCCCATTCTGATGGCAGTTCTCCTCCCAGTTTTCCTTTGGTTCTGCTGTACTACCACCATCCACATCCTCCAGTTTGTTTTTCTCATGGTGCTTTGGCAATCCTCCATTCTTCCTTCAGCTTTTAAGAACTCACTCTTTGTTCTATATTAACATACTTGAAATACCCTTTCCGATTGGTCCATAAATGCCACTTGCTGATTGGTTCAAAAGTGCGAGCCTGATTGGTTCGTATTGCCACCTTGTGATTGGCCCGCCAGATTGGCAGGAGATTCAAAGATCCATCATTGGTTGTGAGCCATGTGCAGCCACTATAAAAGAGGCTGCCGCGGCTCTGCAGTAAGAACTGATGCAAGGAACCAAATAAAGAGCTGAAAGTCACACTGGTCTCGTGTCTCTTTTTCCCGCGATCTAACACTGGCGATGAGGATGGGATTCTGAGACAAAGGAGACCAGTCGAGCATGTGGCAATGAGGACTGACCAACCGACGAGATGGCCGGCAGCAACTCGCCACCCGCACCATTTGACCCAACAACAGAGGACTGGGAATCGTACATCGACCAATTCCTCATGTTCCTCGAGAGCAACAATCTGCAAGGGATCTCTGATAAAAGGAAGAGAGCCGTGTTCCTGACACACTGTGGGCCCACAGTGTTCAAAATGGCCAAAGCGTTGGCCAAACCTCAGGACGTCAAACAGATGGCATGGCCAGAGTTGGATCGACTACTAAGAGAAGGTGAGAGTGTTGGGGAATTCGTAGAAGCTCTGAGGGACATTGGCAGTGTATGTGAGTTTCTCAATATGGACAAAGCCATGAGAGACCGTGTGGTCCTGGGACTGAGGGATCTCACATTACAGAGCTGACTACTGACCCAGCCCAATATCACTGTTACCGAGGCCATTATCGAGGCAACCGCAGCTGAAGCCACAAAGAAATCAGCAGCAACCATGCAGAAAATGAATGGGGTGACCCAGCAAACACAGGCAGAAAAAGGCCAACACCAAGAAAGGAAACCAGAGGGAAACCAAAAGACCACCACCACTACCACACACCATGAGGACGTCGAGTCCTTATTTGAGACCGACAACAAGGATGAAGAGATACACAGACTCCAGTTGGAATGGTACAGACAAGAAAGGAGAGAACGCAAGTTGGGTTTCCAATGCGCCGGGTGCAGAGGAAACCACCCCCGATGTAAGTGCTGTTTCCTAGACACTATTTGCCGCCACTGCGAGAAACAGGGACACATTGCTAGGGTCTGCTGAAATAAAAAGAGCTACAGCCCTAGGCAACGAGACAGCACCCCCCCCAGGACCAGAGACAGACAGACAGGGAACCGTTGGAGCCACGAAAGCAGAAATAAGCAGCTCATCGATCCCTACCAAAAGGAAGAGACCCATCAGACAATTACCATTGGGCATTCGAGCACGACAGTTGCCCGTAAAGTACACATACAGGTCAACATTGAAGGCCAACAGTGCAACATGGAAGTGGACTCTGGATCATACCTGTCAATGGTATCCTGGAACACCATTAAATGACTAATCCCCAGCATACAAAGAAGACAACTAGAAAACCAAAGATTGACCTTGAAGGACTACCAGGAGAACAGGATCCCCTGTAGTTGGAGTTGGACGTTTTCAAATAACCTTCAAGGAACACTCAGGAATCCTCCCACTGACAACAGTGGACAGGGATCACCCAAGCCTGCTGGGGCTAGAATGGTTTGTGCCTCTGGGGATCGAAGTGATCGGCATAAACAGCATCACCGAGGCAGACTGGGAGGAGAGCCTGATGAAAGACTTCCAGGATGTTTTTGACGGGAAGCTAGGCAAGTACCAAGGGTCCCCTATTTCATTTAATTTGAACCCAAACATAGCACCAATCCGGTTAAAGGCACGGCGGGTTCCATTCGCACTCAAACCAAAGATCGATGAGAAATTGGATAAGCTCATCGCACAGAGGGTACTGGAACAAATAGACCACATGAGATGGGAAACCCCAATTGTGACCCCGATAAAGCCAGATTGATCCGTACGAATCTGCGGAGACTATAAGGCTATCCTTAACCATATGCTAGAACAAAGCGTGTACCCCGTCCCAGTGGTTTATTACATTCGCTGAGGGGAGGAAAAATCTTCATGAAGCTCAACCTGGTGCAGGCATACCAGCAATTGCCCATTGATTCCGAAACAGCAGAGGCACAAACCATTGTGACTCACAGGGGGGCATTTAAATGCAACAGGTTACAATTCGGAGTCAGCATGGCCCCAGGGGTGTTCCAAAGCCTGATGGACCATCTTTTACAAGGAATTAAAGGGGTGGTACCCTACTTCAATGACATGTTGGTAGCCGCTAAGAACAAAAACCAAAAAATTGGAAAGCCACCTCAGGGAAGTCCTAAAAAGATTTAAAGAGGCGGGACTCAAGGTCAAAAAAGAAAAATGCCAGCTGGCCACTGAGAAAGTTGAATTCCTGGGGTATCTAATAGACAAAGAAGGAATTCACCCCACCGAAAAGAAAATTAAAGCCATAAAAGAAGTCCCCAGACCACAAAACAAAACAGAATTACAAGCATTTCTGGGACTCATTAATTTTTATAATGTCTTTTTGCCGCAGAAGGCAACAACGGCTGAGCCACTGCATAGACTACTCGATAAGACAGCTACCTGGACCTGGGGCCAACGGGAAGAAGCCGCGTTCCAAGGAATAAAAGATCTGCTGACATCTGAATTGGTACTTATTCAATACAGCAAAACCCTACTGCTGACAGTGACATGTGACGCATCACCTTTCGGCGTCGGGGCCATACTAAGCCACACACTACTAGATGGGGGAGAAGCACAAATCGCTTTCTACTGCAAGACGTTGTCCAAGGCAGAGAGGAACTATAGCCAGCTGGACAGAGAGGCACTAGCAGCGATCACCAGAGTAAAGCATTTCCACGAGTATCTCTACGGTAGGACTTTCTTACTCGTTATCGACCACAAGCCACTCCTGGGGATACTCTCAGGGAACAAGGCCACCCCAAACATATTGTCACTACGGATGACAAGGTGGTCCGAATTCCTGGCCGCATATAACTACCAATTAATCCACCGGCCAGGGAAGAGCATATCACACGCAGACGCCCTGAGTCGTTCTCCCCTGCCGGACCTGGAAGATGACCCAGCACTGACCACATCCACACTACAAATAAAAACCTTGCCAAACCTACCCATAATTGTGTCAGACATTGCAAAAGAGACCGCTAGAGACAGACAACTGGTGCAGATTTTAAACTGGGTCGCAAAAGGGTGGCCGGAAACTGGTGATGGTGACACGTTCAAACCCTTCTGAACCCAACAAACTGAGCTATCGATATTGAAGGGATGTATACTGTGGGGGGATAGAGTTGTTATTCCAAAAAAAATGCAGGAAAAAGTACTGTGCATGCTACATGAAGGACACCCGGGTATCATCAAAATGAAATCCCTGGCCAGGAGTTATGTCTGGTGGCCCAGGATGGACAAAGACATGGGTGGTAACATGCAACAAATGCCAAAAGTCCAGACCTACCCCCCTCCCACACCTACCCTCGAGTGGCAGACACCCAGGGGCCCCTGGTCGAGAATTCATATAGATTTTGCCAGACCCACAAAGGGATATACATTTTTAATAATTGTCGATGGTTACTCCAACTGGTTGGAGGTCACAGTCATGTAGTCCACGATGACAGAAGCCGTCATCAAACAGCTAAGAAAACTGTTTGCAACGCATGGGTTACTAGACTTGTTAGTCTCAGACAACAGGCCACAGTTCACAGTGCTGTCATTCAAAAAATTCCTCGCCGAACTGGGTATACAGCATGCCCTAACTGCACCCACTCACCCAGCTACAAATGGACGGGCAGAACGCATAGTTCGGTATGCTAAAGAGGCATTAAATAAAATAGACACAGGTGACATTCAAGACAAAATCAATAAAATGCTAACCATCCAATATATAACACCAAACACGTCGACTAACAAGAGCCCAGCAGAACTCCTGATGGGCAGGAAACTACGCTCACACCTGGACAGATTACACCCAACATATAACCCCAAAAAGCCACCAGGCTCCTCCAGTAAATACCGCACATTCACAACAGGGAATCTGGTATACACAAAAAACCTTACGGAGACCCACTAAGGATACCAGCTAGAATAACTCAAATAACGGGACCCCGGTCATACCAACTAGAAACGGAGGATGGGAGAAACTGGAAGAGACACATAGACCAACTAAGGTCTAAAACAATAGAAAGAAACACTGACAACCCTGAGAACACACAACAACCACACACTCAAAGACCACACCAAACAGACTATAACAAAACCAGAGAGGGGGGAGATCAACCAAACATAAATCAAAGGGGAGGAGAAAACCAATAATAATACAACAGCAAACAAACAAACAACAAACACCACTGGTAGGCTCATTTAGAAACCAAAACTACTTACCGGCAGAAGACTTCGGCAGAAGGGAACTGACAGCGGAAAACCAACACGAGGGCACTCCTGGAAGAGGCAGCTGAGCTGACCCAACCAGCCCGGAGAGACCAGACAGGAGCGGCAGAGCTGACGCAACCAGCCCAGGTAGACCGGGTGGGAGCGGCAGAGCTGACTCACCCTTCCTGGAGGTTCCACTGAGAAGGAGAGGAGAGACAGCGATCCCATCTGAACCAGCAACACTGCAATTGAGCTGTGCAGCTCAAGTAGAAACCATAGAAGCCCTGCCTATTTATGGGACTACGTATCGTAGGTCGGACTGAAACAAGAGGGGAGGGATGTTCTATATTAACATACTTGAAATACCCTTTTCTGATTGGTCCATAAATGCCATTTGCTGATTGGTTCAAAAGCGTGAGCCTGATTGGTTCACATTGCCACCTTGTGATTGGCCTGCCAGATCGGCGGGAGATTCAAAGAGATGTCATTGGCCGTGAGCCATGAGCAGCCACTATAAAAGAGGCTGCTGCAGCTCCATGGTTAGAACTGATGCAAGGAACCAAATAAAGAGCTGAAAGTCACACTGGTCTTGAGTCTCTTTTTATCTAACACTCTTCTTATCTGTGATGCGGTGCATCAGCTTTGTCAAGTGAGAGGAGTTTATTTCAATAGGAGGGGTGGTACTGGAGGGACTCTCTTTGGAAGAGGTGAGAACAGAGCCACTGGTTAACACAGCTGGTTTGGTTACAGACACAGGACTGGTAAAAGCTGAATCATGCCTGGAGGTTCGTGAGCTTGGTTTATGTTCACTTCTGTTAGCTTTCCAATGATTTGGCTTAGATGGGGGTGCTGCAGGCTTAGGAACCAGATTTTTGTAGGCACTTGGGACAATGGAGGTTGCCTTGTTGCCATCTGAAAGCTGAGATCCTGGTGATGTGAATGTTGCTGAGAAGGCAGCAGCAGGATCCTCTTTTGAAACCTTTTTGATGACCAGCATCTTGGTAGATTGCTTGGCACTAGGAGGATTTTCCCAAACACCAGATGGAGTTCCAGCTGGTTTACCCTGGCTGTGCTGTTTTCCAGCTTTTGGATTCAATGATGGAAAATCTTCCTCCTCAAACTGTAATTTCTCCTTTTCTTCCTTTTCCTCCCTAGCTTCAGCAGTTGGCTTTTCCTGAAAACCTGAATTCTTTCAGGAGTAGAAATTGCCATTCTAATGGTGATGAAATCCAGTTCCTCCTCCTCTCTGACTCATGCCATCATGGCCACATGAAGAACCATGCCAACCTGGCTGACTGCCAGCTAGCCCAACATGGGTTCCTTTAGAAACACCAGAATCCACAGAATCATGGGGGTGTAGGGAAGGCTGATGCCAATAGTGTCCAACAGTTCTGAGGAGGCTATTATTAAAGTAATCATCAGAAGAGTTGTGCCATCTTCGGCTTACACCAAACCAGCCTTCTCCTCAAGGAAGATGTTCTCCATGCTTTTCAAAAGTAGCTCCAGGAACCTTGGCAGATTGTGGTGTACAGAAGTTAAGCCAGGCAGGAACAAAGTCATGCTGCGCCATTTAGATCCAGTGTCTCTCTTCAATGAAGTAAGGCATCATACCTCATGGCCAGGAGCCGGTTTGGCCTTTGCAATCCACTCTCACTTGAATACTTGGATTTCCAGATTTCTTCCTTCGCCAGGGTGTACCTATGCCAGCTGTGTGGCAATGGTGAGTCCCAAAGGAAGCACAAGGAGCCGCACTTTGTGCTGACTGCACCCCTTAACCCTCTAGCTGCTCATCTTAAATGCTCTCTGAACTCATATGAGAGGGAAAAAAAGCCTAAAATGCAGTGTTCATTTTTGGAAAACTATAGCTACATTCACCACATTAAACTGTTCCCTGTTGTCACAATGCTGTGTAATTCAGCTAGTACATTACAAAAGTCATTGTCAAATTTGTACAACATTCAGAAAAGCATGGTAATTAATGGTGAATTTCACAAATCCACTTTGCTCATCTTCTGCAACAAATAAACTTAAAACAAAGAGACAGGGAGAGGATGCTGAGGAGTCTTGAAAATTCTCGTATAGTAACCTTTTGTTCTTATTATTTGCTAAAATGCAGGATTCATTTTTAATGGTTGCTAAAAATTAGCTTTCTTAAAAACACTATTTTGAAAGGCTTTTCACTTAAGTTTCCTTGGTAAGGAACTAAAAGCAACTTGAAGATACAAGATTCAATTATTACTGTCTTCCTACCGTTTCTAGTTATGCATTCAATTAAAGCTAAAAGCAAAGGGCCAAACTGGCAAGCATCCTTTTACTATATTTGAATTGCTGCCTTTAAAAATAGAGGGAAAAATGGCTGTATTTTAAGCCCATGTCACACTGAACCAACGGATGCAAAGAGGATGTAAAACGGACAAAAAACCTTGCCATCCATTCGAAAACGCGATGTACTCACTGCCTCCGTTTGGCTTCCTCTCTATCCGTCCAGCATCCGTTTATGGATGTTTCATCTGCTCCAAAAGTTTTGGGCTGCCCAAAACTATTGCACGGAAAATGTACCCAGTTTGTCCGTTCTGCATCCACTATGCATCCATTAGGCATCCGTTAGGCATCCGTTACGCATCCGTTACGCATCTGTTATGCATCCGCTATATCTTCTAGGAATCCGCTGCACATCCGTGCAACTCGCATCCGCCCAGACGCAGGGAGGAAGCGGAACGGACGTGGAACAGATGCAGAACAGATGCCTAGCGGATGCAGAATGGAAACAAAGTGTTTAAAATGGAAAAAACGTTCGCAGAGGGGACCTATCTCGGATATTAAGGATGTCTAGAGGATGCCTAGAGGATGCCTAGAGGATGCCTAGTGGAAAACCTATACTGCCTATAAAAAGGGGGAGCAACTCGCCTGCATCGCACTTTCAGAACAGCAGCTCAGCGGTGCAGACCTCTGCAGCCTTCATCTGGCTCTTCCTCTTCCACAGCATCCAGTCATGTCCACTGTGGATTGTAACAAAGTCCTTTCGGCAGCCACCATCATTCTGCAACAGTGCGAAGCCATCTGCAGGCTCTGTGAACTCTACTGCGAGAAGAAAAGGAGCCACCCAAGAAGAGTCTGGATCCGAAGATGGTTCGCCAGAAGAGCAGAGGACAGACTGTACAACAAGCTGATGGTGGAGCTCAGGAGCGAAGACACTTGGGTATTCCAGAACTTCATGAGGATGCCTCCAGCCATGTTTGATGAAGTTGTGCAGCGGCTGACACCCAGGTTGACCAAGGCAAACACCAGCTTCCGGCCCAGCCTGGAACCTGGGCTCAAGGTGGCACTCACTCTGCACCACCTGGCCTCAGGGACCACGTTCAGGAGCATGCAGTATGGCTGGAGGGTGCCACACAACACCATCAGCATTGTGGTCAGAGAAGTGGTGCAGGCCATCATCGAAGAATACAAGGAGGAGCTCCTCCAGTACCCCTCCACTGAAGAAGGATGGAAGAAAGTTGCAGAGCAGTGGTATCAGAAGTGGAACTTACCACACACCATTGGAGCCATAGATGGCAAGCACATGGCCTGCAAATCAACAGCCAAGTCGGGGTCCACTTATTTCAACTCCAAGGGCTTCTTCAGCATTATCCTCTTTCCCATGGTCGATGCTAACTACAAGTTTATGTACATCGATGCTTCAGGCAACGGCTCATCTTCAGATGCCCAGGTATACAACGCCAGTCACCTCAAGGAGGAGCTGGAAGGCAAACTCATTGTGGCCTTCCCAGATCCAGAACCCCTGCCCAACGACACACAAGATGTGCCCTACTTCATCGTGGGGGATGATGCCTTCTCCCTCACAACCTACCTCATGAAGCCCTACACTTCCAGACTCCTGACCCGTGAAGAGAGGATCTTCAACTACAGGCTGTCCAGGGCAAGGCGGGTGGTGGAGAACGCCTTTGGCATCCTAGCCAACAGGTTCCAGGTACTTCTCACAACCATGCAGCATTGCCCAGAGACCGTGAGGAGGATCATGGAAACTTGCTGCATCCTGCACAATCTCATGCGCACCCACTACCCAGTGTTGCAGAACAGGCTCATGGACTTCCAACAAGGCAATGGGGTCATAGAGCCTGGGGAATGGAGGCAAGGGCGAAACCTGATCGACTCTGAGGATGTGCAAGGCCCCAACAGAGCCTCACATGAAGCGAAGAAGCAGCGCAACCTCCTGAAACACTGGTGCAACTCCCCAGCTGGAGCAGTGGAGTGGCAAGACAGGATGGTAGATGCTTAATGGATGCTTCCTTCAGCCTGTCTCATCACACAGATGAGATTGGGCCATGTATGTTTGGTTGGCCTACAATGAACAGGGCGTTTAATAAAGAGTTTTGTTTGTGTTGACATGTGTGGATAATTATTACATTATTATTGATAATAAAGGGCCATAGGTGTGGCACCTGGGAGGGTGGACCATACAGTCCCACTATGCTTGCACTGGAGGTTTATCTATCCCACAGCTATTAGCCATCCCACAGGTATCCCTGCCCATCCCACAGCTATCTCAACCCATCCCACAGCTATCTTAACCCATCCCACAAGCATGCAAAGGCTTAAACCATTTCTAAAAGTTTCCAGCAAGACTTTATTAAAAAAAAGAAATGAAGCAAGTGTATGAATCAAAAATAGACTTTATTAACAACAAGCTATAAGACAAAAATGAGTCTCTGGCACTCCTCTTGGTCGCTCAGGGGTGAAGGGTGCAGGTGCTTTGGAGGTGGCTGGTGCTGGAGTGCTTGTCATCAGCTCCTCCAGAAGCAGAAGCAGCAGAAGCCCCAGTCCCAGAAGAGCGAGCCCATGCTTCAGAAGCCCCAGCAGAAGCAGAGTGAGGGCCAGGGGGTGGGATGGTAGCCCTGTCCCTCTTGCCAGGGCTGGCAGCAGATGGCTGAGGCTTGCTGTGCTTCCACATGGTTGTGGGGTTGCTGGCTGGCAGGGAGGCTGGCAGGAACCAAGGCTGGCAGGAAGGCTGGAAGGGAGGCTGGCACCAAGGCAGGCAGGAAGGCTGGCAGGAAGGCAGGGACCAAGGCTTGCAGGCAGACATGAACCAAGGCTGGCAGGAAGGCAGGCAGCAAGGCTGGCAGGCACCAAGGCTGGCAGCAAGGCTTGCAGGCAGGCTGGCAGCAAGGCTGGCAGGGAGGCTGGAAGCAAGGCTTGCAGCAAGGCTGGCAGCAAGGCTTACAGGCAGGCTGGCAGCAAGGTTGGCAGGGAGGCTGGCAGCAAGGCTTGCAGCAGGGCTGGCAGCAAGGCTGGCAGCAAGGCTGGCAGGCAGACATGCAGGCAGGGCAGGCAAGGTAGCCAATCCGTCCGGCTGCCAAAATGGCTGCCCAGACCAGCCGAGGGCCAGAGTGGGCTATCACTTGAGACTTTCAAGAAGAGATTGGGCTGCCATCTGTCAGAAATGGTGTAGGGTCTCCTGCTTGGGCAAGGGGTTGGATTAGATGACCTACAAGGTGCCTTCCAATTCTGATTATCTGTTATCTGTCATGTGATGATGCTGTGACGACCCCGTAATGATGCAAGTTTGACACCCCTGTATTAAACCCTTTAACCCTGACCCTAAAATTTCTGATTTTTGAAAGAGTGGTGATGCTTGTTAATACTATTTAATAATAATTGAATTATTTTAATCTGGTATTCCCACATAGTAACTAATTTTTTCACAATGAATTAAATGAATAATGATAGGGGTGCAATAAACTGATCTCCAAGCTATGTATATTCACTGGTCATCTTTACATTCGAAACATAAAACTTGGTTCACAGATTACAAGCCAAAAGAGAACAGCCCAAAACTTAGCTTAATGTTTGAAGTTATAAGAATAACAACAAAAAGCCCCTTTTCATGAATAATTCAGTACGTGGAAGGAGAATCCTGCAACAGCTTAAAATAAAGTAAGCCTTCAATCCATAGGGCTCTACACAGGAAGACTTCCCACCCACTCCCATTTAAAAGCATTCTGAACAGAATAGCACCATGCAAAATCCTTTGAAAAAGCTGCTTTGCCATTTTTCCCCAGACTTAACACAGTTGTTTGTAGAGCTGCTTCAAACTGCTTTCACCTTCGTATGTCTGCACAGCTGATTTGCTTCACTGGAAGAAAGGTGGGAAAAGCATTTCATATTCATGTACAGACAGTTAAAGCTGTTTGTGAAGCTTCTGAGCTTGGGGAAAAAAGATGTAAAAGCCATAATGATCCAAGGAAGGGTACTTTGTCCAAGCTCCTGTACATCATGAATCACCTCTTTTAAACAATTAGCATAGCCTCAGTACAAAATAGAGAAAGTGATGTGATGGGCAATCAACAATTGTATACTAACTAGACCACTGTTATTCAGTAGTTAGTGGGAAAAATAACAGTAGAGTAACAGGACCAGAATTGAAGGGGGAGGTAGGGAAGGAGAGGGTGGGGAGACAGAGAGAGCAAGCTTGAAATATAATTGAATTGCATTATATTTCGGGAGGAAGGGAGGGTTATTTTGTAACTGCTGCTTCTCCATCCAACTTAATTTCCTCACAAAGAAAATACAACAGAGAATGGACCCAGTGTGCTTCTCTTGGTATTTACACTCTAGGGGAGGCCGCAGTTGAATCGGTCAACTATGTGCAGAAAAATCTTTGTTAGAATATAGCAACACTTTTCAAAATGTGTTTTTTTTTCCTTTCCCAATTTTCTTCAGGTGTTAAAATTGATAAAGTATAATTTCCAATTTGACTTTTTTATTTTTCGTGGATATTTGGTACATCAAAGTAAATCTTTATTTACTCCTGCCTTACAAGAGAAATTTTGAATTAGTGCTATAGAAATTTAAATGAAAAGACATTTAGCACTTTCAATTAGTGTTATACATTTAGAAATTAACTGCTGTTTGTAACCATAAGTACATCAATCTTTCAAAGTGAACATAACTTGATCAGAATATGCACAATTACTTGTAGTGATATTCTGTGCTAATTACTTTGAACTTTTATAATCAACAACTTATATCAAACAATTGTGCAAATATTTATGGAATAGGATGACCAGCTTTTTGTCCTTTAAATGCCCCATCTCAACACCAGAACTGCCATATGAGAAGTATCATAAATAGATCAATACATGCTAAAGGGACTCTCACTTTAAAACAAATAGTGCTGAATTCCAAGCAAAGAGCACACAGTAGCTCAAACTAGAGCTATTAACTACTACTTAATGTCAATTATGTTAAGGAAGAAGGGTCTACCCTGTAATATCTACACAGTGATTCATTTATCATTGAAAAGATAATTACAACTTTGGTACATCTGTCAGTTCAATCAAACTTTCCAATGCAAGTCATTAAGAATCTGGATCAACTCTAGTTGCAATAGAACTGAGAACAATTTGTACTTGTGGAAATACAATAGTAATGTGGATAAAATGTCAAGAATAAAGCAAAAGTATTGAAAAGATAGAGAGAAATCCAGTGTGGAAAATGTCCATTACATTCCAAGATGAAAGAAGATAGTGAAGTACAACATCACATTTTTATGAATAGGCAATGCTTGACTTTTTAATAGTTAACTTGCTCTCTAAAATCAGAAGTCAGGCCCTTCTTTAAGTATTACCTACAAGGAATTGTGTCCTGTGAATGAAGGCAAATAAACATGTCCCAGGATAATGTTGCAGGATCTAATCTGAGTCAGTCTAGGACAGACTAGAACCAAAGGTTTATTCTTCCAAGCTTTCAGGCTCACGCTGGAGCCTGACAAGGGAACGTCTGTCTGTCTGTCTGTCTGTCTGTCTGTCTGTCTGTCTGTCTATCTGTCTCTCTCTCTCTCTCTCTCTCTGTGTGTGTGTGTGTGTGTGTGTGTATTTCTCTTTGTCCCTGTCTCTGCCTCTTTCTCTATCTCTGTCTCTGTCTCTGTCTGTCTCTGTCTCTGTCTCTCTGTCTGTTTCTGTCTCTCTCTCTCTGTCTGTGTGAATCTCTGTCTCTCTCTGTGTGTCTCTATTTCTCTGTCTCTGTCTCTCTGTCTCTCTCTCTCCCTCCAGAATGTGTATACTAGGCTGTTCTATGCATTGCATTTATATGGTGCCTGGCTATGTATGGCTTTTAGTTTTTAATTAGGGTGTTGGTGGCCATCAAATAAATACAACACATAGAATGGCCGAATGCACACATTCTGGAAAAAATAGACACATTCCCTGGGGATGGGCTCCAATGCAAACCCAAAAGCTTGGAAGAATAAGCTTTTAGTCCCAATGACCAATTCAAATTGGATCCTGTGAATTGTGTCCTGCTTGATAAAATTCTAGAGGTGTGAAAACTAGAAGACAAACAAAAGTAAGCAAGGTTAACAAAGAAGCTTCTTGCACTACCACAAAGACATTCTTAGAGTCAGATGTCTTTGTGCCTAAGGCAGAACTTGAACTCATGATCACCTTGTTTGTTTGTTTGCTTGCTTGCTTGTATCCCGCCTTTATTATTTTTACAAATAAAATAAATAACTCAAGGTGGCAAAATATATCCAACATATCTTCCTCTTTCTATTTTCCCCACAACAACCCTATTGAAATATTGAAAATGAAAACACTGAAATGTTGAAAGAAGGGAAGGATGGACTATGAATAAATGATTTTAAAATACAGTAAAAGTGGACTATGGGGAATGATTTGAAAACTAAATCATTTTAGTTAACTTTTGAAAGAAAAAAAATACTGACAAACAGTTCATAATTTGTAGCCTGATGCCTTAATCACTATCCTGAACAGCCTTTTTCTTTTTACTGATCACTCAAAAAAAAAATCCTGTTATTACTGAAATGTCACCATGTTGTTTGTTCTATTGCTAGCTATTAATTTTAAATTGCCTTCAGTCTATTAGAAATAGCTGATTTTGCTTAAATTGGATGACTCATGCCTCATAGTATTTAATTTTCCCAGCTATTGCTGTTATTTGTTGCTTAATAATTTCCAAAGCATTTTCAATTTTTCTGGTGCAAAGCCAAAAAAAATTTTCATTAATCTTGTCTTGATTCCTACATTCTTCAGTTTTTAGTCTCTTGTGTCCTTTAAATCTGATCTTAATTTCTTTATTTTGGCCTCCAGTCTGATCTTCCACTTTGTGATTGAATGTGATTTGGCTTTCTTTCTTTTTTTCTTTTGTTCCCTAATTTCGATACCAGTTCTTCTGTTACCACCATTACTATACTGTAGGCAAGCTGATTGGTCTGTTTGATAGATGGTATTTTAATCCATGCAAGTGCCTTATTTACATCTTTCATTATAGGTTCCTGGTCTTTCTCGGGCACTACTTTCAGTGCTGGCAGTCTGTCTTTCCATTGGTAATTCTGTATATGCTACAATTTTCTCTTTTAATTCTTCTTGTCAGACAGTCAATTCATTGGTTGTTTCAATGATGACCTGTCTCTTGTTATTACTCTTCTCACTTATCATTTCTGCATTTCTTATCATTTCTTTCCTTTATATTTTCAATTGTTGTTACCTGAGTATCTTCTACTGTTCTATTATTATGCTTAGGTCTTTCTTTTTTTACATTTTTTTTCAATCTCAGTTCTGCATCCCTGAATATTTTATTTCTGGCAATAAAAAAAACCAACAACAATTTCCTTTGATCAGCTAATCATTGTTCAGTTAAATCTAGATACATTCTTTTCCAATTTGAATCTCGATACATTCTTTTCCAATTTCAAACATTAACTTTAAGCCTCCCTGCTTTGTTGGTTCTGAACTAGATTGTACTATATTCCGAACTATTCTGAACTATACATTTGAACTAGACTGTGTCATATATTATATGTGGGTATATACATAATTTTGTATTTGTTAATTTATTTATTTATTCATTCATGTTTACATACTGTATTTTGGAGGTGGTGACTGTTGAGGTAATTCCCCATTAGGAGAATGAGTGCATACAGGGAGACATATTTGAGAGGAGTGTTTGAATAATACACATACAGCACACAGATACACTGTACAGTGATTGTAGGTTTTTACTTCCAGAAACATTAAGCAAAGTTCAAAATAAGCAGTCCAAAGTCATTCATAGGTAAATCAGTCAGTTTTTCAATCAAGGGATAATCCAAATTTCAAATTCCAGTGTCAAAAACAGTTCAGTAACAAACTTACATCAAATCCAGAAACAGCAGTCAATAAGGAAAAATGGAGGAACGGCAATACTTTCCAACAGAAGGAAACAGAGATACACTCTCTTCTGAGACTCAGACTAAACAACCCAAGTTTTTGGCTCCATCTTATGGCCGTTTGAGAAACCACACCTAATTAAAGTTTTTGCATTTTCTTAAAGATGCAGTTTTAAAATGTTTATCCTGGTTTATATATTTCTAATCCAAATACCTGTTAGGTGACTTATATTCCTAACAATGACCCTTTGAGACCTGTATGCAATGAAATTTTATATTAATGTATGTTGATTAGTGTACATTCAAAGTGACAATAAAGTTATTATTCTATTCTTTATTTTATTTTATTCTATTCCAATTTATAAAAGCAAGCCATAGTGGTATGATTTTCAAATATTGTATACTTTTGTCTTGTCTGTGGTTATTGTTTTTTCAATAATCCTACAGGGCTAGGACCAGTTTGTCCAGCCTAGTCTCATTGCCCATTTGTTGACAGAGGCTATAGGAACTCTAACATCTGATATGATCCTTGTTGTTACAGGTGACAACTGGTTCAAAACAGATTCTTTTTTCCCCACACCATATTAAATGGGTTGATCAATATGCTAACCTGACTCTTCACTAAGACTTGTCTGGAATGGACGAGCCATCTGATAGGAATACATTTATTTCCAGCATAACTCTCAATCTTATCAGAGCATTAAAGCCCCTCTACCACAATAAGGGGGTATCCGGGAGGGGAAGTTTTATTACTATTTGTTGGTGGTGGTCACATAGCCACCAAGATGTTTGGATTTGTCATTTTTATCCAACTATCGAGTTTTTTCTCCAAGGAGCTAAGATAGATAGATGCTGTATGATATGTTGAATTATCATTGCAGGATGCAAGTAAAACTATCTTTTGAAATTGACGTGATGATTTTGTCAATATTGTTCTATTTTCTGAATAATCTTGCACATATTGAACACCAATTATCTTGATGATTTTATGCAACAGTAGGAAACAAAATACATAATTAAAAAAAACAAAGCCTCCATAGAGAGAGAACCTTTCAGAATCTACAAAATCTTTTGCACAAAAAATTGTTTAAAGACAAACAAGAAATATTTTTTATAGAAACTTCCAGTTTGCAGGGCTTCGGCAGCAGGCAGGAATCCACGATCATGCGCAGTTTCTGCCTGGGCTCGCTGCCGGAGCGCCCCGGGCCAGCTGGCTTCGGGGCTAAGCCACCCCGTAGAGGTCGGTGAAGATGGGGGAGACTCCAGCAGGGTCGAGGAAAGCCGCATCTTTCCTCCCCAGCTGGCTAAACTCCCTTTCCCGAAGGTGGTAGAGCGGCAGTCAGAAATGGCCATCTCAAAGAAGCCCTCATCCAGAAAAGAATGTGCAGGAGGAAGAAAGTGCTGAAGTGAAAGTTTTGGCTGACCAGGATAAAAAGAAACAATTAAGGCATCCTGGAACTTAAACTTTAAAAAAAAAAGATACATTGCTCCCAGAGAAGACTCAGAAGCAGCGAATGAAAGTGAAAAGGGAAAGTTGTTTTTTTTCACTCTCCTTCCTTATGGTGACAGCGAACAGAGATGAATGAGAAATTGGAAAAATCTGCTTTGGCATCAACAGGTATTTAAGGTGGAAATTTTAATGCCAAGGGGATAATAAAGATTTCTGAATATAAAAGGCAAAAAAAAAAAAGAGAAAGAAAATTTTTCTTTTGCTGTATGTGGGAATGGAGAGGAAGAGAATAAGAACAGGATTTGGAAGGAGGAGATAGCCTGGAATCTAAAGAATCTAAAGTTAAATTTTAACAGGACTGCTAAAAGATACATTTTAACTGGAACTTTGTAACTAAATACTAACCCCAGGAAGAGAAAGTGAAAAAAGGAAGAAAGTGTAAAAAGAAACAGCTTGTGTGTATTTGGATTGTTTGGTGACTTTGGGACTTTTGGAATTATATTGGAATTATATTGGAATTATATATTGGAATTATACTTGAGTGGTTGTTGTAAAAGAAGAAAAAAAACTCTATAATGGCATCACTTGTGGACGAACTGAAAATAGAATTTAAAAAATATAAAGAAGAGGAACAAGAAGGGAAGGCTCTCTTGGTTCCGTTTTTCAATTCTTAGCATCTTTACCTATGAGAAACTACAAGAAAAGACTACGCAACAAGAAGATTGGGACAAAGAAGAAGCCATCTTTAACAAACAAGTAACTTTACTTGGGGAAGAAAGAGGAAAGAGGGGAAAGAGAATGCAGAATTTGAGATCTAAAAAAACAACCAAAAAAGGAAAAAATAAGGTGAAAAGTGGATATAACGTAAGAAAGCAACAGAAAAAGGGAATACAGAAAAGGGAAATCGAGGTGGAGAGACAAGGGGGTAAAAAGGGCAGAGAGAAGAAGCAAAGGAGGAGGGAAGAGAAGAGAAGCTACAAGGGCGTGAAGCAAGATGTAAAGAAACAGGACTTATTTAGAGATAATGGGTAAAAATTTAATTGAAAAAGGGATTCAACAAAGGTACATATGACTGTATTGTTATATTTGTAGTTAGAAATATATTAGAAAATTGGCAACAACGTATGTTTTAGTGAAACATTTCTGAATAAAATTAATGGAATGAATTAAATGAGAGAATTAATTTAGAAAGGAATGGGAACATTTTTATGACATAATGTTTTAAAATGCAAGTGAAGTGAGGGGGAAGTAATCATGGAAAGTTTATAAGCATTCCCATAGAAGCATGATACCTACTTGAAAAGTAATGTGTTAAATGTTTAAAATTTAAATGAATATTAACATTAATGATAGAATTGAATTGGTATAGATCGTTGTTAAATTACATTATATATTTATACTTTTCTTTTTCTTTTTAAAATGTAGTGTCTAGCTTTAATGTTCTACGCAGAATCCAAATGGAAGTTACGTTTTATATTAAGTGTTATAATTTTAGGGGAAAGATATAAAGGCATCATACTCCAATCAGTGACCATAGGAGGAATATTGTTTAAGGAGAAAAGGTAATAGATAGCTGAAACAGGACAGACAAAGGATATAAGTATAATGATCTAAATTGAGATGAAATAAATAAAATAAAATTAAGAGAGTTAAAAGAGGGGAGAAGCTATATAGAAAATGTAGAATGGCAATAAGATATGGAATGGTATATAAAAATGAGCATGAATTTGAATTGGTATCTGTACAAAGAGATGTAACCTGGGATGTAACCTGGTTGCTTTCAGAAAAGAGGTTTTATGTTTTCATGTTCTGTGTTGTGTTTGTCTATGTTTGTTTCTAAAAATCAATAAAAAAATTTCAAAAAAAAAATATTTTTTATAGATTAGGGTCTTCTTAAAGTTAATCATTCATGGCAAAATATTACTATAAGATACTACATTTTCAGAAGACTGATGGAGTTTCTTATCAGCTCTTTTATATGATTTTCTTTCTGAAATTGGCCTTTTGAGTACAATCTCATGTAACATCTAAAATTTAATATTCAGATCAGAATGGTCTGTTCATTTAACTATTAACTATCATTTTCCACAGTAGATAACATCTAGAAAATAATACAATGGTTTTGTCAGTAGCAAAGGTTTTCATTTTTTAAAAGAAATAATTTCTCAGTGCAACAGTATCCTACATTTCCAAAAATAACCTGGCTTTAAGTATGCTCAACACAGTATACTTCATTTTTTACTCTTATTTCTTTACTAATTTTCTAACTCTTGGTACCAATATTTCAATTGTCAACTTCTATTCATACAATAGAGTTTCTAATCCTTTCCTCCTTGATCTATCTGTTCCCAGCACCTGTTATTATTCAGTTGCTCAGTCATTTCCAATTCTCCATATCCTAACTAATAATTTTGTTCAGATGTAACTGCTTCTTAGAATTATTTTAAGTTCATGGTTATGTAATCAGTGATTGTACTTACTGTCAGAGTCTTTTTCAATTGCCTTCATTTTTTCCACACACCAAGGTCTTCGCCATGACTCTTGTGTTTATATTATGCCTCCACAATATTTAAGTTATAGCTTTATTATGAGCGTTCCCAGTGAGAGTGGAATATATCACTGAATTATTTGTTTTTCTTGAAGTCCAACCTGTGTTCAACAGTTTTATCATGCACATCCATTTTTTTTCATCCAGACTTTCTGATAGATTATATAACTAGAGATTGCAAATTGGTCTCAACAATTGCTTTTGTTGTAAGTGTGTTGTCTCCTAGCCTAACCTACCACAACATTTGTTTTGAGGAGCAACTGTATTCTCTTGACCTTCAGACAGAAAGATTGGTTATAACTATAAATGAAATGCATAATGGCTATGCTAACTTCACACATCTAACAATAGCTTACCTAATTAGTTAACTAACATTTCTGGATTCACATGCCAGACCATACTGACTATATAGGCTGTTCTACCGCATGCTAGTTCTAAAATGTAGTTGATTAATTTTGTATCTCAGGGATTTATATAAGTGTGGGCACTGTGATACCACAGAATATACAATTTTCTCTAATTTCAGGCAGACTCATATACCAGACATTTTAGCAATGAGGGCTACTAGTATCATAATTGCACAACAGGAGTAATTAATATAAATATAGGCCCCAAAATACCATGTGGCATTTTATTCCAGAAATCACTTGAAAAGTGTTATTTAAGAACATTCTAGATAATTAGGAATCCCACATCCAGTATGACTCATAGATTATGTCTCTATCAAATATCAAGTGTATAATTTTCCAAGCATTAGAAGCAAAATAACCTTCTGACAATTAATTATGATCAGCAGTGATATAGTTCATTTCCTCCCTACTCCTGGGGGAAGGTTACTGCAAAATCCCATTTCTCCCCACCCCACTAACCTGCTTTCCATCTCAGTTCTCCTGTGCAGGGCAACAAAAGAAGACCCAGCCAATCAGTTGGGACTCAAGAGGCGGAGAATAGATGAAGGTGGGGCCAGGCAGATGTGGCATTTGTTGGTTCTCCAAACTATTCAAAATTTCCCTTACTGGTTTACACTTGATTTCCGGTTGTACTAGTGGTGCCTCTTAAAATTTCCCTTCCAACCTGCTTTTAAAACTCAGCTTTTAAATAGCCATGTTAATTGTGAAAGGTGCTTGGGAATAGTCTTCACTAAAAATCAAGACAATTTAAACATTGGCTGTAATGATTAAATTTCTAAGAATATTTAAAATTGTTTTAAATCAGATTATTTTGAAATTCAACTTTTTCTGCCTCATATAATCAGATAATCAGACAATCACAGTTGGAAGGGATCTTGTACGTAATGTAGTCCAATCCGCTGCCCAAGCGGGAGACCCAACACCATTTCTGACAAATGCCAGTCCAATCTCTTCTTGAAAGTTCCCAAGTGATGATGCACCCACAACTTCCGAGGGCAAGCTGTTCCATTAGTTGATTGTTCTCACTGTCAGAAAGTTTCTCCTTATTTCCAGGTTAAATCTCTCCTTGTTCAGTTTTCATCCATTATTCCTTGTCTGGCCTACAGCTGTTTAGAAAATTCTTTCCAACTGTTGTTATCTGGTGACAAAGTCAATTGAACTTATTTGGAAGCAAAAAAAACCATGAACTTTAATTATTGAATTATAAAATGTAAATTTCCTTGTAAGAACAGTAAAACTATTACATATAATCACTCTATTCATCTAAAGTCATAAAATGCTCTGGTACATACCTGTCATTGTAAACTTTGACTGTAGAATTGACAATCTGTAGCCCTCTAGTTGTTACCAAACTGTAATTCAGTACTCTTTCCTTCAAGCATAAGTAATGGTGGAAGTGTTAGAAGCTGTACTTCAACAGAATGTATACCTTACTACATTCCTGTACTTGTAGATGTATAAAGAGTGTACTAAGGAAATTAAATAATAGTTTTATTTATATATAAAAAAGAATATATTTGAATTTAGATTACAATTTCAATTAATTAAATCCAGTTTAAATCATTTAAAAGATGCTTCACATTAAAGATTAAGGGGTCCTGAAAGTTAAATGGGATTCTGAAGACACAGGTGTCCCCTTCCAAATTAAAGACTAGTGCACAATTCACTTGTCAGTATTGACAAATGACTTATGAAATGAGTACTGGCAGTATAAAGAAGTTTGCTAATTGGAATCTTAATTACAAGTAATCAAAGATGATTAATCTCTGGGCTCATCTGTTTTGCAGATACATTTAGATACAGCAGGAATGGCAGCTAACCATAATTTTAGATAAAACGGGTCCCATTTTCATTTTTCTCTGCTAAAGTATTATAAAAACCTGAAAATATAAATATGAACTATAAAAAATTGAATCCCACCACTGGATTGATTAATAGGGGCAGGCCACTTAGTTACAATCCTGTCCAAGGCCATGCTGCCTCTGTATTCCAAGACATGACTACAATCTTAGATAGAGTGGCCTCAGGAAAATCCCTACATGTCATATGGAAACCAAAAGCATCTACTACTATAAGTCCCTGGAGCAGAATGATTAAGTAGGTTCATCTTCCTATGGAAATTGGTGCTACCAATCAATTCCATAGTATCCAAAATAGAACAAAGGTCAAAGGCTCCAAGGCAAAATCTAGATCTAATATGTCTTCCAACATGAATGATCTTGGACAAGCCCCGGACAAGAGAAATTAATGTTGCTCAATATGATTATTGCAAATCATATGGCATGATCCAGCAATTTGGGAGGGCATGCTACTGTGGGACAGAGGGACAGCCCAAAAATCCCAGTTTGTCCATACCTTTATAAAAACTAAAAAGATTTGGAGACAAAATCCAAATGCTGAAATTGCTTCCTTACAAGAAACAGCTATTGCTGCTAAGTATTTTTTTTTTATTTTACTTATCCAACTATTGTCTATTTTGAAGACTGCCATGAAATATTAGGTTCTCACTTTTTCTATTTTTCTAATTCCAGATATATACAAAAATTGAATGGATTTTCTCCTATTATTTATCACAATGTTGAGAAAGAAAAAAATTCTATTACATTTTTTTATTCCCACTGACACAAAACAGATTTATTTCAAAGTGATGTCCCCCAAGGCTGCAATAACATCAGTGCTGGTTCCCTCCCCCTCAGTGTATTTTTGTCTGCTTCTTGCGCAATGGCTTTATTCATTGCTTTAAAAGCAGACTCTCTCCCATGCTTTGCCATCATACTAACCTGATCTGTTATTTCTTTTGTATGGGAAACAAAGAAGAAATAATCCATAGAAGTAAAAATTGGAGGAAAGAATACTGTCCAAAGAAGGCCTGGCATGGCACATAGGTATGTATATATGTATACAACTAGAAATGTATTTCACATTTCTTTTTCCAAACTCTTTTGTTTGTTATGTACCTTCATTTTTATTTTCTTTATATACTTATAAAGAAATGCTATTATGTGTTCCCTATTTTCAATTTTTCTTTTGTTGTTGTTGTTAGTTACAAAGTCGTGTCTGACCCATAGTGACTCCATATGGAATTTTTCTATTTTCAGTTCTTCTAACTGGTCAATTATCTTTCTGTATGTGAAATTGGAGCAAAAGGCTGCTTATATGACATTTTGTAGGATCTGGGTCTAGCTGGTATAGCAATTTCTTTCCATGGAATTAGTCTATTATTTTTGTTCAGGTGCAAGAAAGCTGTGCACGTGTATAGCTGTCTAGCTGACCTTCTCTTAGGAATGAAGATGTATCTATTTCTTTTATCTTTTATGTCAATAGACTTAAAAAAAAATAGGTTTTGCAGTTTAGAGATGTGAGAAACAGTTGCTTAATGAATCCGTTTTCCACTAAAATCGCCAATCAGATAATTTTCACACCCCATGCATTGTATACTAAGTTTGCAGTGGAAGTTTGTGTGTAGAATATGTTGAATTACTTCTATAGTTACTCATTCACTCCAAGATAGTGTTACTCTATTGTATTATCACACAGATAGAAATGAGACTTATATGGACTAAAGCCTATTTCTGACCATCCTTGCAAATAGTGATTTAATGTACAAAATCCCATGGGGGAATAGGTTCTTTCTACTCTAACATTTCCTTGTGTTTGTGTATCAATGATTACTATTTCTATGAAAGATTTGGGGAAAAATCCATTTCCCACACTACTATCTGCAGTTGTACAATCTGCAATTTTATTCTTGGTTTTACTGAAATTGTATCCATTGTAGATAAATAGGTACCTCTTTGATGGGAAGATAACAGCATTCCATGACATCATGCTGGCCACATGGCCACAGAAATGTCTTCAGACAGCACTGGCTCAAAGGCCTTGAAACGGGGATGAGTACTGCCTCCTATAGTTGGCAACAACTAGCAGAGTAAAATCCGCAGGGACTTCATTTTTTACTGAAATTATTTTTTAGATTCTTTTCTCATCAAAAGAAATCACCTAGAAGAAAGTGAATGGAGCAACAGTAGCATGTTGTCATATTACTTGAGGATATGATTTTCATGAGGTTAAAGGAACAATACACCAGACTCCACGGTGTGATGTTCAGTGAATGTATTGTCTGCAGTAATGAGCTAGGATGGAAAGGCAATGAAGCAGCAGTGGGAATAGACAGCACTGAATTCATAAATTGTTGTTAGTTTTTTTAATACAGATACAGAAGGTGTGTTTTATCTTCCCTCCCCCACACCCATTTTGACCTGCTACATAATTTGTTTGTTCATATCCTACCTTAACTGTTTTTACAAATAACTCAAGGTAGTGAACATATTCAACACACCTTCCTCTTCCTATTTTCCTCACAACAACCACCCTGTTAGGTAAATTGGGCTGAGAGACAGTGACTGACACAAAGTCACCAACTGGCTTTCAGCAGTGGTGGGATTCAAAAATTTTTTACTACTGGTTCTGTGGGCGTGGCTTGGTAGGCATGGCATGACTTGTTGGGTGTGACTTGATGGGCATGGCAGGTGATGAATACTGCAAAAACCCATTCCTCCCCACCCCACAGACATGCTTTCCAGCTCTGTTCTCCTGTGCAGGGCAAAAAAAGAAGACCCAGCCGATCAGCTGGGACTTGGGAAGCAGAGAATAGATGGGGGCAGGGCCAGTCAAAGGTGGTATTTGCCAGTTCTCTGAAATCCTCAAAATTTCTGCTACCAGTTCTAAACCATTTTATATAAATGGTTTTATATAAAAACTAAACTATTTTATATAAATAATGAAATAAAGACTGGCTTCTTATTTAACGATTTATTTAATTATAAAAATGAATTGTCATTTAACTTTCAAATATCCTTACTTTTTGAATAGCTATATAAATCAAATTAATAAATAAAGTCAGTGTGATGTCTACATATAACTTCCTTGGAAGTTAAAAACAATACACTAAGAATTGGATGTACTATGAGCAAATAATTTTAAAATGCAGTTCAAATGAACTGTAAGGCAATGATCTGAAAATGAATAACTTTAGTTCATTTTTGAAAAATAAAAATCCCGATGAACAGTTCATATTACAAAGAACAGAACACAGCATTTAAGGTGCCCCTTGAAATTAATTTATTTCTTTATATTAAATATGTAGTTTACATTTTTTTTAATGTAAATGTCCAAAAGTAACTGTAAAAAATAAGATGATCTTTCAAAAAGATCAGTCACTGTGAAGAACAATTTTTTTTGTAAGCTTCCTACTCCATGCCAGAGGAAGATTTGGCCACATTACCAATAAAGGATCTGATTTCCAGAATTCACCTCCATGTCCTCCCTGTGCGGTTTTGCAGCTTGATGAGCAAATCATGATTTGAAATGAGTCAATCCGGAGCACATGGTGGTGGTTGCCTATTGTCAGTGATGGGATTCAAAACATTTTACTACTGGTTTTATGGGGATGGAGTGGCTTGGTGCGTGTGGCGTGGCTTGGTGGGCATGGCAGGAGAAGGATATTATAAAATCAATATTCTCTCCCCACCCCATTAACCTGCTTTCCAGCTCCATTCTCCTGTGCAGAGAATGTGCACCTCCAGTCAGAGGTGGTATTTACTGGTTCTCTGAACTACTCAAAATTTCCACGACCGGTATTCCAGAACTGATCAGAACCTGCTGAATACCATCTCTGCCTATCGTACTATTGGTTTTCTGACCCTGAGGGAGAAAAGGAGAATAGCAAGGGCGGAAAGCACACTAGCAAAGGAAGAGATGGAACGTCTCTGTACTCCTTCATTGTACACACAAATAATTCAAAGGAAAGAATATCTGTATTATGACTTGTGTGAATCCATTTCCAAAATATTAAATTCTGTATTTATGTTAATTATCCTTTCTATGATGCACCCTTAAATAATTCTGTGCGTGTGAATATAATGAGGACTAATATTTCTTATATTCACTATATTTGTACTCAGATATCTAGCAATGCCAAATATGAATAAAACATACATTATAAAGAAATGTAGAAGACCTCATTCAAACATAAACTATTTTTTGTCACAAACTATAAATGTAACTTCAGGAAACATTTTGTGATGGTAGTATAATGCTAAATTCTTGTTTCTCTGACGTTCTTTATAGAAAGTACTTTAAAATGGTTTTAATATTTCCATTATCACTCTATTTCCTGTGTTATGTTATTACAGATATGATCAGCAGCTGCTTAATTCTCTAAGAAGTAAAGAAATGTTTGGAGAAACCAAGATTTTTAACTCTTGCAGACAATTCACTGGCAACATTCTTTGCACTTAAGGCTTGAAATAGAGCTGATTCCTATCAGCTTCTTTACTTCATTAATTAAAGACAATTTGTAATGGAATAGAGCAAATATTCCTCAAACAAAACTGTCAACTGAAGTATTTCTGATTTATCTCTTTGTTGAACTCAAGGGACTCTTTGCATTGTGTAGTAGGCTTCAGTAGGCAAGAAAGAGACCAACAACATTTATTGACTCAAAACTGGAACTGAGGAACAGCAGGCAAATGCCTTTAATTTATATCCTGGGCCAGGGGTTGGCAACATGTGGCTCTGGAGCCACATGTGGCACTTTGGAACCTCTCCTGCAACTCCCTGTCGAATGATCCCACTACTGGCTGGCCCCGCCCCTTGCCCTCCCTTCCCACTCACTCCTCGCCTGCCCTGAAAAGAGAAGGGTGACAGCGGCAGATGGAGACTTGTTCCGTATTCCAAGACGGGAGTGATGTGCCCCACTACTTGCCTCTTTTTCCAGCCCTTGTTGGTGCTGTGTGCATTTCGGCCACTGGGAAAGACCCATGACTTTTCTCTATCCTGACACATTGGCTGGTCCAGCTTGCAACCGATGCTCTGAGTTATAATGGACTCAAGGAGGAGGAGGAGGGAACAAAGTGAAATGTGATATAAGTTTAAGTGTGCTGCACAGGCACTGCCAGAGCAGCAAGCAGCCATGGAGCTGGCTGTTGTAGAGTTGGGAGAGTGCACATGAGAGGAGAAGGAGGGGGAGGAGGAGGAGGGAAGCCAGCCTGGATTTCCAAAAACTTGCCAAGAAGAAAGAAAAGAAGTTTCTCACTCTCTTGGAAAGCCCTGTGTTCTCTCCTTATGGCTGTTTGCTATCCTTTTTTCTTTCTTCCTTTTGGAAATCCGGACTGGCTGAGGAATAAGCAGAAGTCGCAATGGAGGCTCCCTTCCCCTCCTTCTCTTCTCATTCCTTAGCCAGTAAGATTTCCAGATTTCCAAAAGGAAGAAAGACAAAGGGATAGAGAAAACTGCCAAGAAG